>JAOEGL010000004.1:216897913-217395413 GCA_034509955.1 Urosaurus nigricauda
ACTCCATATCTATATTTGTATCCTTAAAGACAATTTTTCCCCCTGGCTTTTGGCTGCTGAAGATAGCAATGTTTGTTCAATATTATAGCTTGTTCATGCAAGGGCTGCAAAATACGTACAGCAGAATAAGCACAACATGCCACACTTAGTGGCAGGAAAAAAACCCAAGAATTATGGATTGTCAATGGAATAATCTAAAATTCAGTTGCAGGGTGTGTGAGTGAGTTGTCAAACACTGGTGTGCTACATTTGACCTATGGAATCACAAATAGTGTGAGTCTTCCACACTTTCTATTACTTTAGACACCGATCTTTTCAGATTAGGGATCCACTCAGTTCTTGACCAACCAATAGAGATCATAGTGAGGCTGCTTCACCATCAACTCAGTGATTTTGTTACTGTACCTTTTCTTTGGGGAGCAGGAAGAAGAATAAGAAAACTTTTTTGGCAATTCTGATGTCAGTTCAGGAAGTTGATGCTCCCTTAAAAGTGCTGGGCCAATTGAGGGTGTTTGGACTTGTCTCACGACTCATTGGTCATTTGCTGATTCACTCTTGACGATTCACTGACTATTGAAAAGCATTGTCTTTTGAGTTGCTGTGAAATCTATTTGTATTTAATTTTGTGTGATAAAAGTCATAATTTGAGGTTGCACCCATCAAGTGATGAATAAGCATGTATGAACATGAAGCTTTATTTTCCTTAGTAATAGACTTGAGGTAGAATTTGAGAACCTGAGTATCAGGGCATGGAATCTGCATAATGTCAAAATCTGTCTGAACATAATGGAAACAGGAGCCCTGTAGTTAAATAACCAAAGTCCAGCAAGATAATATATGGGTTCTGATAGAAGCCAAATGTCTTGCCAACTCCTGCTGATTGCTTTCTTTCATCTTTACTTTTAAGAAGTCATTCCTATTGATTTCACCAGAGTTTGACTGTAAGGACTGTACACTTGCCAATTTGCATTTAAATTTTTATCTCTTTTCAGAAGTTGGTTTCAGTAGATTGTGTTGAAGAAAATAAATATTTTGATATCACTAGATTTCTTTTTAAGCTTACTGCAGTGCAGTGGATACACCTGTTTCCCCAATTTTGAATTAAATCCACTTTCTGAAGGGCAATATAATATAATGTAATCATAGCTTGGGCAAAACTCCTGTTGTAATATGGTGAGTTCTTGAGAAAGACCTGTTGGGAAGAATTAAATTAAAATGTCTTTAATGAGCATCCTTTAACCTGAGGTGCTGCAATGGCTCAGCTGATTCAGCGGATTACTCCTTTCTCATTAAAAAGCATGCGGAGAGATCTTGTAGCACCTTTGAGATTAGCTGAAAGAAAGAAATTGGCCGCGTTCGTGCTGCCAATTTATTTCAGTTAGTCTCAAAGGTGCTACAAGATCTCACCACATATTGATTCTACAGACTAACACAGCTATGTCTTTGAATTCTCATTAAAAAGTTAACTATTTTTATTTTTTGCATGTGGTTTCATCATGCCTGTTCTTTGCTGACCCTATCTAATAGGTTCCTTTCTTTTTCTTTGGCAGGTGTGAGCATGCCCATGAGAAAGCTGGGAAGCATGGCTAAGCCAGACATCATCATCAGCAGGGACGGAGATAAATATACAGTGAGAACAGAAAGTACTTTCAAGACATCGGAGTTCAGCTTCAAACTGGGGGAGAAGTTTGACGAAGATACGATAGATGGCCGAAAAACTCAGGTAAAGGCAGAACTGGAGATGGGGTTGTTTTTAAACTACAGCTCACAGAGTCCTCCAGCTGGCTTTGCTATTTGTTGTGCTAGTGGAGGAATTCTGGGAGCTGTAGTCCAGAAATAATTTTACTAAGCTCAAAAGGAAAGGGAACAATGATTCAGAGGGCATACTGAACTGGTTTGAAAAGATCTGTTGACATTAGCACATGTTACTGAATATACAGTGGATAGCTGGCTAACCTGTGGATAGCTGGCTGTGGCAATTTCAGAGAGCTTTTTTAGAGCCTTTGCTTATAAGTTTTGTCACATGAACAAATTAGCCCCTCATGATGTAATTGTTTTCCTCACTGTTCCTATACTGGTGATTTGGATGTTACCAGTTACCATTTTGACCAAAGTTTTTATTTCTATGGTTGGGATTTTTCTTTTGGAACTGCAACTTCCATCATCTTCAGCCACTGGTGATGTTGGTTAGGGCTGATGGTAGATAATGGTAAAATGACATTAGCACAAGTCACAGGTGAGCAATTCTGAAAAGTTCACACTTTGGATGCAGAGGGAACTTCGACAAGAATCTTAGCTGCTGAGCTTCATATCTTGGCAGACACAGGTGGGTACAAGCCTTGACAATGGCCTATGGCAAAAACTTCAAAGTCAGTCCAAATATGAAGGAAGAGGCAGTGAAGCCGGAAAAAATATTCATGAAATATGGTTATTCTGGATTTAAAGGGCAGCTCCTTTGCTTTCATACCTGTGCTGTAAACAAACAGTGGTAACTGCATCCTTTAGATGTAATACTTAACTAAGGTTTAACATTACAAGAGCTAACCTGTGTCATCCCTCAAGTCTATTGGTATGACTGTGAGAAGGAGATCAGAAGTTTCTACTTCCATTTTAGATTAATTGCAGTGAGTATCTCTGTCAACAAAAAGTAGGAAAGTTTAACTCCCAGAACCACACTGGTCATGCTGGCTGGGAGATTCTGGAAGTTGTAGTCCAAAAAAACCCAAAAACCTAACCCCAAAACCTTTCCCCTAAATTGAACCCTAAATTGTGATTAATCTTAACAATGGTTCACTGAAATAATCCAGCTTCATAAATGATGCCTTGAAGTTGTTGTTTTTCAAATAACAGTTGTTAAGGTATACCTACAACTTGAGTGCAGCTGACATAGCAAACTATCATCAATTGAAATGAAAACTTTGAAATATCTTCTTGTGATTAGATCAGAGCAATGTATGGTGCAAACTCAAAGCTTGCTTTGAATCATTTGTGTTTGGGTTAGCATTATTTCTGAAACAAGCAGTTTGTATCTCAGCTGCTTTAGTTGTGCAGAACTCCTCCCAAAGGATAAGTTGCAATAATACCAAGAAAAATATTTAAAAATCACCAAATAGGTGGGTTTTCCCCCCTAATGGATCCACACTTTCTCCTGTTATCAGTACATCTTATAAAACACATACACACATACTTCAGTCCTGATGTGAGAAAAGCATGCCTCTGACATGATGGCTCAATTTTATATATTTGGGCAGCAAAAGAGCATGGTTTTCTGTAGTGCCATGGAATTATGACATCTGATTCATATCTCCTCGTACGTCTCTCCAAACAGTGAAGTCACAGACCCTTCCTGAATGACTCAGTGGATTTTCCCTGGGAGTGCCATGCTTCTGGTTAAAGCCAAGAAGGCCTCGGTTTTATAGTAAAATATGCTTGCCAAGCTCAAAGACCTCTCTTTCAAACAAGCATAACCTTGATTCTGCACCCCATTTATGTCAGTGTTTATCAAGAAAACAAAGTATGAGACTTATCATAGACATAGTCTGATTTCAAAAGGCCTGGTGCATGTCTCAAATTACAGTAAGAACAAATGCCAAGAATATGTCTGTGTAGGCCCTGGCAGACTAGCATTGTTCAGAGTGATGGCATCTTGTCAGGACCTTTCCCTCACCTCCCATTATGATAGTTCCCAAACTTGTTCTGCATTTGCTTCTAGGTAGTGCTAGACTTGAGTTTTAAAAGGTGCAGTACTTGGCATCCTACACACTTTTAACAGCATGCAAACTGCTCTTGCTTTTCATTTCTTTTTTAATTTTTTAAAATAATTTAACAAAATAAAATACTCCTCAGCTTGAGCCATAGAATGCTGGCAATAGGACCCCCACAATTCCCAGAAGCAACTTCATCTTGAAGCAAAGTAAGACAGGTAGCAGAATCTGGGGTATCATTTATGGTAACAGCATTTGTGGTAACCTGGGTTCTGGTTAAAGCCAAGAAGCCCTCATTTTTATAGTAAAATATACTTGCCAAGTTCAAAGACTTCTCCTTCAAACAAGTCACTGGCCCAATCAGTGAAGAAGTTCTACACAGGCTCCATTAAAAATGTTAGAAGTTGTACAAGCATTTAGTGCAGTGTTGGGATATCTTTGGCTCCACAGATGTTCTAGAGATTCATACTCACACAATCCTTTACTGCTGGCTATGGCCTTGTCAGCAGGGGCCAAAAGGCTCATTCTCCCCCACCCCATTTTGGCATTGTCTTGTTTGGATGAGACATGGCCTGAACCATGGTTTTGGTGTGAGCGGTCCACATAATGTCTGGCATGTTCCACACCATTAAAATTGTATTGCTCTAGATCTTCTGGAAACAGTATGGTGGCTGTCTGCATCGGCATCCCATTGGGCCACCCAGTGCACCCACTGCTGCTGAGCGTTGCTTGTCATTGGGCACCTCATTTTAACCACAGTGTGGCACTCATGCAGACATCTGCTAAGGCGTGGGAATAGAGGGCCAGGTAACACGAGTAGATCATGGGAGCTGTAAAGCCAGGATTCTCTGGGATGCTTCAGGAGCATTCTAGACAGTTGTCTGGAAACTGCAAGCTGACAACCAAAACATCTGTAGAGCCTGAGATTTCCCTTTTCTGCTTTAATGATTTACCTGTGGATTGGTCATGTATTTGAACATCATTTTGATCTTATGCCCTGCATTAGTTTAGTCTGCTTCTACCTAGCCAACATCATGCTTCTGTCATAGGCTACTACCATGATTTACAGAGGAAAACGTACAATTGTATAGGTCAGTCACAAAAAATGGACAACAGTATAGGTTAGTCTGTCCACATACTCATTTTTAAAACATACATTTTGGGGCTTAAAGGGCATATTCGATTTGTTGTCATTTGTTTTAGTTCTCACGAGAGATGAGAATTTGTGCACATTGCTATGTTTCAGATATTTATTTCTTAACCTTGCCTTGTTGCAGAAAACATAGCCATTAGGAGTGTGTGGAGTCCATGAAATAAGGAACAACCTGAACTCTCTAGAGAGTTTATAGTGAGGAACTTGGGGTGTGTAGAGAGGCTGAAGTAGGCCATAATAAAAATTATGAATAGTAAAGTTTGCAGACCTGGTTAGTTTGTTATGTATATACTGCATACAGTATTGCATTTGCATTCTGTCTCCTTTTGTTTTTGTGAGAGGAACTTTCCACATCCAGTTACAAACCTGAGCATGTGAATTTCCCCCCAAATTGTAAGCAAATGCTTATGATCAGACAAACCCATGTAATTGACATTTGCAGTGTAATAGGTTCCCGTGTGAGGAGGCAGACCTTTTCTCCCCCATATAAACAGATTGTTCCCTCACTACTTTGCTTGAAGCATGGGAACTTGCCCTGTCTCAAGGCCAAAGTTTGAAATCAGTTCACTAAGGGCTCAGCTAAGTACCAGCATTCTTATTATTTTACAGACCCTTATCACCTTAGATGACAACAATGTATTGACCCAGCACCAGCAGTGGGATGGCAAAGAGACCACGATAACAAGAAAGATAGTCGATGGGAAACTTATTGTGGTAAGTGGAAATTTTTTCCATTTTTGCCTTTCAGATTTGTACACAATGCCTGGAACATAACAAGAATTAGGCATAATAAGTATCCATCTGCATTGGCCTTTTCTGCAGCAGTTTGAAGAGAGATTTAATGAATAAACCTTCTTTGTTTTTCAGGAATGTGTCATGAATGGTGTCAAATGTACCCGGGTGTACCAGAAAGTATGAAGACACTGGCTTCCATTTTGAATTTGGGAGCTTAATGACATACAGTTCAGTTCCAGGAACAAAACTAGTCAACACTCCATATTTCCCTTCCCTTCTTCCCCTCAACCCTATTTTTTAAAAAGCCTTTTCGGAAAATCAGTACTGTATACAATTAAATTTTGAGTTCTTGGTGTAACTACTAAAACTATTAAAGCTGAGAATTTCAATTACAGATGTTCTAACTGTCTTGTAATTTTAGCATACTTTTTCTACTCTTTGAAAAGTTGTAGAAAATTCCAGTTAGATAAGTTATGCTGTGGGAAGAATTTATTAGTTTCTAGTTAAGATACATTCTCATGAGAATGCTAGGTGCACATGTGCTGTGATTTTAAGTTACTTTTCTCAGAGATCTAGCTGACTTTAATGGCACTCCTCAGTGAGGGAGCTTACATGTGGAGTCATAAGGACAAATAGCATTTTCACTCATTTGCTCATATTGGCGGTGAGGTAGCTGCCAGGTGGATCAAAGCCTTTTATTCTTTTGAATAGGGATGGACAATGTATGGTCCTCCAGACATTGTTGAACATGTACTTTCATGAGCCATAGCCAGCTTAGCCAATGATAACGGATACTGGGAGTTATTGGGCCACCAAGATCCGGAGGGATCACAATATTTCACCCCTGCTTTATAAAGGTACACTAATTGACAGTCAGATTTTTATTACTGCACCGTGAGTGTGAAATGCCACACACTCGGTTCCTATGAATAATTTTTGCCCCGCTTTTGTGTAGGACTGTAAATGGCAGATGTTGCAGTCCAACAATAACTAGAGAGCTACATTTTGCCCACCGCTGCTGTCAGTGGTAAGTTATGGTTGAATGAGTGTGAGGCTCTTGATGATGTAAGTATCTCTTTCTCATTGGGCCTGAGATGGTCCTAGTTACTACATACATCTTTTCCACAGGCCTCTTTGTAGACCTTCTTAATAACAACTCTAGGTTGCTTTTTATGCCTCTTGTAAAGGCACTGATTGATTGCTGGAGGATTCATTGTTCTTTTAGCATGTATACATTTCTGCATGGGGTAGGATAAATGGGATACCATTTATCTTGCTGTAACTTCCTCCAACATCAGTCCACTGTGTGGAAATATGTCATGTTAATATTTGTTCCTCTTAAACAGGAGTGGGCAACTCCAAGAAGCTGTTGGGGACAGTTGTTTCCATGGCTAGTTGCCCTGTCTCTGAAGTTGGCTGCAGATGCAAAGGAAAATAACGTCTGGTTGTCATGTGCAGGTATTTGTGGAATGTTGTTGTTGTTGTTGTGCAAGTTTATTTCAAGTATCTGCCAATTTTGGAAGCCTAAAGTCCAGAAATGGCAGTTGATCAATTTTGGGGGCCACAAAAAACCAGCAGGAGGAACAAATGCAATCCTTGCATCATTGTTTGATCATCTCTGAATCACAATGAAAAGATGCATTATGCACAAAAATACTCTCTAATTGAGTGGGAGGAATGTGGCCCTGAACACCCACCTCTGGTTGTCCTGATAAACATCTTTACCTATATTTAGGGGCCTCTGCTGCCAGCTTTGGGGATTAAAAATGCAAGAAAGGTCAGTCAGGAATCTGTTTGTGTTCAGACAGCCTAGGTTCTTATTATTATTATTATTATTATTATTTATTGTTATTTATATCCTGCCCCATCTGCACTCAGGCAATGGGAGTGACTTACAACATACTTCTGTTGAAGCATGAAACCTCACTTATGAGATATTCATTCTGGAGTTTGGATGCCTAGAAAAGATGCAATCATTGTTTTAAAGACATCCACTAATTCTTACATGTTGAATAGGACTCTAGTAGACTTTATGGTGGTCACAAAGCCAGCCACAATGCAGGCTCTGAGGAATTATAGGTAATTTCTAAAGCTCTGCATTTAATGTTTAATAAAATACTGTCACTCACTATTACTGTTTGAATTCTTAGTTGCACTCAGTTCTTTGCACATTTACCAGGAAGCAACACCCCATTCTATGAAGTGGAATTTACTTCCAAGTAAACATGCATAGACATGCAGCAGGGATGTAGCTATGGAGGGAAAACAAAATGATGGCATTGCCCTCAATAAGAACTCTGCTCCCCCACATAAATTTTTTCCTTCAGTTCCCAATCAACATAGCAGAGAGCGAGGACAATGAAAATCATTCACATCAAGAACTAGCTGCATATTGCCAGTATGCATATATACAATGTTGCTGAAGTATTCCTTGCTTGCACACAGTTCTCAGTTATGTTACTCTGTAGCAATCACAACTGATTTTATTTTAGGATTCTACTGCAGCACATGAGATCCTTCAGGGCATCAACAGGGACCAATTTTCTATAAAACCACAGAAGAAGACAGGTGGGAGAACAGATGTGCCCCTTGATGCATTTTTTCTTGTGGAGGTGGTGGTAACAGTATCTCTGCAAAGGGGTAAAACTACATATACAGTCTCCTAATTAACCTGTGGATCTCGGACCTGTGCCCTTGAAAATCCATGGAGGGGCGACCTGTGTTATTTTTAATGGGGCACATCCCATTCAAGCCTATGGGACTTGAATATGCCTGAGGCTCTGTTTTTGGGAAGGGGGTGTCCGGAATGGATCCCCCACAAAAATGGAGGGCCAGCTGTAATATAGGACAGTTTGAATCTGCTGATGTAATACCTATGCAGGATAATGATTGAACAAAATTCTGAGATACACATCTCTGACCCTATATGTTCACAGCTGCCTCTCTGTGTGATTGCCCTATACAGATGTGATGTGACTGCAACTATCACATGGGCCTTTGTTTGCATTTTTTTGTTCTGGTGGATGCTGATCAGGTACAAACCACTGTGTGATGCATGGCTGCAGGATTCACATACCACACCACAGCTTTATGGGATAAATTCGCAGGCAGGTAGGTAGGTCTGATTAGGCTGTTTTTCTTGGTGCGTGACTGCATCTGCACTGCAGAAATAATGCAGTTTGCAGTTTAGACCCTCCATTGGTGATGACTTAGGCCCTGTACAGACGGGCAGGAAGGGGTGGTGAGACACCACTCCTTTCTGCCATGGATCGTCGCTGTAGCAACTGTACGGGCATGGCAATGAACAGCTCCAAAAAGGAGCTGCAAAACACAGCTCCTTTCCACAGTGCTGCTTGGAGGCATGGTCAGCAGAGCACTGGAGCAGTGCGGTGATGTCTCTTGTGCGCATGCCATTTGGATGCGGCGCACAAGGCATGTCATCAGTTCACACACCATTTGAACACATGCATGCCCAAAATGGTGCTGGGAGAACACAGAGCATGCTAACACTCCTCTCTCCCAAGCCCTAATTTCAGCCCTAGGCCACCATGAAGTGGCAGTCTGTATCAGGCCTATGTCAGTATGTGGTTTTACCCAATATGAAGTTCCTTTTTATTTGGCAAAACTGACCCTAACTTTGGTTTTAGCCATCCTTGAAAAGTTTTAATGATTATTAAGATCAACTGAGGGGCTCTTCAGACCAGCCATTAAAGCTGGCCTTGGGGCAGAATCAGGGCATTGTATCCACATGACACACGCCGCTATGCTGCTGCTGCTGCTGCTCAGGGCCCTGACACCGCACACACAGCATCCAGCATCCAGATGATGCAGTGCTGAAGGAGCCCTGTACAGCCGCAGTGCCGCAGTGGATCAGGGCCGTGGCATGCAGTTGCCATGGCCCCAATCCATCTAGGAAAGGGGTGGCATTGTGCTGTCCCTTAGGGGCTGTCTGAACAGCTCCTGAGAAAAAAGTCCAGGCCTTTCATACTATAGATCAATTAAAAAAAATTCAAAAATTAAAAACTGTGTTGTGAACAGTGGTTGGTCGTAATAAAAGCATTACTTAATAGCCTCATGCATTTTGTACTCATGATATCTTATTTGGGCCAAATCTTTGATGTGATGCATGTTTCTGATCTGGTTAAGTCAGGATATAGAAGGGTGGTTTGTTTGGCTCCAGCATCTTAAGAGGCAGCTCTGAAAAATAAACTGTTCTGGATGATGGAATTCTTCCTGTCTATACATCAAAGCTGTAATCCTTGGAATGTATACACCATTGATGGGCTGCAGGTTAGGCAAATGATCACCACATGATCACATGAATCCCGTTTAGTACATTTTTATAAATTATTCTAGAGGGTGTGCCTTTTCTATTGTTCATGTACATTTCAGACAACAAATGAACATAATGTTTAGTTCAGGAGAACTTCACTCTGTGAAGACCATCTAGCAATATCCTCTCATTGGTTTTGGCTCTGCTTGTTGTAGAATTATCAGCATATACTATATAATATTAACAGTCATATAGACCAATCAACAAAATAAATCATAGAATTATGGTTACAAAGGCAAATTATACTATTAACACTTAAAGCAAGTGGAGCACTATAATAAGTAAAATAAATCATAAATGAGCTCTTATTGCAAAATAGGCCCTTTTATACCATACAATTCTAACATTAGAAAACTAGCACTTCTTTAGTTGCCATGAGTACATTCTATGGAATTCTATGGAATACTGAGTTTTCTGTCAGGTTTCTGGCTAAAAATTCTAATCACC
Organism: Urosaurus nigricauda; assembly: GCA_034509955.1. NCBI lineage: Eukaryota > Metazoa > Chordata > Lepidosauria > Squamata > Phrynosomatidae > Urosaurus > Urosaurus nigricauda. The sequence goes on from JAOEGL010000004.1 coordinate 216,908,286, forward strand.
CCTTCCTAAATTGCAAATGAGAGAAAATATGGTAAGTGTAGAAAATGTAAACAGCAGGAGGAAGACAGGATAATGCAGGCACACACCCTCATTCAGGGCATACTTCCTTCTGTATCTTGTCCAGGGTTGCTCTGCCTCTGCTTCTGACACTTCTAACCCTCTTCTGTCTCATCAGATTTCTCTACAGTATTTATTTGGACAAGCAGAAGAGGCCATATTATTGGAATTTGGAAAGAACGCAGAGGGAACACAATAACAGAATCTGACTCCAATATTTTATAGTGAAGAGGCTACACAAAGTGGCTGAGTTTCTGACCATGAAGTGTTTTAAAGACAAAACCTTTTCCTAAATATGCACATGCTGACATTTCTCTCCAGCTCTCTCATATACACGGTGTAGAGGAAGGGAGTATGATGTATAGAAAAAGGACCTTCAGAAAACAGACCAAGGTTTTCTAAGATGCCTGTTCGTAGCTCTTGTTAGATCAAGGATACAAATCACGCAATCCTTCAGATGTTGTCTGATTGCAAGCCTCAGAAGCTCAAGCCAGCATACCCAATAGTGAGGAATGCTGGGAGCTTCAATTCAACACTGCCTGGAGTGTTGTATTATCCCCTCCCCTGAAAAAAAAATAGTGTAGAAACTCTGGGTACTGCTACTGGCTAGACTGATTCTAGGATTGGAGAACAGAGACTTTTAAAAAATATATATTCGGTTTTTCAAAACGGGGGTAGAAATTGTGCAGCTCTCTTGATGTTGCTAGACACCAGTACCCAGTATACCTCACCATTGGCTGTGTTGCCTAGGGCTTCTGGGAATCGTAGTCCAATTGCATTGGCAGGTCCTCATGATGCCCACCCCTGTATTAGAGTATAATTAAAAAGAACAGGTTGGAAAGAAGGTTGGAATTCGGGAAGGTGAGATTGCTATCAAAGCCTAAATGTGTAGCCATACCACAGAATTAAAGCAGTTTGACATCACGTTAGCTGTCATGCCTCTGTCCCATAGAATAGTGTCTGGAGGGCACCAGATCCTCACCCCTGATTTTGGGGGGGGGGGCGTGGTGCAGCCACTGGCTGGCAGGCTGTTCTGGGTCTGGTGTGACTGCTGGGCAAGAAGGAAAGGGAGGTGATGCCCTTTCTTGCAAGTCCAGCAGCTGCTCCAGGTCTGAAAAGAGCTGCTGTGCAGCAACAGAATCCTATCCCAACCAGCAGCTGCAGCTGATGGGTGGCAATGGTACTCTGGCTGGTGGCCAGGGATGGTCTTGGGATATATGGGAACAACTGCCCCACTGGGTATTCACCCTCCCTTCCCTGAAGTGTTAGCCTGCGGTCTGCACCGCCTTCACTCCCTAGTGGCACCCTTGTTTATGCAAATCTTGCATCTTTCCCTCAATAGATTTTTCTTGTAAGAGAAAAGATGGAAGGAATTGGAAAACATGGGAGGTATGGAAACAGATATGATCATCCAGACTTTCTGTTCAAATTCAAATTCATTGAATGAGACAGAATGGTTGCACAATAAAGCACTGAAAGCACTCTGCCTTACAGATTCTTGAAGATAAAATCTGAATAAGTCTTGCTGTTTTGTATTTGCATCTACTCATTTCCTTCCAGTACTTTTGAATCACTCAGTTGTTTAGTGCCAGTCAAGCCTTACCTGGAGCTTTCTGGGCGTGTTTGGCCAAGTACTACTGTCACTGGAGGATTTGGGGATATATATATATATATGACTCTCTGGTTGGGTTTTTTTTGTTTTGTTTTTTGGATGAACCATTTTTCTAGATCATGATTAAAAGAAAATTATTTGGGAAATGTTGCAATTATATTTTCCCACATTACAAGCACAAGTCACAAAATTCTCATACAGATCTGCATCATCTAAACATATATTATGCAAACACAAATTAACTTTGGGGCTTTCTAGATTGGCAGGAAAGTGTGACATGAAGTTGCCTTTTCCTTAATGCTTAGCAGCTGCACCACAACCTTTAGATGGAGCTGCGCTGTTCCGCAGTTTTTAAAAAAGAAGTTGGGAAAACCAGCACCTTTTTAAAGGTGCTTTTTCTCCCCTAAAATGCAAAAAAAGCATTTTCATGGCACACTTTCCCTTTTTCTCATCTAAAGGCTAGAGTTTCATGCAGCCATGAACACACTTCTTTTTGCCAATTTAGAAAGCCCCAATGACAGTCTCCTACCATATGCAAATACCAACCAGGGCTGACCTGCTTGGCTTCCAAGATCAGATGGGATCTCATGGGTTTATTAGTCTTCTCCAGTATGAACTAACCAAGGCCAGCTGTGTCATTAGCCAGATTGAATCAGACACCACCTGTAGCAGATGCTGAGGGTTTACAGCTTCCAACACTTCTCCTGAGCCCGTCAGCCATTTTCCTCCATTGGAAGACCGAGCTGTGTATGCCACAATTCAATTCTGCTCAAAGTGTTGGTCTGTGGACTATTGTCAATGCAAAGTGGTGGTCCGTGGACCAAATATTTATATATGTACCAGTCCCTGGCACATTGGAAAAAGTAATTGCTCCCCCTTGCACACATTCACACAGCATACAAAACACACCACAGCAGGTAGTTAGGAAGCACTGACTCAGGTAGTCTGCTGCCCTCTTGCCAAGGTGGAACTAAGATTCAAATGCCTGTCTGGTTTGCTTCTTGATATGAAGAAGAGAAATTATGGGCATTAGGGTACAGTATCTCTTGCCCACCAGTGTGTGATGAATTTCAATTCCTTCCCCCTTTGTTCTATTAAATATCCACAACTTGTGATAATTGTTTATTGTATAGCCAAAGGCCATGAAAAAAAAAACCTCTTTAAAATTCATAAAACATTTAAGGTAAAAAATACAAAAGGCACCCCACAATTTGCAATTATATTTTCCCACATTACAAGCACAAGTCACAAAATTCTCATACAGATCTGCATCATCTAAACATATATTATGCAAACACAAATTAACTTTGGGGCTTTCTAGATTGGCAGGAAAGTGTGACATGAAGTTGCCTTTTCCTTAATGCTTAGCATCTGCACCACAGTCTTTAGATGGAGCTGCGCTGTTCCGCAGTTTTTAAAAATGAAGCTGGGAAAACCAGCACCTTTTTAAAGGCGCTTCTTCTCCCCTAAAACGCAAAAAAGCGTATTCATGGCACACTTTCCCTTTTTCTCATCTAAAGGCTAGAGTTTCATGCAGCCATGAACACACTTCTTTTTGCCAATCTAGAAAGCCCTAATGTCACTGTAACTGAGCTAGAATAAATTGCACAGCTGCCAAAATTGTAATTCTTTACAACCAAAAGAGAGTTAACTGCTCTTTGTCTCTTTTTAAGTATTTGAAAGAAGTTACTTATTCTACAATTGGTAGCATGTCCTATCACATGTCAACAAAAGCTTGCTTAACAGAAATGAATAGAACTGTAACAGAAAGATACAAAGGCACAAGGAGAGAGTGAGTTGTCCAAACTCTGAAATTAACACTTTCCCCACGCATTTTGGATCCATTTCACTGGGATTATTTGAGGTAAACATGCTATGGTGAGCATGCTGTGAATTGCAAAACAGAGAGGATAATAGAATCATAGAGTTGGAAGAGACCTGAAAGGTCATCCAATCCAGCCATGTAGGAAGACATCATCATAGCATTCTCAACAGATGGCCATCCAGCCTCTGTTTAAAAACTTCCAAACAAGGAGACTACACCACACTCTGAGGCAGCATATTCCACTGTCAAACAGCTCTTACTCTCAAAATGTGCTTCCTAATGGTTACGTGGAATCCTTTCCTGGAGTTTGAATCCATTGTTCTGTGTCCTAGTCTCTGGAGCAGCAAAAAACAGGCTTGTCCCATCTTCAATATGATATCCCTTCAAATATTTAAACATGACTATCATGTCACCTCTTAATATTTTCTTCCCTCATTGGGCATGGTTTCCAGAACATTCATCATTTTGGTTGTCCTCTCCTGGATACATTCCACCTTGTCAACATCTTTGCTGAACTGTGGTGCCCAGAACTGGAAATAGTATTCCAGGTGAGGTCTGACCAAAGTGGAATAGAGTAACATTGTTATTTCCCTTGATCTGGATGCTTTACTCCTATTGATGTAGGCTAGAATCATATTGGCTTTGTGGTCTACCATGGCTCCTAGATCCCTTTCACATGCACTACAGGGCTACCAGATTTCAAGAGGCCACTTAAATCTCCAGGTGGGATTTAAGGATGCAAATTCTCTTGTTTTTGTGTGGTTAGCTCCAGGCCAGAAGCAAGGGTTTGACGCTAGCTATGCATCTGCATTTATCTTTTCTTAGAAAAGAAATGCTCTTCGAGCTAGTCATACAGTTTGCTTCAGTTTGCAAAGCTTAGTTAATGTCAATAAAGTTCTAGCTAGCAAACACTCCAGGGGGATTGTATGTTTAGTTAGCTAAGCTTCCTCCCTTCAACTTTGCAATCACCAACAGTCATCCCTAGAGATTTTTCTGCAGTCCCATAACCCACTGAGAGGGATCTAGTGATGATGCATCATTGGTTAAAAGGTCTAAGACCTGTGGAGTTCAGCTCTACAGTAGGTTCACTCACAGCTAGGTAAGCCTCACCTTATTTCAAGGGTTAACAAACAGAGCTGGCAAAAAAACTGGATTAACTACAGGAGCAAAAATTGACGTGCATCCAATGGAATCCACAGAAGCAGCCTGGGCTTTTCTACTGATAAAGAGATGATTTTTTAAAAAAACCTCTTAGATGCAGTTCTTAATTTTTCTAGAGAACTGGATTGAGTCAGATATGATAGATATGTTTAGGTTTTGGGGAGAAGCAATGGAAGCACTTGCTTTCATTAAGCTTAGCAAAGGAGTCAAGATGTACCATCATAACTTCTATCTTATCAAAGTGGAAATTCAAATGGCATATTGGTTAAGGATGGTTTTTTATTGTATGGTTAGTGGGATTTATCATTTTTTGTTTTAAACATTTTTTCCTAAGGAAAAAACAGTGGGTAGCAATTACAACTACACAGATTATTTAGCTGTACATATTCCACCCTTCATTTAATAATTTGGACACTATCACAAAGAAAATACAAACTTTGTTTATTAAAACACAGAGCTGTTGACGCAGTTCCTTTGTTATGTTATTGTTATGGCCAACTCTTTAGATTGCTACAAGAATAGAACCCAGTGGTGGTTACTGCCACTTCTTAAAATATAAATTGATGCTTGTTTGATATACTAGCCAAAGAAAGACTGCCAAATGTAATAAATCACTCATCATAGCACTCACTTCCTCTACTAGTTCCTTTGTCGTATGTAACTCAAGTCTGTCTCCTTCCACCTTTATGGAATGTTTGCCTTAGCTATAGTTTTGGCACATATTGGTATCTTTTAATGGTTTGTGTTCTCAAAAGGAAGTTACTATTAATATTAGGTGGGCCTTTAAGCATGTTCTGCCAATGGAACAGAGAAGGGCATGGCTTCTCAACCAGTGTTGACTAAGAGGTCACTAGGGGTTCTGTGAGAAATTATGATTTATTTATTTTTTGAAATGTAGATAGTGGCTGAGAGTTTAGATCAACCACATTGGCCCCATACAGAAAGGCCAAAATAAAGCTGCTTCGGGTCACTTTGGAGGTATGTTGTTTAAAGGATGCATGCATCCTAAGAGTCTGAAAGCCATAACAAAGCCAGAGAAATTGAGTGTATGGGGCGGATTATATGAGAGAGGGCAATCCTGTCGTTAACCTGTGTCTAAACCATGTAGGGCATTAAAGGTAATAACCAATACTTTGTACTTTGCCCAGAAACTAATGTGCAGCATTGACTGTCTGCAGGCCCAATGCCTGGAATCATGTCTTACTGGGCAGCTGTCACTGCAAGCAACAGGAGGTCTGTTCGAATCACACTAGAGCAGACTGATGCTTCCAACCCTTCCACCAGCAATCTCCAATGCAACCATCAGAGGTGGGATCACTGTTGCAATTTCTTCTCGCACCATAGATCACTTGTGGGGTGGTGGTGAAAGAAGTCTCCTGCACCTTTCTTTTCCATGTACAGAAGAACAGACACCCATCACTCATAGTGGCTGATGCCCAGTAAGTTAGGATTTGGGGACATTTACGATTCCTGTGTTTTCTTTACACTACTGAATACATAAGAATTATGAATATGATTTGGTTATGAATGTGTAACTCTAGGTTACCTGTTCATAAGTGAGAGTCTTAACACACATGAAAACAAAGTGGAAATGGAGTCAAAGAACAGTGGCTTTCTCCATGCCTTACTGCATGGCGTCACAGTACTTCAGTTCTCTTCTCACAGGAGATGGTCATAAAAAGCTGGAAATATCAGTTCAACAAAAGATACACCTTTACAGCCATCTCCCATGGGAAGAGAAGTGAAGTGCTATGATGCCATGCAGTAAGGTACAGAAAAAGCAACTACTCTCAGACTGACTCAGCGGCTACTCTCCAGCTTTATTTCATCTTTGTTTTCTTGTGCAATAAGGCTCTTGAATTCCAGTCATCATAAGTTTTGTGCAGGGGTTCTGTGAGGCCTGAAAATTATTCAAAGGGTTCCTTCAAAAGGTTGAAAATGTCTGGGTTTCAGTGATGGAATCTCAGTTATCTGTTGTGTGGAACACAATAGGTGCCAGGGACGCGTACCATTTTTGAACACAGTAACTTCACCCCTTTCTTTCTTCAGAAATGAGTCACAGACCAGCACTTCGAGTAGCAGTGCTGTAGAATACAAAGGAATTGAGGTGGGATTTTTAATAGCATTCATCTCCATGGTGGCAAAAAGGTTGGTTGCAAGTAATTAAAAACAAACAAACAAACAAACCTCAGAGCTTGGAAACATTACTTTGATGGAGCACAGCTTCCAGAATTCACTAGCATAGCCAGTGGTTGATGGATTATGGGAGGCATCGTTCAAGAAGTAATGTTCCCACATTCTAACAAAAATCTAGCACAAATGGTAGAGAGCTTCTAAATGAAACAATTAGCAAGGTTTTTGTTTTCACATCTAAGGGATTCCTCTTTCGAAAGTTCTGCTACCACTAAAAGGGAGAAAATGACAGAGAGAATATACAAGTGAATCATTGTGGTATAGGGGTTTGAGTGTTTGACTAGAATTCTGGGAGACCAGGATTTGAATCCTTGCTTGGCCATGGAAAACCACTGGGTGACATTAGGCAAGTCACACTCTCTCAACCTCAGAGGAAGACAATAGCAACCCACATCCCTTGAACAAATCTCATCAGGAAAATATTTGATAAAATTGCCTTAGGGTTGCCATAAGTTGGAAATGACATTCAATCGCACAACAACAATGGAACATCTCATTGCTCAGATAACTAGTGTAAAAGGTAATTAAAATAAATAAAAATAAAAATAAAAATGAACATATGCTGAGAAGAGGCAGCTTAGTTTAGCAATGACTTTCTGGATACAGAGACAAAGCCAAAAATGAACAGAGTGATGAAGGATGCCTTATCCTATGGGTGAAATGATGAGAATTTCGAGAAAGGTGGCCATTAGACAAAGCCAGACAGGATTGTTCTGCCTCCCCAGCCCTGGCTTCAGAAAACAGCCATCCTTTTCAACTACTCTTTGTTCTCTTTGAAAGGTACATTGCTTCTGTTGCTATGGATGTGACATAATGTTCCAGGAAAAGAAGTCAGGCTAAGTGGTCATTTTTGTGTCCTTATGCTTGACACGTACACACCAGATTCTGAATGATTGTTTTGTCCCAGTATCATCCAGTAATTATAGTTCTGCTTAGGGAGAGACTTTGAAAAAATGAACCAGAACACCGCTTGGACCAGGGCCAACACCATTGCAGAGGTTTTACAATATTTACACAGCCCTCATTTGTTATATCCCTTTCCTCAGGTCTTGTTATAATGGCACAGGTGCAGTTTTTCAAGGACTGTATAGATTAAAATAAAGCATTCTTTAATAGTGATGAAAATAGGACACCACCTGATTAAAAAAAAAAGAGGTAGGAAACATTCACTGTAATCTAAACTGTGGTGTTTTTGACTCATCTATTAGGTCCTGAACTCCTTTACCCACTGACCCCACTTCAATGGAGTCTTGCTTGGAAATGGAAAGTAGCCCATACTTATATGCATGGTTTTTTTATGTATTTAGGTGTTCAGAGAATGGAATACAAGCAATGTATTATTCATATCAAAGCTAGGGAAGGTTACTTTTTTGGACTACAGTTCCTGGAATCTCCATCCAGCATGAGGCAGTGTAGTGTTGTGGTTTGTGTTGGACTATGGTTCTGGAGATAGGGTTTGATTCCCAGCTCAGTCATAAAATCTACTGGGTGACTGGGGCAAGTCATACTCTCTCAGTCTCAAGTGAAGACAATGGCAAACCTTTTCTGAAGAAAACTTCCCCCAAAAAACCCATGATAGGTTTGCCTTATGGTCACCATAATTTGGAAACAACTTGAAGGCACACAACAACAACAACAACATTCCCATAAAAATCACTTTCCTGAGCTTTGATGCATATGTAGAATGAATATGGATATCAGGAAGCCAGGCCAGGTTGCTGTCTCTATTCTTGATGTAAGGTGTCCTGACTTCCCACCATCCCTAGGGCTGGCGCTAACATATCAGAGTGAGGAAGTTGCATCAGATGGCAGACCTACTGTATCATGCAAGGACAGCAACTTCATAATTATTTATTTTTTACTCCAGTATGTTTACTGTCAGGGTCCAGGAGAGGAGATTGTGGCTGGTTTGGGGTGCTATGCACCTTCGGATCATGACCTGTGGCATGGCACTTGTATTTCTGTGTCAGGCACCATAATGCCTTGGGTGACTGCTAGAGACCTCTCAGCACCTCAACACAGATGTCTGTTAACATGCATACAATAGGGGTGGCAAATGCCTGGATTAATAATGTCTACTCTGTAAAATGTAGATAGACTTTTCTTTGCAGATGTTCACACTCAACATTTCACCTCTGTGATTCCCAAATTGTGGAAAGCACTCTTGGAAAATTTATTTTTGGACTACAGCTCTCTGTATCCTCCAGCCAATGCTACACTGGCCATGCTGGAAAAGGAATTCTGACTCAATGTAACATTTTCAAACTCTAAGAATTACAATTCCTCCTGACTCTCTTGGCTCTCTGGAAAGATAGTAAAACACATCCCTTTAACCAATCCTTTTATATTGATGGAAGTATTTTATTATTTTATATAATTGTTCTACTGTTACCAATACTTTCATGGTTTTATTAATAGCTTGCAGCTTGATGGAGGGGGGTTGGACTTATTTTGGACTTATGTATGGAGGCAGTATAGCACAGCAGCAGCAAAAGCAAAATCATGCAGATGTCAAAGATCAGGCTGCAATTATATGTGAACAGAATTAGTTGATATGGAACAGAAGCACCACTACAAACTACAAAATTTTGTTGCAGATATTTTTATCTTTCTTAGCAAAAACGTTGCTCATTGTCATCAGCAATGGGATGGACTGCATATGTTTGCACACTTCCTGGTGTGTTCTGTCTGCTTCCACATCTCTGGGTTGGGTGATAAGAATTTGCACAATCTCTGACAAGTTCTGGCAGACTGTAACATTCTTTGCTCAAAAGTACTGAGTAAAAGAATGAGAATTGTAAAGATACTGAGAAGAATTTTAATCTTTTGATCAATGAAGTGCTTGACTGGGAAACCAGTGTGGAATTTCACCATGGTAGGATTGTTTACTCCCTGATTAGATTACAATTCCTTCAAATACTCTATCTCCAAAGAACAGAAGGAAGATATGTGAAAGTACAAAAATCTATATAAATCTAGTCAAAGATCAGCACACAAAGCCTCGGGTTAAAAGCTGTAATGTTAAACTGCTGTTTTAACATTTAAAATTTCAAAGCTAGAGACTCGTGGTGAGTTGAGGAACCTTGCAGTTAATTTCTCAGTGGCACCCACCTTCAATTAAAAAAAGACACAGAAAAAGAATGCATAGAAATCACAATATTATATTGCAGCCTGCTCCAACTTGCTGTCCTTTACGTGTATTGGACTGCAACTACCATCAGTTAGCGCTGGCTTGTGATGATGAGGGTTGTAGACAAACACTTCTGAAGGGCAGAAGTTTGAGGAAAGTTGTTGTAATAGATCTCTGACTTTGTTTTATACCTTCCAATAGAAAGGTGAGGTGTGTCTGGAATGGGATGTTTCAAAAGTTCTAAATTCCTGTTAGTCAGTGCAGATAAACAATTCCTACATTCCATTAAAAATCCCACATTTATCCAAGAATGTTGAAGATTAGTAATCATTTTGTCTTTTGCTATCCTTATTCCAAGCACACTGTTACATTGTTAAATTTTCTTCCAGCCAGTGAAGCAAAATCAAAATTAAAACATGATTCTGAAAGAAATTACATTAGTGACTCTTATTGTCTGACCCTTTCAAGTTTCCATTAAACAAAAAGCATTTTCTGGATCTGTTCCATTTAAACATATTTACTTCCATTAGTGAGGATGGAGAATTCATGTGGACGTTCACAATAATTACCAAGAGCAAGTGACTTGTGAGTAGAGTTCAGACCTCACCTCAGCTGCAAGGTAATCTTAGGCAAAGAAAGGAGAATAACACAGGCCTACCAACAACAACAACAACAACAACAACAATAATATAAGGTTTATTTATAACCTGCTCCTCTAATAGAATACTCGGAGTGGGGTACAGCAAATTAAAAAAATACAAGAATAAAACAGCAGTCAAATCCCTTCCCAACCTCCCCCCCCCTTAAGACTAGATTAAATCAAAACTAGTTAAAATTGACATCAGTTAAAAAAATTTAAAATAATAAAAATAAAGTGCAGTTGATGGGCAGTACGAGTGCAATCCCCAGTGGGTGGGATCAGAAGGTTTGAACAGAGGGACAGCTAGAGTTAATCCCCCGGTGCCATGTACATTTTCATTTGCATTATTAGGGTCGGGGGTTGGTGATATATTATTCCCTCTTCAGGGGAAGGCCTGCCGGAAGAGATGCGTCTTTAAGGCCTTTTTAAAGCTGGTCAAAGATGTAATGAGACGCATCTTGTCTGGCAGGTCATTCCAAAGTTTAGGGGCGGTAGCTGAGAAAGTCCTCTGGGAGGTTTGCGACAGCCTGGTTTTCATAGGCTTCAGCAGATTCCTCCCAGAGGACCGAAGTGTGCGGGGCGGTTCGTATGGGAAGAGGCGGTCCCTAAGGTAAGATGGGTCTGAGCCATGTAGAGCTTTGAAGGTTAATACCAACACCTTGTACTGTGCCCGGAAACGAATGGGCAGCCAGTGGAGAGCTTTAAGGACAGGTGTTATGTGCTCTCTCCTTGATGTTCCTGTGATAAGCCTGGCTGCCATGTTCTGAACTAATTGAAGTTTCCGGGTTAGGCACAAGGGTAGCCCCATGTAGAGCGCATTACAGAAATCCAGACGTGAGGTTACTAGGGCATGTACCACAGATTCCAGGTCTTTCGTATCCAGGAAAGGGCACAGCTGGCGTATCAACCGAAGCTGATAGCAGGCGCTCCTGACTATCGCGTTCACCTGACTGATCATGTGAAGCGATGAGTCAAGGAGTACCCTCCGACTGCGAACAGAGTCCTTAGAGGAGAGTGTGACTCCACCTAGGATTGGAGACTGGTTTCAGACCGGTAACTGTTAGTACCTCCGTTTTGTCTGGATTTAGCTTCAATCTATTTTCCCTCATCCAGTCCATTACTGCTGCAAGGCAGTCATTAAGAGGAGAGACGCCAACTGAAGTCTGAGCCGACAATCTGGTCATGGAGAGATATATCTGAGTGACATCAGCGTACTGAAGACACTGAGCTCCATGCCTCCAAATGATCTCGCCCAGCGGCTTCATAAAAATATTAAATAGCATCGGGGACAGGATGGCGCCCTGAGGGATGCCACAATTAACCTCAATTTTGGAGGAGCAACTGTCCCCGAGCCTCACCCTTTGGGATCTGTCAGAGAGAAAGGATCGGAACCACTGAAGAGCAGTGCCCCCAATTCCCAACTCCCTCAGCCGACCCAAAAGGATGGAATGATCTACCATATCAAAAGCCGCTGAGAGATCCAAGAGCACTAACAGGGTCACACTACCCCTGTCAATGCTCAAGCGGAGGTCGTCGGTCAGAGCGACCATGGCAGTCTCCACTCCATGTCCTGTCCTGAAGACGGTTTGAAATGGATCAAGATAATCGGCTTCATCCAAGACTGCCCTCTCGATCACCTTGCTTAAAAATGGGAGCAAGGACACTGGTCTATAATTGTTTCTATCTAGGGGATCAAGGGAGGGCTTTTTCAGGAGGGGCTTGACCGCCGCCTCCTTAAGGCAAGATGGTCAAATCCCCTCCCTGAGGGACGCATTGATCATATTCCGAAGAAACGTTCTTAGTGCGTCCCCTCCCTTAACGACCAGCCAAGATGGACAAAGATCGAGGGGGCAAGTCGTCTTCCACATACTTCCAAGTAGCTTGTCCACGTCATCGGTACTTACAGATTGAAACTCATCCAGTAATGTGACAGCAACGGAGTCGCTAGACGCCTCACTTATAGGATCTGGAGAAAAGGTGGTGTCCAAGTCGGCTCTTATCCGAGAGATTTTATCTGCGAAGAAGTTGTTAAACGCATTGCAGCAGGCTGTCGCAAGGTTAAGAAGGGGATTTGGTGCAGGGGGAACCTGCGTCAGCTCCCCTACCACCCTAAACAGTTCCGCTGGGCGAGACTCTGCAGACGCAATGCGTGCAGAGCAGAAAGATTTCTGCACTGCACACAATGCCTCCCGATAGGCGAGAAGATGCTGCCTATGGCGAGTCTTGTCAGATAGGAGTCGAGTCTTCTGCCACTTGCGCTCTAGTCATCGTCCAACCCTCTTCATCTCCCTGAGTTCTTCTGTATACCAGGGTTTATGATTAGGAGCGGGTTGGAGAGGATGCTCAGGGGCAATTTCATCAATAGCCTTGGAGATATCGATGTTCCAGGTGTTTACTAAGGCTTCAACACAATCATCAGCATTGCCAACCATTGAACCCTCTAGGGCCTTCTGGAAACCAATTGGTTCCATGAGCCTTCGAGGGCGGACCATTCTAATGGGTCCGCCACCCCCGGGGGGGGGGGCGAAACGCTGCTTTTAGTTCCACCTTGATCAGAAAGTGATCCGTCCATGACAGAGCGGAGGTTTTAATTACCTCCGTCCACGGATACTCCCGTTCCGTACTAAAAACCCCATCGAGAGTGTGACCCGCACAATGAGTAGGCCCGTTGACCAGTTGGGATAGATTCATGGCTGTCATGGATTCCATGAACTCCCGAGCTGCTCCGGGTAGATCAGAAAGGCTGGTCTTGAGAGGGATGTTGAAGTCACCCAGGACCAGAAGCCTGGGTGTCTCCAACAACAGCTCAGAGACCAGCTGAGTCAGCTCAGTTAGGGAGTCTGTTAGGCAACGGGGTGGCCGGTATACTAGCAGAATCCCCAAACTATCCCTGGTCTTCACACGCACTCGATGTGGGTTGTTTTCTGGACAGGCTTCCTGATCAGGGTCAGGTTAGTTTTATGGACTATAGCAACGCCACCCCCCCTCCCACTTTCCCTTACCTGCTCACTAACCGTGTAACCAGCTGGGAGAGCCTGCGCCCGTGTTGCAGCGCTGGCATCTCCCAGCCAGGTCTTGGTAAAGCATGCCAGGTCGGCCTGTTCGTCCTCCAAGAGGTTGTAGATGATATGAGTTTTTGCTTTAGCCGACCTGACATTGCAAAGGAGCAGATTAAGGGATTGTGGAACGGTTGGTATGCTCTCCTCCTTAACCTGGGGAACAGAGCGGACTGAAGAGGGGATAGGTGTCAACCATCGATCCCTACTTCTTTTGCAACATTTTTCCACTCTGTTACCACCATACCTTCCCTGGCCCCACACAACTTCAATATCCGCATATGACTCACTCCTGACTCCATTACCCGATGAAAACTGCAGGCTGTCAAATAGAACAAACAATAATTTCAATAATCATAGAAGTTCAAACGGGGATGCAACTCATAAATATCAGGGAAGCTAGATTCTAATTACTGTCCAATTAGACTCTGGGTGTGTTGGGGGAGGGACCGCAGGTGGAGCAAAGGCTGGCCCTCTCTCCCCTCGCCCAAGTCCTTGCTGCCGCTGTTGTTGCTGCCGGGGAACCACTGGGCACCTTTGAAGGCTCAGGGTGTGTTGGGGGAGGGACCGCAGGTGGAGCAAGTCCTTGCCGCCGCTATTGTTGCTGCCGGGGAGCCACTGGGCAGCTTTGAAGGTTCAGGGTGTGTTGGGGGAGGGACCACAGGTGGAGCAAAGGCTGGCCCTCTCTCCCCTCGCCCAAGTCCTTGCCGCCGCTGTTGTTACTGCCAGGGAGCCACTGGGTGGCTTTGAAGGCTCAGGGTGTGTTGGGGAGGGACTGCAGGTGGAGCAAAGGCTGGCCCTCTCTCGCCTTGCCCAAGTCCTTGCCGCCGCTGTTGTTTGTCACTTCAGTGTGTTACCATCAGCATTATTAGAAAGCTGATTTAATGGAATCACAGCTAATGAGTGAAAATGTTTGTGTGGAGCGAGAGTACTGGAAACAGCTGAGGATGTTCTTTTGCACTGTATTTTGTATAATAATTGCACAGATTGGTTAATCTCTTGTGTGTTAGTAGCTTTTTCTGGACACTTCTTTGTAAAGGATTATTACACCGTTGTTAGACAAGACCATAAAATAAATTTGTGTAGTGCAGTACTGTAGCATGGGTCAATGAAGTGGCAACTGTGGCTCTCCAGACATTGTTGGAGTACAACTCAACCATCATTTCAACCACGGGGTTGGTGAAAGTTGGAATTTAACATCTAAAGAGTCACTTCTCTATTCCAACAAGATTACTCTTAACTGGAAAGAGAGATACATTTACAGCATTTCTACTATATGTCTATACCACAGTGAACACTCTAACATTTTGAAAGGATTATGCTGAATGATGGCAGGCTGATAAGAAATTACCATGGGCAAAAATTTGAAAGCACATCACCAGCCATATTTTTGAAAGAAGGGTCTGTCTGCTGTGTTTGTTAAGCAATCAAAGGGCTGTCAATTGCTTTGGCTCAGCAATTACTGTACTGATAAGTACTGATAAGTTTTGTAATAGACACTGTAGCCAAGAAATCAGAAGAAGACTAGGACTAGGAAGGGCAGCTTTGAAGGAACTAGTCAAAATCATAAAGAGCAAAGATAAAGTTGGAATCTTGCAGTCCATTGTATTCCCCATTACCATGTACGGATGCAAGAGCTGGACAGTGAAGAAGGCTGAATAAGAGGAAAATCAATTCATTTTAGATGTGGTGCTGGAGGATACCATGGACAGATAAAATGACAAACAAATGGGTCCTAGAACAGATCATGTCAGAACTCTCCCAGGAAACTAAGATTCAAAACACATTGTAGAAATAATCCAGTTTAAAACCTGTTTAACTCCCCTTGGCTCAGTGCTAGGAAATCCTGGGAATTGTACAGTGGTCCCCCGGGTTACGAAGGTAATCCGTTCCGGGATTACCTTCGTATCCCGGAAGTCGTTCGTTACCCGGGGGACCGCTTTCGCCAATGCACAGCGCGCCAGAAGCGTGCTGTTTTAAAGCTTCCGGGTTGTGAATTTTTTTCGCAACCCGGGGTTTTCTTCGCATCCCGGGGGCTTTTTTCGCCCCCAGCGGTTTTGGGTCCCGGGGATTTTGTTCCCCGGGGGATTCGGATCCCGGGGGACCACTGTAGTTTATTGTGGCAACAGAGATCTCTGACAGAAAGCTGTCTGACAAAACTGCAGTTCCCAGAATTCCTTAGCATTGACCTTGGACAGTCAAAGCAGTCTCAAACAGGATTATTTCTCCAGTGTGTTTTAAACCCAAGATGACTTAATTGAGGCTGTTATGCTCCAGCCATATCATGAAAAGCCAGGATTCACTAGAAAAGACAATAATGCTAGGGAAGGTAATGTGCAGTAGAAAGAGAGGAAGACTCACACCAAGTGGACAGACTCAATCAAGGATGCCACAGTCCTGAGCCTGCAGGGCCTAAGCAGAGTAGCTGAGGACAGGGAGTCTTGGAAGTGTCTTATCCATGGGGTCACCATGGGTCCAAGCTGGTTCAAGGGCAATTAACAACAACAAATAATAATGATTTAATTAAAAAGGATGATTTAACTCAGCAGCTCTCCAATAAAAGCCAGGGGAAAAGTGGTCATCACATAAATTTGGCAGCACCCATGTGTCAAGTTCAACCACAGATACTCAATTGGTAAAATAATTACCAACAGAAAACTGCTCCCAAAGATGCACTAGGTCTTATTTTCAGGGGATGTCTTATTCTTCCATGATGAAGAATTCACATTGATTGTTGAACAATAACAAAAAAGAACATTTATTATATGTATTTTTATATAGAAAAACTTTGCTAGGTCTTACTTTCATGGGAGGCATTATATTCAGCAATTCGGCAAAACCTCTACTAGGTCTTATTTTATGGGGATGTCTTATTTTCAGGGAAACAAGGTAGGAACTTCATATGTGGATGAAGCAACCTGTCATGGGGTTCATTTGCCAAGACTTGTGTAGAGGAGGTTTGCCATTGCTTTCCGCTGAGGCTGAGAGCATGTGACTTGTCCCAAGTCACCCAATGGGTTTCATGGTTGAGTTGGGAATTGAACCCTGGTGGCTTGAGTCATAGTCCAACACTCAAACCACACTATACTATTCTTTAAAATCCTGTGTGATGTTTGGTTGTAGCCACTAGATGTCAGGACTACTCAATATCATTGATCTAAATGTCAGCACCAAAATACCAACTGAATATTCTGATCATCCATTCCAAACAAGGCATACTTCTGAAGAAATTAAAGAAATTTTGTGTATGTTTATTTTTCAGATCCCTGCAACACCTTAATATGGTGCCATTGGAAATCCTTAGTTGACATACTAAGTCCAGGGGACTTAGCAGAAAACCAAACCATTCTTACATAACTAGATTAAAAATCTCAAAAGAAATGCAATATTGAAGTATAGACTACTACTTCTCTTCTGTTATTATCGTTTGGAAACAGTTTTTCATTTCTACTCCATAAAGGTAAAACAGTGAATAAACCTGTTATTATGTCTTTTTAAAAATTACATTTATCCCAATGTTAATTAAGTAAAATTGCTTTAGCACCATAGACTTCAAGCTGGCGTTCATTTGATAAATTCCAAGGAAAGTAACAATAATTGCAAGATTTTTTTGGTCTTCGTTTGTTTATTTGTTTTAAATAGGCATCATTCAATGTAGGTGCTCTCACTGTACATCTCTTCCCTGCCCTTTAATGGCTTATGGAATCCTGGGATTTTAACTTTACAAGGTCTTTAGCCTTCTTTGCTAAAGGGTGCTGGTGCATAATAAAATTCTTGACTGCCACATAGGCTGGCATCTTGTGAGTGAACAATAATGGTATAGTTTTTTGTAGGGCTTTCTGGCTATGTGGCCATGTTCCAGAAGAGTTCCTTTCTGACGTTTCACCAGCATCTGTGGCTGGCCTCTTCAGAGAATGATAGCCTGGAAAAGGATTGGATGTATATATTCTGTGTGACCCTGAGAAGGGAGGAGTGATTTGCAAATGTATTGTTCTGTTGCTAATGGTAGTCCTCAGGGTGGGAGGATACGCAAAAGAGTATTAATGTCTGTTACTTGGTGCTCATTGTCTTCTGGGAATCCCTTGACCCCAGGCTTCGCATTTGCATTGGTTGAGTCTTAACCTTGCTGTTCTTCAGGACTGGTAGCCAAGCCTTGTTAACCCTCAGGGTTTCCTCTTTCCTTTTGAAATTGTCCAGGTGTTTATGGATTTTAATGGTTTCCCTGTGCATTCTGACATGGTAGTGGTTGGCATGGTCCAGAATTTCAGTGCTTTCAAACAGCATATTATGCCCAGGATGATTTATAGTATGTTCTGCTATTGCTGATTTTTCCCACTGACCCAGTCTGCAGTGTCTCTCAGTGTCTCTCAGTCTCATGACTGGGTCAGCTGGAACACAGGATATATATATCCAATCCTTTTAGGGTCACACAGGATATATATATTCAATCCTAATTCCAGGCTATCATTCTCTGAAGATGCCAGCACAGATGCTGGCGAAATGTCAGAAAGGACCTCTTCTAGAACATGGCCACATAGCCTGAAAGCTCCACAAAAAACTATGGATGCCAGCCATGAAAGCCTCCGACTCCACAATAATGGTATACATCAAAGTTGTGGCATCACAATTCACATTTATGATTGTTGAACAGTTCTGTTCTGAGAATGCCACCATCAAAGTCCATCTCCAACTCATCTTCTAAGCAGTGCAGTACCCACTCCAAGGGTGTCATCAGATGAGAGTTTGCAAAGTTCCCTGGCAGACTCTGCCCATGTCTGTAGATCCCAGCTATAGATAGTGAAAGTCGTGTTCAAGGTTTGGGAAATTGATCAAAATTTTGTGCAAATGGAGTTTATAGACCGAATAGCCAATTAGAGTGACATTTGAATTAGTTGCTTGATAACCCCCCCCCCCCACCCCCATTTCACTTTGCAAATCCAGAAATATGTTACTGGTAAATCATGAGGAAAGCAGGTAGCAAGTAAGTTTGTCAATATATTTTTAAACTTTCTCCTTCTCCAGTAGCCTTTTATGGCAACTTGATGACCGCAAATTACTAAGCAGATGGTGCTTTAAAAAAATGGAGATAAGACGATGAGGAAATGCTTTGCTTCAGCAGTCTCTGTATGTCTGGTTACTATTATCTTTCAATTTATCTAACAGTCAGTTAAATGTATATCCTGCATGTGCAATTTCAAAACCCTCTAGCTGTTCGTACAGGAGTCAGTCCACTATTTTGCAAACTTGTTGCAGAGCCAGAGATTTCTTCATATCATTTGAAGAGATCTGAGACAGCAAGACAATACTGTGATACCTCCCACTTTGCTGTTCTCCTCTGGATTTCCTCTATAGGGTACAAGTTAAAACAAGAGTCCTACAATGGATGGGACAGAAGCTGTCAATGAGGTCACTGATAAAGCAGACCAGAAGATGTCACTGTTTCAACTACAATAAAAGGAGGGAATTCTTTAAAATGCTTGGCAAAATAAAATGAAAATGGTTTTAATAATAGGGAGAAACAATGTGTGTGTTTGGGGTGAGGTGGAGTGGGGGTTCGGGTTCAGCTTCAGCTTCAGCTTCAGGCTCTCCCAGAGTGATCCAAGGAGGCAGTGAAGGAAAAGGGGACAGCAGGGGACAGTGAAGGGGAAAGGAGGTGACAGCGGGGGCTTCAATCAATGTACTGGCATGCAAAAAAGACAAGGAGAACCAGCAGCCTTTAGGATCATGGAGGGGATTAGGGTTACATGAAACTTCTCTTTTCTGGTACCTTAAAACCACTGTACAACATTAATTGCAAAGGATGGCATGGGTGAGAAGCTTCTCGGTTGCTGCTCAGCTAGATGCTTGGTTGCTGCTCCCAAGGTGACCAGGTGCAAAGAGAGCAGCAATTGAGATGGGTTGTTTTGAATTTGCAGTAGAACAGTAGACCTAATATAAATTAATAGGTACTGGGGGGGGGTCACTAGGGTTGTTGCCCAAGAAGAAAGGGGTGGTAGTTCCCCCAAATGTTTGGGGACCACTGGTCTAAACAAATGTGAGTTCTCACAATATAGCCGCTTGGATTTTGCCTGTTGTTGCCTTCCCTGCATTCTTTTTGTAGCAATTTTCTTGGATATGTATTAGAGTTCTTTCTTTTTTAAAAATTAAAGCAGGAGCATGATTGGTCAAAGGTGGCCCTATAGTTTGAAGGGTAAATTTTCTCATCTCTGAATTTTAATTTCCCCCCAACATGATTTATAGTGCAAAAGGAGCATTACATTGAGATACTATATGCTGTAAAACTAAATAAATAAATAGAAAAGGAGAAGAAGATGATACTTTTTTTATTCTGAAATTCCTTGAAATTAAAAAAAAAGCAATTCAAGGGTGGAAGGAAAATGCTGCATTTGATGCTGGAATTACTAGAAAGTGGTCTGTTCATTTACTTTTAAAATTAAATGGCAATAAATATTTTTAGCTCCTGATACATTAGCCCTCTCTAGAGGTATTTTTATTAATATATGCGCAAGGGAAAATGCAAAGAAAATGTGTGTTGCATTTGTGGAAGACTGGCTAGAAGTTTTCTAGTTAAACTTCTCATCCATACATCCATACAATATAACCAAATGTATATATTTTAGCTTCCTTAAGGCTTAAGGCCCACTTAAGTGGGTTCAGCTCTTTATTGCACCCTGCTTGAGTTTCGTGTATTCAGTAAAGAGACATTAAGTATAAATGTAAATAGAAATGCAGCTGCTGTGAGGCTCTTCTGGCTTCAGTACTAATAGGAAAGCACTGTAAGCAGGAATTTTCCTTCCTACTCACTCAGTCTGGTGTGGAAAAGGGAAGGAAGGGGAAGATCTATATATTTTCCCAAACCTGTATCACCATAACTTCTACAAATCCAGACCTGTTAGGGTATATAATCCCCACCCTGACCTTTGTTTGTTTTTTTCTTCAAGGTCAGGGTACGGAAACCACTGGTGCTTTCTTTGAGAACTTGAAAAGCCTATTTTGACAGGGACACTACCAATTAATCCTCTCTCATTCATTTTTTTCAGCTGCTTTTAAAATGTCCCACTTTCTTTCTCCTCCTCCTACTTTCTTCCTTTGTCCTCACCTTGTTTCAGCTGCTGCAAACTGAGTTCAAAGTGCAAAAGTAATTCACACTCAATGAACACAGCACGGGAGAGAAGAGGGGTGGGATCTGGTGGTGCAGTGGTTAAATGCTGGTACTGCAGCCAATCACAAAATTGTGAGTTCGATTCCAGGCAGGGCTCCAGGGTCCACTCAGGCTTGCATCCTTCCGTAGGTTGGTAAAATGAGTACCCAGCTTGTTGGGGGCAATTAGCTTACACATTGTAAACTGCTTAGAGAGTGCTTAAATACACTGATAATCATAGAATCATAGAATTGGAAGAGACTACAAGGGCCATCCAGTCCAACCCCCTGCCATGCAGGAAACCACATTCAAAGCATTCTTGACAGATGGCCATCCAGCCCCTGTTTAAAGGCATCCAAAGAAGGAGACTCCGCCACTCTCTGAGGTAGTGTGTTCCACTGTCAAACAGCTCTTATTGCCAGTTGCTTGTACTTGCTATTGCTATCTTGCCCTTCACTCTAAGCTCAGGCAAAAGCAAACTGCTGCAACCTCTTCTAGCTTTTGTGTTCTTCTTCATTAATAACTTTTCCCATCATGACCACAATCTAATGTTGCTTGGCTACATGTGTCCTATCCAGATCCACATTAGCCAAATAATTCAGCTCCCCTGCGGATCATCCTGCACCAGTCTGACTCCTTTTAGTGTCACATTCAACCATTATAATATACACCAAATGTATATTGATAGTCACATCATTCCTCCCACCCCAACTCACTTTGGAGCAAAAGGGAAGGTCCCATCAGTTCAATGGGATCACTGCACTGGTTTATTTTTGTTTACACATTTACGATGTCTCTGCTTCATTTTTCTTTCCTAGCATGCAGGACACCTATGAACCAATAGCTTTTCTTGTTTGTTTGCCAATCTAACCTCCCACCTTGCTCTCTCATTCGATGGCTACCCCATCCAATCCAGTTGCACCCTTTTCACCCCAGTGAGTGATTATGAATAGGTGAGGCAACTTTGAAAATGTCTTCACGCACGCACGCACGCACACACACACACACCAATCCATTGGTTTAATATTTAGGTAGGGTGTTGAGGCTGAGCTTGAGGAAGATACGGGAATGTTGCTGCAAGATCAGAAACACCAGTTGCATATTTCTCAAGGATTTTCAAATCTCAAGGGGACTGGGGAACAAGAAAAAGGTGGGTGGCAAAGAAGGAGGTGGGTAAGAAATGTAAAGTTGGTTACAACAGTAGAAAAGAAATTTTCTCCAAATTTGGAAAGTCCTCAGGCTGAATAATGAGGAACACATTTCCCTTTAATCTATTAGTAGTTGAAGATCATGCCATGTTATTTCCTCACAGGCAATTACCTTCAGATTGCCTAAATACCAAGCCAGCCAAAAAGCTCTCCAGACATTCACAAGCAGAACACATTTGCCAGAGTGAGGATAGTCAGGGAGAATGCCACTCACCAATCTGTCCTCCCCCCCCCCCCACTACACCCTGCCCTCCAATGCCCCACTGATTTAGAAGAAAACACCTTTCAAAAAAACAAGGGAAAACCAGTATTTCCTGGAAACTCTAAAGGAAGTTTTTTCTAAATTATATTCAAATTCCCTGTGAAAATGGTAGTGTGTCATATGTTCCTACAGCAGTGGAATCGAGGACGATATTGATTTCTTTGCTCATGTGGATCAGAATTTGGTTTTCATCTGTGTAATGCTGGCAAGTATGCATCTGGAGCTTAAGACCAGGCCTGGAGGCCATCTGCCCTTGAGATACATCAGAATTCAGCTGAAGGGATGTGAGAATAGTTTCTGTGGTTTGTTACTGCCAACCTGTCTTCATCTGTTTGTCATCAATAAAGTTATAATTTGTAGAATTTTTTTTAACCCTTAGTTGTGTAGAACCTGAATGGATCAGGTCCTCCAGATAACTACAAACAGGAAGATGAGAGTTGAGTAAAGAAAAATAAATAGCTGGAAATTAAAGCAACAAGAGGCTGCATGAGTTTCGCATAGACTGAGAAATGTTTAATCTTTGTCCTAAATATTTCAGGGAAGCAATGACATTCTGGACTACTAGAAATACTCTTGGGAGGAACAAATGTTGATAGACATTTAAATCATGTGCTTTACAGGCTGTAGCCAAATACACTTGGGAATATATTTTCACATGTAAATGACTCTTTCTTGCATTTTGCTTCTGTATTTGAAGAATGCTGCTACCACTAAAGAGGGGGAAAGGCTAGAGATAAAATGCAGTGAGCCAGGATGGTGTAGTGGTTTGAACGTTTCACTGGGACTGCAGAAGACCATGGTTAGTAATCCTGCCCCAGCCATGGAAACCCATTGGGTGACCTTGGGTCCATCACACACTTTCAGCCTCAGAGGAATGCAATGGTAAACCACTTCCGAACAAATCTTGCCAAAACAACCTTGTGATAGGTTTGCTGTAGAGTTGCCATAAGTCAGAAACAACTTGAGGCAGAGAACATTTTTTTTAAAAAAATTCAAAAATGGCTTTATGTTTACAATTGTATATACAATCAATCTGAACAATCCTGTACTCTCATCAACAAAAAGTAGAAAGGGAGAATTGTGCGAAGTGGTGGTCATACACATGTTAGTTGTAAGGCAGATCAGGGAATAGAGACTCTGCCTGTGGTGGATGGTGTTACCCTCCCTCTGAAATCTCAGGCTCGCAGCTTGGGTGTTCTCCTGGACTCACCTCTGAGCCTGGATGTCCGTGTTTCAGCAGTAATCAGGAGTGCATTTGCATAGCTAAAACTAGTGCAGCAGCTGCATTCATTCCTTGAGGTGTCTGGTCTTGCCATAGTGACACATGCTTTGATTATATCCTATTCAGAAACTTCAGTAGGTTCGAATGCTGCAGACAGCATATAATTCCTTTGTTAAAATAGCTTCACAACTACTGGTTTGTTTCTGGGCAGAATTCAAGGTGCTGGTCATGTCCTGTAAAGCCCTATATTGCTTAGGTCCATACTATCTGAAAGATTGTATCTCTCCATACAGTACAAACCTGCAAGGATGCTAAGATCTTCAGGGGAAGGCATTCTCTCAGTCCCACTACCATCACAGGTTTGTTTGGTGAGGACATGAGAAAGAGCCTTCTTGGTAGTTGCTCCCACCATCTGGGACTCCCTTACACGAGAGGCTAGGCTGGCAGGATTTTAATGTATAAGCAGGGATTATAATGTATCAGCAGGATTTTAATGTATAAAAGCTTTTTAATTGGAGTGATTTACCCTTCTTTTTAAGCTTCATATATCTTTTAATAATTTTATATTACTTTACGTAATGATTTTAATTGTTCTTAAAAAATATTGTTCTGATTTTTAATGATTATTTCTAGGAACCACCTTGGGTCCTGCAGTCAGTGCTCCATATCCATGGATTTTTTATCCACAAATTTAAGCATCCATGGTTTGACAATATTTAATATATATATATATATACACACATTTTGAAAAGCAAACCTTGATTTTTCCATTTTGTATAAGGGACACAATTTTACTATGCCATTGTATTTAATGAGACCTGAGCATCCATGGATTTTGTTTTCCAGGGTGGGTGGGTCCTGGAACCAAACCTCAGCAGATACCAAGGGCCCAGTGTATTTTGAGAGAAAGGCCACATAGAAATAAAATAAATACAATACAAAACAAGAAATGTTTGGATTTAGTGGATAAACCTATGTGGTTCCATTTGCAGGGTGTTTTTAGCTTTCTTTCTCTAGGTGGCTGAAGAGAGAAATGTGCCAACGTGCCTGCCAGATTTAGATGCCTTGATAAACCATCTATGGATGAAAATTATATGCTTGTTTGGATATTCTTTCTTGAAGTAGAATTAATCAACCATCTGGACAGTCTTGTTTTGCTTTGTCTGAGAATTCTTAATTGGATTGTTCCGTGCAAAGATGGTTTATATAAAGGGTCTGCCTCAACATGGATTGGAGGGTTTGTGACTCACAACGGTCCATGTTATTCAATGGTGACACATGCACATGGATGCACTAATGTGGGTTCATGCACATTGCCTCCCATTGAATAATATATGCCTTGAGGGTCCATGTTTTGCCCCATCTGAAGGACTCCCTGGAATTGTATCCCCACAGATGTGAAGGGTCCACCGTACTGTCAGTTTCACACATAATGTGTACATGTGTCTCAATCCATGGGCCCTTTGACACTACACAATTATAACACTTTGATTCCACTTTAACTGCCATTGGAATCATGAGGTTTATTGTTTAAGGCATGAGAGCTTTCTGGCTGAGAATACGAAATATCTATCCCTAAACTACAAATTCCAGGATTCCACAGAATGAAAACAGAGCAGTTATAGTGGTGTCAAAGTGCTGTAATTATGTTGTGTGGAAGGGCCCAAAGGAGCTCAACAGAACACTCTTTTGGAGTGGCCTGTAGCCGCCTCTTTCCTGGCTGGATCAGGGCTGTGGCAACTACACACCATGGCCCCAATCTGGCCATGGTGCAAAAAGAAGCTCCAAAAAGAGGCTCCTTTTCGTGCCATGGAAAGAATGCTCTAGCAAATGTGGTGCAGCACATTTAAATGCTGTGCCAGCTGAGTGCTGTGACACCCCCTGCTGTGTGGTTAGGCACGCGGCATGACACTGGCGTGGGGGTGGCTGGTGTGCATATGCCACGCCCTCACACCGGCATATAACGCCGGTCTGTAGAGGCTCTATGTTACCCATACTCTCTAGATGTGGTTTAATGGTTTAGATGTTTGTATGCTTTACACTGGATTAATATTCTGCCATACCATCACCCTGAACAAACCTGATCTGATGTTGGAACCTTAGCAGGAGATCATCAAAGAATAACAGGGATCTCCAGATAAGGCTATAAAAGAATCATGCCTGAAATCCTGGAGAGCTGCTGCCAGTTGACAATACTGAGCTCATGGTCTGACTCAGTATAAGGCAATTCCCTAGGTTCCTAAGCATTAATATACTGTAAAAGCTATGGAGTAAATGAGCCGAATAGCAAGTTATGTTTTGAAAAATGCTTTCCATGAAAAAACAAGGAAATGACTGGTTATTTCTTTTCAAGTTCTTTGTTTTATAATGCTTCAAAGGAGGGGACCCTTTACTGCTGAAATTAATCCAAACATAATGGAGGCATTACTGTCTTTAGAGATCTTAAAGCATATTAATGCATTAGCAATAAAAGAGATCTTTTAATCCACATTACACCACAAAGTTCAACTTTGGCCTTCTCTTTGAGGTTATAACTACACTACTCAGAATTTCATTTCTATGCATATTTCACAAACATGTTGCCACGGTGCTACTTTGTAGACAATGTGTTCAAAATCCTGTATGTAATTCAATAATTTGAGCGGGGCTATTGGGTGTGTGTGTCATACCGTCCAACATTTCACAAATGAAAACATCAGAGTATAGCTAATGTGGCAAAAATTATTAATGAATAGGAACACACAAGCTAGGAAAGGTTGCAATAGTTTGCTTTTGCCTGAGCTGTCTGGAAAGGGCAAGATTCTGCCCCCCCCCCTCCTCCCACTTGCATGCAAACTACTTTTGCCCTTTGAATCCATTTTGCAGCAATTGAAGCAAGCCAAGGACAAAAGGGGAAAGTGGAAGGATGACAGAAAAACTCTTTTAAAAGCATCTGAAAAAGTGGGATGACAGAGGATTAATTGGGACTGTTCCTGTCAAATTGGCCCAGGGAAGATATGCACTTGAGATCTGGGGCCCTTTCACACTACAAAACTGTAGTGCTACATGCTACAATTATACTTTAACTGGCATGATTCCATCCTATGGAATCTTGGGATCTGTAGTTTAGGGAGGGATACGTAAAATTCTCAGACAATTTTTAAAGAATTCTCCAGTGCTGCACCAGACTTCAAATCCATGAATTCTATAGTATGCGGTATAGCAGTTTAAGTCAAATTGTAGTGCTATAGTCTGAAATGGTTCTTGCATTATGATGTGTTATTATAACAAAGCTAACTGGAGCATTCTGTTACTAGAAATAGTGGCTAAAAATGTTTGTTGTGTGCCTTCAAGTTCTTTTTGACTTATGGTGACCTTAAGGGGACCCTATCATGGGGTTTTCTTGGCAAGATTTGTTCAGAGGAGGTTTGACATTGCATTCTCCCGAGGCTCTGAGTGTGTCACTTGCCCAAGGTCATCCAGTGGGTTTCATGGCTGACTAGGGAATTGAACACTGGTCTCTAGAGTCCAGCACTCATGCCACTACACTTTTAGGGCATATAAATTTGGTCAATCAGTCAGCCAGTCAAACAAAAGAAATAGATGAAACAAAATTTCAGAACCTGATATATTGAAGTTAAATGCAGTCAACCAATGCTTCCCTCCTGTGTTCCCAGACACTCTCTTTCATTCTTTCACTCACTTTCATATTTCATTCACTTTCATATTTCACTCACTTTCACGGTCAGGATTCTTTATCCACAAATTCAGCTTGAAAATATTTTTTTAAAAAACTTGATTTTGCCGTTTTATATAAGGGACAAACCCCCCCCCCTCTTTTTTGCCTTTTCTTGTCCATATGACCTTAAGTCCCCTTTTAAAGTGCAGTTTAAATACTCTGCATCTAATGGAAGTTACAGGACAATATGGTGGCATACTGAACACCAACATATGGGTGTAGACAGACAAAATATTTGTGTAATTTTTTTCTGGAATGTTCTTTGTATTTGGACTTGAGAGCTCAGTAACTTGACCCTCTTATTATTCATATAAGAGACAATGTTCCCTCACAAAAAACACCTGATATTTTTATTAACATAAAATGATTGCTATGTGTCCTATCGAACAACCAAGCACATCAAGTTAGCTCTGACAAAAAGAGAAATTTTTAAATTGTCTAGTAGCTATAAGATCAGCCTTATTTTGTATGTTTTATTATCAGTTTAACTGTTCCATTGTAATTACATTTTAATATGGTATTGGATTGTTTTATGGTTGTATGCAAAAGTCTAATTGGCTAATGTATAATAAACTTGATGATGATAACTGGATTTAAGGGATAATATTTTCCTACACCTAGTATTTAATGGACTTGAGCATGAGCACCCATGGATTTTGGTGTTCACAGGGGCCCTGGATCCAAACCCTAGCAGATACCAAGGGGCCGCTCTAATTATCAGCTGCTAAACTAAGGGTAACCAAAGTGTGGACACATGGGTGGAATGTGAGGCCTTTCAGACATTCTTGGATAGTAACTCCTATCCACCCTAGCCAGCATACTTACTGGTAAGGGATGATAGGAGTTCAAGTCCAACACAGAGGCCGTCCACCTCTGTGATAAATCATCCCAACAATTTTAGTTAGCCTTCTTCCATGAAGAGTACACTATCAATTCTGCTTGAATGCAAATTCAGTCATCAAAAAAAGTTCATGGAAGAAATCTGAAAGATGACTTGGTCTGCCCACCACTTAATCTACTTATGCACAATTCCTCAAGGAGTGCAGTTTTAGATGAATGAAAACCATTGGCACTTATTCTGAATTATAATAGAGGGTGAATTCTTGAACTGTATGTGCCTCTGTTTCTGAGGAAACTCTTCCTCAGAAATATGTAGGTTTGGTATTTGTAAGGTTTCCAAACCTCTGCCCACTCAGCCACCTTATGTTGTTTTTTTCTCAACATTTCCCATTCTTTTTGCAACTTTTAAAGAATTTTCATAAATCTGTCCAGTGGGCTGTTGACCACTCAACGCCATGTATCAGTCTGCTGATTATTTAACCAACAGTTGCTCAAAGTGTTGGCACTATACGTTCGAGAATGGCCTCTGGCCATTTGGAATTTTAGTCAAACTCTATCCCTCAAATATTTCTAGACTCTAGTTGCCTGTTCCCCATGTCCCTGAGCAGTAAGAAGTTCCATGATCACCACTTCTTGAATATTGGTAAAAAACAAACAAACAAACAAGAATTTTGTCATATTTTCTTATTCAGAAATATGTATGTAGAGGAAGGAACTGATAAAACAGCCTCTGACTATTCCTTGTCTCAGAAAACCCAATTAAATTCATAGGGTTGCCATTAGTGGTCAGGTAAATTGAAGGTTCACACACACACATACACACGCACATGGAGGGTACTAGCAGACACATGCTCCCTCTTTAGACCAGCAACAGATCTACTATCCCAATTCCAATTCACAATTCACTCTCTTCCACAAAAATGCTTCCCTCCTGTGTTCCCAGACACTCTCTTTCATTCTTTCATTCATATTTCATATTTCACTTACTTTCACTGTCAGGAAACTAAGAACATTTCCACACGATGTTCTGAAAACAGAATTAAAACAGGATTGCAAAAACTTGTATCCTACTGTATGAAATCACTGTTGTTCCATTGTTATGTCATCGTGGTCATGTGTTTATAGTGCTATATGTCATCAATGATAGGAAACTGTGAATAATCACTGATATTGCTGTAATTGCAGAAGTATGCATGTGCTGAAGATATTAGATCAACTGCATTGATCACGGGGTTCCGGATTATGCCAGTGACATGATATCACCAGTCTTTTTGTTTTTGTTTTGTTTTGTTTGCTAGGAGGTCGATTGCATGAGCTGCATAGCATTGTTTAAAGGTAGGTATGAGTTCAAATGGAGAATAACTAAAGAAATTACCAAAAAGAGACTTTTAAAAACTTTTTACCCTGGACACTCCAAAGTGCATATGCAGAAAATGTAAACATCACAACATGAGGAAAAATTACAAATCCCATGATAGCATTTATAATCTTGTGGATATGAGAGTTCATTACAAGCAAACAAAAAACCCATCATGCATGCACAAGAAAGGTAAATACAAGACAAGTGAGGAAAACTCATGAGTTATGCAACTGTTACCAACCAAGTGCAATTCTGGATGGATACGGTAAGGCAGAAAAACTTGTTTCAGTTGCATTACTGAGGTTATAGTTGTGCTAATGTAGTTGTGCTATTTCACCACAATATTACCTCTGTGTGGTAATCTCCTAAACGTCTTGGACTGGCTCTGAAACAGTGTATTAAAGAGAGAGAGGGAGTTCCCCATCAGTTCAAGAGATGCTTATGGGTAAATTGGGAATTCATACACTTGATTAATTATTAGTACAAAACAAGGGGGTGATTATTTTTAAGGCATTGAGCTGTCACTCTGTTAAGAAACCTTACATGACTAAATTCATAGCTTTTAGTCTTCAGGTTTTGGTACACTTACCTGGCTGTAAAGGCACTATGTTCTGTCTGACCTTGGATGCTAAGCAGGGTCAGCCCTAGTTAGCAGGTGGACAGGAGACCATCAGTGAATACTGGGTGCTGTTGATTATATTTGAGAGCTTCAGATGTTTTGGATTTCAGCTCCCAGAATTCTTCACCAAGCTGGCTGGAGCATCTGGACACTGAAGTCCAAAATACTGGAGAACCAAAGTTTGGGAATCATTCAGTGGAAAGAACTGGCAAAATCACTTCCGCATGTTCTTTGCCTAAGAAAGCCCTATGAAATTCATGGGGTCACCATGTGTCAACAGGCTACTTGAAGGCACACAGACACAAACACCATATGAAAGGCTTCCTCTTTTTTTAAAGAGGCATGTATAGAATTGCACTTGGAAAATTAATCAGATTATTAAGTTTGCATAAATGTGCATATGTATGGAAACAGTAATTCTCAAGAAAGTAGATTGCTTTTAAACATTGTAGCATTCACCATGGTTAGAAGAATCTTGTCCTCCATGAGAGAAGGGAAGGTGCCTCACTTAATAGGCTGCTTTTAAAAGATGCTAGTTTTATAAGCAATAATGTGTTATTAAAAAGAATACAATTCATTTAATTTAATGTATTTTTAAAATATTTGCATCTTTGTTAATCAGGGGCACACTTTAGTCAATTAAAAATTAAAATCATCAATTGGTTAATTGATTTAAAATTGTTGCACTAATGAATGAATGGAATAAAGAGCAAGGGGCATGATTTTATGTACATTGTTGTATTTAGATGACCATGATTGAAACAGTGATGTGGAAAAATTTATAAGAAAATAACTGAGTCGATAATTACCATTGTTTTTCCCACTAGTTCAGCTAATACACTGTAAGTAATGTAACTGTGAGTTGTGCGTGTTCGTGCACACACACACCCTAGACTTTCCTTGTAGAAGCAAGCTGCATCATTAAATTATTAAATGAACTATTTATTATACTAACAATGGGATTCTATTCTTGGAGTATGTGTGTCGCAGAAAACAAAACAAGCTTTCATTGTCATTGTCATGAGTTTTCCCTCCTACTCCCCTCATCCCACCAGATGTAGTGATGGACTGAATCAAAGCAGATGAACCAGTTGGGAAATATCATGTCAGTTCTCCAAAGATCCAGGGCTGGCCACCTCAGGTTCCAGTCTAGCCAGCACCAACAACTTTCTTCATCCAAGTTCCCTTCTGATCTGGTGTAACCTGTGCCCAGAAGCCATTGCACTGCTATGTAAGCCAGGCCCTACCCATAGAAAGGAGGAGGTAATTGCTTTGCATGATGATGCTGGCTGATGTAGAGGGGCAGCAAATGTTCTCCTCTGCTGGAGGACAGCATAGTATGTACCACACAATATGTCCTAAATACCTTAAACTAACCTGCTACCTTCAGACTTACTTACTTCTCAGTGTTGATAGTTCAACCAGCCCCCAGTTTTGGTTTCTGTAGGTGGAGTCAGAATTGTACTGCCATCTTGGCTGTTGCCTTAGGCAAGAAAAGGTTCACGAGGGAAATTGTAGCCTGTTTGTTTACTTGTGAATAAACATTTGCATTTTGTGGATTTTTAACAATATTTTTTTAATTGTTGTAATATCCTTTGAGTTCCAGTCTTGGAAAGGGGCAGAATAAAAGTCCTCCTCCTCCTCCTCCTCCTCCTCCTCCTCCTCTGACTTAAATTCCACCAGAAAAGGCTGTGTATGTGTGGGCAAGACAAAAATTATTATGGGTTATCAATCATATTTCTGTGAGTTAAACAGTTAGTGTGAGTTATTCATTCTGAGACAATCCCTGTCCAGTTTTTTGGGGGGTTTTTTTGGACTTGATACAAGTACCAGTAGGCTACTATTGTGGTGATACAATTTTTCATTTAAAAAATATAGGGTTTGTACTTGTGTCCTGAAATGGTGACTGGTTTTATATATAAAGGATCTGGGAAGGCCTCTAAACATAGAGATATAGGAGCAAAACTTTGCTGCTGAAGACAGGGGTAGGGATCATGCGGTCCTCCAGATACCGTTGGACTCTTACTGCCTAGGAGTTTTCACCATTGCCTATGCTAACTAGGGCTAATGGAAACATACATGATGATGGGTTGACAGCAGAGGAAGAGGTATATAATATCAAGATATGGCTAAATATGTGGCCCTCAGGGTTGATCAACTTGCTGTTCCTCTTCACATGAGATCTATTGTGGAATATTTCATGGAAGGAAAGAAACATTTCCAGCTGATGACTCTCACCAATTTTTTTACTTGCCAATTGGTATATGTAGTCATGTATTGTATACATTGTATACATTGTAATTTCTTTGAAGCTGTAAAAATGTATCTTAAAAAAGAAGAACTGAGTGCAACAGTTCCGTTTCTTTTAGCAAAGCATGTGAAATCTTTTGCATTTGAGATAATCACTAGAATTAGAGAAATGCAATATGTCTCTTGATTTGAGGACCATGGGAGTGGTGTAAATTTATGTTGAACTGATAAAAAAGAAACAGTAAAATCATGGGAGAAACTTACCTTTTTTATCATTATCCCAATGATTTGTTCATTCATAATTTTCTTTAAACTTTAATGTTCTACCTTTGAAAAAAATTTCACAATATCATTATCATTTTCTCAGATCAAAAAGACAAGTTTTACATAAATTAGCACTTGTACTCTTGCTCTGTTTTGTATGTATTACAAATATAAGATTTTCTGCCCTGTAGTTTGGGTAATCCTTATAACTAGAGAAATTGATCTAAATGCACGGAGCTAAAAGGGAATAATATCTTTAAGATTCTTGGGCAAGTATACATCAGTTACGCTGACCACCTGCCTGTGGACCTTGTACTATATTAGAAGGATCCCATATTAGAGCAATGGCCATGATGTTCAAGATGGAGGATTGCAAGCCCAATTAATCTCTGTTACTTGTTACTTATTACCAAGTAGCATTAGAATGTTGGCTTGCTGACCAATAAAAAAGCTGAGAGGTGAGCTGTTGGAAACAAAAAGCTGCCAGCTAGATACCAGCCCTGCCTACACTGCATGATGGTATCAGGGTAGAACATTGCAGTCCCAAGCAGTTTTTAAAATCTAAGCCACAAAGCTTGCAACTGTTCATTGTCTGCAGCACATTTCTCCCACATTTCTTGAAATGATAAAAATGAGAGGAAGCAAATCCTACTTCCAATTTTTAAGGTACCTGGGAATGGCACCTGCCTAAGATACACCCTTTAGTCTCTCAATTGCACAATTTAATTCAAAAATATTCCATTTCTATTTTATGTTTTAGAACTTGTAATATGTCTGTTGTTGCTGTTGTAGTTGTGCTGTGCCTTCAAGTTATTTTCAACTAATGGTAACCCTAAGGTGACCCTATCATGGCAGTTTCTTGGCAAGTTTCTTCAGAGAGGGTTTGCTTGAAAGTTGAAAGGGTGTGACTTGCCTAAGGTCAACCACTTTGTTTTTACATGGCCAAGCTGGGATTTGAGCTCTGATCTCCAGAATCACAGTCTCAGACCACTACACCACACTGGCTGTTGTTGTTTTTAATAGTTAACTGCCTATTTGTATGGAACTATTGAAGAAAATAACAACAGAAAACATTATAGGACATGTTAAACATTTGCAAATTACAGCAGCAAAGTTCAGCAGGTGCTTAATTGTTTTTCATTAAAACAATATTGGCTACCTTGATCCTGAGCCATTTCCATCATTAATAGGGTTATGACTGTCTGAAGCACTGACATAGTAGGCATACAAATATTTTCTCCACCCAACTAATTAGATCTGTAATTTGTACTTTTCAAATTACACAATCACAGTATGTGTGTGTAGAGACACACATTCTTTTGTGGCATCATCATAAATCATCATAAATAGATATAATAATTTATTTTTAAATTAAAAAAAATTAATCTGATGTGGGAAGCAGACAAGTAGCAGGGCATAAAAGTATTTTCATTTAGATCAGATTTTCTATCAATGTCTTAACTGCAAGGCAGGCAACTCTAGGTATAGATAGCATGTGCTAAACATCTGTGTATTCTAGATTTGAAGGTAAAAATATTGTATATGTTTTAAAATATTTTTAAATAATTGGCATCAATTTCTCATTATTGTGGTCTGTAATTTGTATTGGTGGAAGCAGTTGCATTTTGAAACATCTGCAAACTGCTGATGGATCTAAAACAGAAGGAAATAAACATTTATTTTATTCAAATATAGTCTCAGGAAGTAGGACTGATTTCTTCCTGTGACCAACATTTCCAAGAGCTATTGACTGATGAAACGTAGGACATGCTTTCCACCTTAAGTTTCTTTTGTGAAAGAAAGGTGGTACATAGATATAATAGAATTTTAATCTATAATTTAATCTAAATAGTGTAATGCTATATGCAAGAAATGCAATCTGAAAAGCTATAGGATTTGTTGGAAGCCTCACTACACCATGAAATATGCTGCTCACAGAGGCTGGCACAAATTCTCAAATACACTGGCACAACACAACACCAGCACAGCCGTTTTGCTGGCATGGCCTTGCCAGAAGAGTAGCCAAAACAGGATGGGCAGGACAAGGTAGAAGCCCAAGGTGCAACTACCAGGGAGGCTAAAAGAAAATTTTCCCTCAGTCACTGAGTTTCTAGCCTTGTGGAGAATGAGACAATAAAAATTGCTTTTGCCTAGAACTTGCTCTTGCCTAAATAGACTGCCCCTTTGGAGCAACCTGTATGTCAGAACAGGGGTCCAGAATCCCAGACAATCAACCAGTCAGCTTTAAGTTGAATAAACAGAACTTTATTGATGCTCCAGGATCAGCAGTACCACACCATTCAGCTTCTTAGCTGAGACTGACCAGTTCCCGCCCAGCACCCCTATACATCCCAAAAGGGCTGCACCTCCCCTCTTCTCACAAAAGCCCGCGAAATAGCCCATTCCAGTTATTTTCCATTAGTTTCATTTTCCCCCTGGCTCCCCCCCTTATCTGTACAATTCCCACCAGAAACTGCTACATACCAAACCTAGAGCAGAGCAGCTCCAAGGTCAACTGATAAATCCTCCAGGCACCGTTATGCACTCCTCCCTCCTATCTAGCAACTAACTACATACCTATCATCCCCAACTACAACTACAAACCTATATCTGGAAGAATACTACAGCAACAGATTGGGGCCATGGCAACTACATGCCACAGTCCCAATGTGGCATTTCTGCAGCTCAAAAAGGAGTGATATCACATGACATTCTGGCAAATGTGAAATAACACAAAAATAAACTGAAGGTAAAACAGAAAAATGGCAGCTTTTTACTTTGGGGAAGTACTGAAGTAAAAAGCTTTCATTTTTCTCTGTTTTACCTTCAGTTTATTTTCACGTTATTTCACATTTGCAGGAATGTTGTGTACTAAATTTCCCGCATTTGTGGGTTTTTTTAAATTTAAATCTACCGTAATTTAAATCCTGTTTCTGAATGGGATTTTGCTAGTGTGATAAGGTCCAAAATCTTATATTTGCTGTGTTCACATTCTCCTGGTAACTTTGCTGTTGTTATTTGCCTACTTAGTCTACTTATGGCAATGCTAAGGCACCCTATCACTGGGTTTTCTGGGGCTGTGAGTGTGTGAGTCACCCAAGGTCACTCACTGGGTTTTCATAGCCAAGTGGGGAATCAATCCTTGGTCTCCAGAGTCGTAGGCCAATGCTCAAACCACTACATCACACTGGCACAGTTTATCTGCCCCTTTTCTTAAACTGCCTAAATTGTATTTCTAAATGCTCAATCGAGCAAGGTTTTAAGTTACTGCAATGTTAGAAATTTGGGGACAAAGGAAAATTTTGCACTTTGAACTCATTTTGCAGTGATCAATGACAGAGGACTAATTGGGACTGTGACTGCCAAACGGGACATTTGGAGGATATGGCATGGTGCCACAGGAAAGGGGCCTTTAATACTAGAATTATTGAACCATGTTTCCCTTTAACAATCATGGCTAAGGTATCCTGGGATTTGTAGGGGCTGTACAGACCAACTGAAAAAGGCGGTTTGCAGACGTCCCTATTTGCTGCGCAGTGGCGCAGCAGCAACCAGATGGAGCTGCACCGCTGCGCAGCAAAAAAGGAGCTGCCTAGCACAGCTGCTTTTTGTGACATTATAAGGGCTTCGCCACAGCCCCTACGACGTCACTTCTGCACAGGGCTGCGGCGCCACTGTGCAGCTGCGACATCCACTGTGTGGGCGGTCCGTTGCAGCTGTGACATCACTGCAACTTCATGCATTTGAGTGCCCAACCCTTTTTTGTCCTGAATTCGCTGGCAGGATGTCACATACAGGCGATGTGTACAGGGCCATAGTTTGTTGAGGCACTACAGCAATCTGACTCAGAATTTAAAATACCTAAAAGGCCATCCCAAGATTTAATAGGATGTTCTCATGGCAGCTAACATAGAATCAGTGTGCTACATTTGTAAAGTGTGAGTGGCTCTTATAGTCCTTTCAGCACATAAAATCCTATTCTTTTCCTTGGTTGAGTAATGT
The DNA here is from genome assembly GCA_034509955.1 of Urosaurus nigricauda. Taxonomy (NCBI): domain Eukaryota; kingdom Metazoa; phylum Chordata; class Lepidosauria; order Squamata; family Phrynosomatidae; genus Urosaurus; species Urosaurus nigricauda. The sequence continues at coordinate 216,944,846 of JAOEGL010000004.1, forward strand.
AACAACCATATCTTCAGTAGCAAAGAAGATTTTCTCAGACAAATCAGTAACACAGATGTTTGGTGTTGAGTGCAGCCCAGTAATGGAGTGCAACTATACATGGCTCTCAGGCAAGAGATTTCCACTCTGTGATGCATTTGGCATATCTATTTTATCAACATTGTTCTGGCCTGCTAAACTTCATAAATGGCATCTGGAAGCCTGATTATGAAAGTGACTCTGTTGCCTTAAGACCTGATAGGATGTCATACTTGGTTTTCTCTGGAAGGGATTAATGTGCGAAGCAGAGCCCCATGACAGTTGAGACTTGAGCTGTCTTTCAGTTGTGCCACTGCCTGAATAACAAGTGGAACTGTCTTTCCATGTTCTTAGCTTTTTAAAATGTACAATCATTTCAGAAAGGAAACCTGTTTAGGTAGCAAGCATCCCTGTAACTCCCTCAAAATTACTCTTCGGACATTAAAAAGGGACATTTTCCTGTTAGTGAAAGCAATCCAAAATTTGTAGCACAGGGTGTAGTTGTCCATTATGTATTTTCTGCTTGCCCTCTCCCACCCAACTTCACAGTGTTTTTATTGGGATTGTTGCAAATTATTTTTTTCTAAACCACACTGGTATCATAAGAGGAAACATAGAACCAGTAGAATTTAAAAAAATAAATACATAAATAAGCTCAGAATCAATTTTGTGAAACTAAGGCAGAGGTGAAGCATAGTGTGTGAAATCAAGAGAATGAAAAATGTCCACCAATTTCTTAATTACTTAAATATGCACAATCTGTACTCTTAGGAAATCTGGAACATAACAGCTGCCCTTTCCCACAAATTTATCACCAGTGTTCTTCTTGGGATTGCAAATACCTACTCCCATACACTCAGGTCTTCTCAATTGTGTCAGTGGATAAGTTCTTACAACTCCTCCACTTTAGTGCATGTGTGACTTGGTTTTATCACTGTAAGAACAGAACGAGAACTAAACACATTTTGAGAAGAATGCAAAAGGAGGTATACAAACAGTCTTGCAGATAACTCCAAGTGCCCTCCCTTGTACACAAACCATGCTCATTAGTGCCAAAATTGTAAGCAATCCATTTGTCCATCCTTTTTAAATCATTTTTTTTAAATTATAAGATGACTATTTTTTGTAATAATATCTGAATATGAATAGTAATGATATTACGCACATAAAATCCTACTCTGGTGTTTAATAAAGGCATAAAGGTGAGCTTAGTTTATTAAAATTGTTGTTATATGCCTTCGGGTCTTATAAAGGAAGATTATAAAGGATGTGGGGGGTATGACTCCTAGTTCAGAATGGAGACTGTCTTATGACCGGAGTCGTTCCTATTACTCAATGCTAAATCCCTTAATGTAGATACAGCAGAAATGTAGTGCATACAAAGAACATGCTCTGCTCTAAGAAAGCAAAAATTGCTAGAGATATGTGCAGTGAATGAGGGTTGGCAGCTGTGGCAAGGGTGAATTATTGTCACTGTAAGACAAAGAGTGCCAGTCTTATAATGACAAATATTTCCACCACACCCATGTCTCTCTAATATCTACATTATGCTTTGAATTTATATGGAATAATTACTTGATTAATAAAACAACAAAAAGGAATAATGCCACCTTTCAATCAAGGGTGACACTCTCATGCTGTAACATGACTTCTGGTCATGATTAGCCCATTGACAAAGAACTATGCAAACAGCTGCAGGGTTGTCAGCTTAATGAAAAAAAATATTCATCATGATTGTGGAATACTTGTGAAACAGACAACATGCAGTTCTTCATGCGCTATGAAGAGGATGTTAGCTTGGCATCTGCAGCCGCAAGCAATTTGTCTGACCAAGAAACATGGCCTTTGTTTCAATCTGGATCCCAAGGTACATCTCTGTCCCAAAGAGCTTGCAATAAAAGAAAATAATGAAATCCAAAATATACAAAAGAGTGATACTTTTATTGGCTAACCATAATGCACATAACACATCATACATGTTTTTGAAGCTCCACCGGCTTCTTCTTTAGGCAAAAGATGTTGAAAAAAATCTTTCAGGAAGGAGAGAAAAAAGTTATTGTGATGGACCTACATGTTTTTATCAGATGTTATCTCCGCTGTAGTTCAGTTGGTTTGGGGTGATCTCATTGCAAACAGAGGCTACTCCCCTCTTCGTCATGTGGGCATTGAGACAAAGGACAGTATAATTTAAACTCTATCTGTAGTAGTAAAGTAACTCCTCTTGGGATCCAGGATGTCTGTACCTTTTGTGAAGCTACAGGCCCCTTTCTGATGCACTGAAAACTGAATTTCTTAAGAAGTCTCTGCGCTACTGCATTGGTTAAAAAGGTTTAGATGTTTTATCGGCAAAATAAAAAAAAAAATACAATTACAGTTTGTATTTCTTTATTCAGGGTTGACCATAGCTTGGATAAACAGGGCAGAGGGAAAAGAAATTTAAAAAGGCAAGAGACTGGATAATCCCATATGTCTCACATAAAACAGCATCCTCTTAGTGTAAGCCACAGGTATAAGTTCACCTTATGCTTGGATATGCTTTTCTTTGGTCATTACAAAAGTTGGTATTCCCTTCACAACAACCAAAGTTCTCCCTCCTGCGCTAACCATTGTTCTGTGTTAGCCCTCTTCCCATGTCCATTTCATTGCTGGTGGAGAACTGAGGAGATTGGAGAAGCATAAAGAAGATGTAGAATTACTGTAAAACATAATTATTGAAATCCCAGTGGATCTTGGTAGAAGATGATGACAATGGTGACATAGCCAGATGCTCCTCTTGTTCACCAGCTCTCCGCCAGCTATGGAATTGCCATGGGGGGGGGGCGGTTCACAGCAAAATTGTGAGTTTGGGGAGTTGTAACAGGATAGACATGGTAGAATTCCATATGTGGAACTCTTACACTATACTTGACCATGTAGGATCTCAGACACTATGTGGTTTGTTAAAATTGCATGAAGGAAAAGCAGTTATGTTTTTCCATTCTGTTGCTTGCAAACATGGCTTTGCTTATTTTCAAACCAATGTATGCTATTGCAACACCTGCTCCCATACTTCTCACATCTTCGGCAATTGTTTCAGTAGGGAAGTTCCCAAATCCTTCATTTTAGGGCACGTGTGGCTTAGCTTGGTCTTCACCTAAGAGCTGTTTATTATGATGATGATGTTTTCACATGAACATATTAACCATTAGATATCAAAATGTCTCCCTTTTTTATAGTTTAAAGAAAATGTATGAAAAGAAAAGGTGCCCAATTTGTGTTTTCTCTCTGTTGTAAATATCACATAGTAAATGACTTGGTATGGCTCAAAGTCAGGTAGCAAAGCAAACAAGTAATCAGTGTCATCCTGGTATCCTTGATCCTTTATTGAATTAATAGTGTTTTTAATTTTTTATTAATTGTAATTGTGCACTGTCTGTATTGTATTATTTCATCGATGTAATCCCGCCTCTCTCCTCAGGGAGAGGTGGTAAATATAAATAAAATTATTATTATTATTATTAATTATTGTGTTCTAGCATTATTATGTTCTAGATAATTACCATTATTTACTCATAGAAATAAATTCTTCTCTAAAAAATCATATAAAACCAATGAGTAAAAAAAATAACAATCTGCTAATGGTTTTCTTGTAGTTTATATGGATCCTCAGTCCTCCTTGTACTATGTACAAGGATGTACAAGGGATGTTTAATACATATTGATAAATTACATGACTTAAATGCTATTTTTATGATAGCTGAACTACCGCCTAATTTATAAGGTGAATATGGTGGAGCTTTGCTTGATGAGCTGGCATTTCACTGTTGCAAAATGGGGAGGTAGATTACTCAAGATCTTTCACTTTTTTTTAGTTATTACAGCTAGAATCTGCTTACTGGAGAAATATTTCTTAATTGTGCAAAGTCAAGACATGCCTCCTGGCATGAACTCAAAAACTGTAGGTGGGTCTATTAAAAAGGCCCTATGCCCACTCCTGCTGAGGTCACTTGACATAAATGAAATGAGCAAACTTAAGGAATAAAGCAGATTGTATTATATATCAATCACAAAGTCACTCTTATGAAATATTGCATAACCCACAGAAGCAAGAAACTCTTGAATTGTTAAGCCTTGAAACAAAGGTAAAGGTTACTTCTGGTTACAGCTGTGGTGGGTAGATATCAGGCTTGTGGGATCGACATGTTTTTTTTCTTTTTTAATATTAAAACCACAAGATCCAGGTGCAAAAGATTTAAACTAAGAACTACAGCAACATCTACAACAACAAAATTTATAAAATCTATACTCATTACATAGAATAACCCACTCTCAATTACTCCAAGTTCTCTCTTTTTTAACAGCATAATAAGAAGTGGAAGAGAAATTATTTTGTTCCTGCTTTGTTTTTGTTTTTAAAAGGGACAGGGAGTCAGAACCCCTTCACAATTTCTGTAAAAATTCACCCAGAACTCATCTAGTAGATCTCTATATTCTGCTACTCCACTCATGGATTTAAGAAGCAAATAGGGGAAGAAAGAAGTACCTTTTTGTTGTTGTTGTTGTTGAAGGAATATAGACTTCACTCCTGCAAAGGCTGAAATATTATCTCGAAAATGGCTCTGAAATTTAAAAGTGACTCTTGACAACAATAAAAACAACAGTCCCCAGACAGCAAGAATTTGTGTGCATATGTGATCTGTATAAGTGCTAACTCAGTTCAATAGTTTTTTTTTACATATGCAGTTTTTAGATGTAAATATTGCATCTTCAATGCACAGTGTACAACAAAAACATCTTTATATGTTCTCATTAAATGAGAAGAGAATAATAAAGGATGGTTCCAAAAATATTATACAGCATTAAAGACCTGACAGAACAAAGCAGTCCTTATTCCATATCTAAAGGCAAGTAAAGAAGGAAGCAATAGCATCTCCTTCAGGAGAGAGCTCTATAATGACCGGGCTGCTACTGAAAAGGCTCTGCCTTTAATATTGGCTAATTCAATCTCTCTAGGTGGTGAGACATTTCACAGAGCCTTTACTCACCTTTATAAATTATGGGCAGGTTGGTACGGATGGAAACCTTATGCAAAAATAGCTTAATTGTAGTGTTGAGGAAAGGTCCGCCCTTCACCCCAATTCTCTAAAAATGTCAGTCACCACTGCCATTGTAATTGCTATTGAAGGAAAGGAAAAAAGGAAAAAAAAAACCTCCCAATGTTAACCAGGGGAACACTGGTGGGTAACACTACCTACTTTCCCTTTCCCTGATTGTAAGACCTTCTGAGCCATTTTTGCTGCTTCTCAGCAGGTATAGAAAGAATATTTGGTAAGCTCAATCTATTTGCTCTCTCTTTATTATTTCCTAAATCCAATTGTTTGTCTTGCATAGACTGGAATCATTGCATTTTGGATTTACAAAGGTATGTACAGTGGTCCCCCGGGTTACGAATCCCCCGGGGTACAAAAACCCCGGGGTATGAAAGAGCCGGGGCCGGAAAAACGGCCCCGGCTTGCGAAACCCCCCCCCCGGGTTCCGAAAGGAAAGTGGCGCGAAATTCAAATCGCGCCAAGCGCTTTCTTATACTTACAGTGGTCCCCCGGGTTATGAAGGTTTTCGGGTTACGAAAGGGATCCTGGATTACTTTCGTAACCCGGGGGACCACTGTAGCTCTTTACTTTTTTCATTTGCATATGCAAGAATAAATAATTGCAGCCATTTTCTTCCTGTTACATCAGACTATAAAGCTTTCTGTGATTTTATTCCCACTTACAAATAAATTGAATTGCGATCCAGATTGATGAAGTGATTTGACAGCGGAGCATGGTTCACACTACATTTGCCCCAATTGCATTTTTTCCTGTAAAATAACACACTTTTCATTCACATTGACAAATGAATTGATTAAAAATGGATCTGGAGTCGAAGGCTTTCATGGCCGGCATCCATAGTTTTTTATGGAGCTTTCGGGCTATGTGGCCATGTTCTAGAAGAGTTTCTTTCTGACATTTCATCAGCATCTGTGGCTGGCATCTTCTCTGGTCAAACGTCAGAAAGGAACTCCTCTAGAACATGGCCACATAGCCCGAAAGCTCCACAAAAAAAATATAAAAATGGATCTGTTTCAGTCAGCCGAAGGGCAAATTTAAATCAATTCCAATCTGCATCTTCCTCATACTTGTGGAGAATTGATTTATCAAAAAAGACATGGAAAAAAATCAGGGTAAAAAAATGCATGTTAAATCGTTCTAGTGCATCCCCCCTCCCGCCGCCAAACTGCTTCAGTGATTCAGTTCAAATGCGAACCAGGGTCATTTAAACTGCTTCAAACTGGTTTGGAAACTGGTTTAAACCAGAGTAGGAATGAGGCCTGTGAAGCGCTTTTCATATTTTGAGACTTCATTTAGGACAATTCATTTTTTCACAGTGCAGAAAACATGTTTTAGGGTAGAAACCATGCTTTTGGTCCAAACAAAAGCAATATTTTGGTGCAGGAGACAGCATATGTTGCATAAAATATGTTGATCCCTTTTCATTGCTTTCTCCTCTCACAGGAATCATGTTTTGTTCAGAGGAATTAGTATACTTACAATAGTTGTGTAAATTTATTGCTGGGGTGTTGTGACATTTGGAAACTCATCACAATTACATCTCCTTAGAGGGATGATGATGGAGATATTATTGTTATTATTATTACCAATAATAATAAAATCTCCATCCTTTTCACAGTTGAACAGCTCTTGGGGGGCTAAGACTCACTCCCAGGCTATGTTGAAACCTTGTCATGGACAGTTTCCCCTTGATGGTGTCTTTGTAGAGCTAAACTGTTCAGATCTCCTCTACACTGGCTGGCCATCATCTCAGATTATTTCAAATGCAGTGCCCAATCTGATGTCAAGATCAGGTTGGGAACTGCAGCTGGGGTAATCCAAGGTAGTGCACAGAAATCATGGAGGAGAGCTGAATTCTATCTTGGACCCCATTCAGAAGCACAAATTCCCTGATTCGTGTCACTTTCTGTTTGGATTCTAAGCAGTTTGTGCATGGCGTCATCTGAAAACCAATTGCAAAATTGTGCCTAGCACCCTGGATAACCCCAGGTTCTGTCCAGTTTAAACTTCCAGTTTCCCCCATGTGATAAACTCCATAGGACCTTATCACACAGGGAAAATCAGGGAAAATTGGGGAACATGACCTCACTATCAAACAGGCAATAAACAGAAACAAATCCTGAAAATGATTTGTTGATGCTTATTGCCAGTTTCTTGCCTGTTTAATAGTGATGTGTGTGAAAATCTTAATTGCAATATTACATTTTGCACTGGATAATCACTTTTTAAACCCCCAATCCCCCCCTCCCCAGACAATACAGCACCCTCTTCAAAGCCCATTCCTCAAAACCCCATTCTAAAAGCTTGTCAGATTAAAGAGGTCTTTGTCTGCTGATGAAAGGACAGCCAGGAGGAGGGATACACTGTAGCCTCACTAGGTAGGAAGATTCACAGCTACTAAGAAGATCCTATTATTTATTTATTGAATGTATATCCTGCCTTTTTCCCAAAATGTGGTTCAAGGTGGCTATCTTGTGTCTCACCAACTGTATCAAGCATAGCACTATAACTCGTTTTAAAAATGTTTTTAAAAAAGAGCAGGAGAGACAGAAGCATATTGCTTTAACATGTCCAAGAATTAAAACAAAACCCACTTGAAGTTGGAGAGAAAAGTGTCATAGCTGGTACCAGAAATTGCTAGCAAATAATCTGGGGCATCAGAAGTGTTGTTGGGCTATTATTTATTTATTTATTGAAAAAAGAATTACAGCCTGCTGAAAAAACCCAAACCAACAGTCTCCTGATATATTTGCCCCTTTTGGACGTGCTCTATACTGGCACATAATTACACTTTACTAGAATTATATAAACTCTAGCTGGAAGTATACATGATCTTAATCTGAAGGCAAATGATACAAAAATGGTTAGTTCATCCAGAGGTTCCTTAGGAAATACCCATATTTTATGATGATTCAAGAAATGCTTATGACTGCTGCTCTATGGTCATGAAGTCCCATAAAAGTCAGCAGACCTTGATTTTAAATAGACATGCAAAAGGTGGATAAGAAAATGAAGTCAACAATTACTGCTTCCATCATATTTGTTGTTGTATACCTTCAAGTCATTTCTGACTTATGGCAACCCTAAGTTAAACCTATGACAGGATTTTCTTGGCAAGATTTGTTCAAAAGTGTTTTGCCTTTGTCTTCATCTGAGGCTGAGAGATGGTGACTTCCCAAGGTCATCCAGTGGGTTTCCATGGCTGAGTGGAGATCTGAGCCCTGTTCTTGAGAGTCATAGTATAACACTCAAACCACTACATCATGCTGGATCTCTCATCATTATAAAACATAGCATAAATGCATGCTGGCATATTTGCTGCACTCTTGAGCGCACCCGTTATGTTCAATGAATTAGCTCCCCAACTCTCCAGTCAAAAGTGTGAGAGAGTACAGTGTGTATACTTCCAGAATGACTGTCTGTATTAGTGACCACACTTATGCAACCCCCAAGAGAGCACAACAAATTGCACAAAGAGTTTTACATTACTGTAGCATCCCAAAAGGATATTAGCCACAGAATTGCATTCCATTCCATTTCTTTCTAATTTCAAACCCTGGTTTAATATATATCTTTTCGATGTCATCTGTAAAATACATCACTCTCTTAGGCTTTCTGTGAACATTCACTGGTCATAATGTTCCCAAATTATGAATTCTATTTATGCCATGACCCTTTCCCCAGATGCTAAAAAATCCCTTCTGTACAAAATATCTCAAGTGGGAGTCTTCTGAAAAGAGCTTGAGTAGTTTCCTCTATCACAAATTAAACTTTCACCTTAAAAACCAGGAACTGGTCAGCTCTTTTTAGTATTACATTTGGCTTGTCAGCAAGAGGGCTGCAGCACAGAAAACAAAGAGTGGCAGTGCCCTTATCCTTTAATTCATTTCATTTATAGCCCTCTTTTCCTCCAAGGAATTCAAGGCAGCACACATAACTCTCCTCCTCCCACTTTGCCCTCACAGCAACCCCATTAGGTAGAATAGGCTGAGAGAGTGATTGACCCAATGTCTTCCACAGCCATTTTCATGTCGATGATGGTGAATGCATGAATGGTAAGCACAGCTCTTCAAAATCCTTTTAATTTTGGTTTTGTGTCACAGACTACATTTTCTCTTTCATTCAGGAATTTTGAAAATGTCAGCAAAGCCCTCAAAAGACATCCAGGCAACAGAAGAATCAAATGAACATTGTCTTAGTTGTTTGTTTGTTTGTTTTGGTCTCTTCCTTCACTGGCTTGGACAATAAAAGGATAACTTGCTATCATGATGGGAAGGAAAATACTCAATTCCAGAACCGTGCTGGAAGAGTTCTAAGGAGTCCCAGTGTTATATTTTTCTATATAAGGCATTCTGGAGTTTCTTAAAGATTGTAAACTGCTTAGGTGCGCTGATAAGTGGTATAGAAATGTACTTGCTATTGCTGTTCTGAATTGAAGGGCACAATAGAAATGAAATAAACAAATTCCAGGTCAAGTCATGATTATACTGCAAAATAATCAAAGTTTCACATTTTCATTGAACCATTAAATTTGGAAGATGTGGATGATTCAGAGAACAATTCTGCAGCATTTTAGTCCAACTGTGTATCATCTTTGATACTGGCATAAATTGTCTGGTCAAAACTCTAAAGGTCAACCTTTCAGTTTTGTACAAGTAGGCTGGACCTCTTCCTTTTGAAAACAAAAACAGAATAAACACAAAATCTTAAATAGCTTACATGACATTTTTTCCACATATGGTAACAGCTTTTTGGGGTCAAGCAAATGCTTGACCTGGCCAATAAAGCTTGGCTGTTCTATCCCAAGTCCCCTGAGCCTTTCATTTCCTTAAATAAAATATTTTATATTGTTAAAAGTACAAAAATACATATGGGAAAGCATGTTAAGTAGTTGATTCAAAATTCAAATGTGACACAGTGATACAGACTATTCTTGTGTAAAGCTGTACAAATGCTTGCTTTCAGGACTACATTTCCTTCCAATGATGATTTACCCTTTAGTCCAAATTATGCTATCATTATTTTTGAGCAACTATTTTCTCATCAGTAGTACAATGGCCTTTTGCACAGTGCTGGGCTTCATACTGAAACAGCAAGATATGCAGAGACTTCCTTCTTGATTAGAAGGAAGGAGTCTTGTGGCACCTTTAAGACTAACCAATTTATTTCAGCTTAAATTTCAGTGGAGTCTAGTCCATGTGTTCAGATGCTTATGCTAAAATAAATTGGTTAGTCTTAAAGGTGCCATAAGACACCTTTTTATATTGGAACAGACGGATATGGTTATCTTTTGGAAACTCATTTGTTGCAGAGAGTAGAAGAGAGTACCAGCCTCTACAATAAACGTCCCAAATGACATATTTAGGCATATGGTGGACTTAATATTTGTAGACTAACAGGATGCTATCCATAATAGCAAAGATGAGTATGACAAAATAAACAATACTGGGCAAGTTTGCTTATTTTCCCATTTCTATCCAAGGGGTTTTCTACTTTGGAGCTTGTCGTTCAGTGGATCAGTGCAACATTCAAGGAGTTGTAATATATTTGCTTCATCATTCATCCTACCTCCAGTTCAATTCTCTTTTGCTGCACTTCAATCTACTTTTGACTATTTCATACATGCAGTTTTATCAAGAGTGCCAAACTTGTATAGTCCTTCCATTCATCCTGCAATGAATCTCATTCTTATTTCCTAAGCTCTGTATCATTTGAAGACAGCTATGTCTTCCAGTGTGCTCCCCACAAAATACCTTGGAACTTGTGCAGCCCCTCAACTCAACCATTTCCAGGTTGTAGGAGAGAGTATAGTGTGGTTGTTTGAGTGCTGGATTAGAATTCTAGGATATGAGTGTTAAATCCCGTTCAGTCATGGAAATCCACAAGGTAATCTTGACTAAGTCACACACATTATCAGCCTTAAAAGAAGGTCATAGAAACCTTCCTGTGAATAAATCTTGCCCAGAAAACCCTAGAACAGGTCTATGGAGTCAACTGGAGAAGGCATATTATGACACCAACCACCACCTGCTCCCTGCATATCTCTTCCCTTTTTGTAGCTCCCTTGTTGTGGTTAATAATGATGTTCAGGGCTACATTTACTATGACAGTCCTTAAAATTATATGCCCAATGAGAGTTTAAAAGTGCAGAACTCTTGTATTGATCTATGGAAATTATCACACTCAGATGGGATAAGGACAGGACCACTCTCCCATCCTTATCCAATCCATGGAGGGGATTGCATGAAAGCCTTTCATAACATAGCATTGATCTTGTCATTATTCTGTCATTGAAGTGGCATTGCATTAACTCAAACTCCTATTAATGCAAAATGCCAGGACAGTGCCACTTCAATGATGGGACAATGACAGGATCAGCGTGATGTCATTTGGAAGGCTTTTGTGTGACAGTAGAACTATGAAGGAAAATCTGCCAGGGATTTGTACAGATGTGGTACAGTACTCATCTTGAACCCGTCTACACTGGCCACACACCCTGAAACCACTCTGTACTTGCCTTGATCCAGCCTCATGATGTACAACTGCTGCTTTTGGGCTCTAAACCTGATTTAATAAAGTCACAGGTTGCTCTAGTTTTTCCTGGAAAATCCTGAATTTTTAACATGTGAACACTTGGATCAAGATGGATTTGGGTTGTTGGCAATCATTACCATTTAAAAAAGGACTAGTGCTACTTACCACCAGAGCCCAGCCACTTATTCTCCAAAAACAAGTCCTTTCTTCTCAGATCCTGCACTGCTGCTGCCTTCCTGGGTAAGAACCCTCTTCCTCCAGCAGAGCCCTGCTGTCAAAAATATCACTTTCCTGACATCAGAACAAGGTGCCCAGGCATGTGATCAGCGATGAGGAGGGAGTGATCAATCTGATGCCAGGGCAAGCAATGCATCAATTGCAGGGATACAGAGAGGTGCTTGGCTGGGTTGATGATGGTGTTAGTGGTTCTGGGAAGAAGGGAACAGCACTGTGAGGCCAATTTGGCTTCAACCTGGAGCAAGGCGTGTACAGGAAGATGGTACCAGATCACTTTCACATTGGTGTGGGTGGCACTAATGGATTGGATTTGGGGCAGCTGCAAGGCAGAATAATTTGATTTGCACCTAGCTTTTTTGTGCTAGTGTTGAATTCATTCTTTATCTTCAGAAGCAGCACAACCTGTTTTCCTTTATTTGGGAAGATTATTTGAGACTTTAAGTAAGATGGAGAGCTTTGTTGACTGGAATTTTAAAAGGATATTCTGTTGCCTGCAGGCAGATAGAATCAATCAGGGAAGCCCTGCAAGACTTGAGCAGGGCTGTTGATAACAGGATGACTTGGAGGTCTCTTATTCACAGAGGAGTTTATCACACAAAGGGAATTGGAAGTATAATCCAATGGCAATCTGAATGCAATCATGGGGTTTCACATGATTGCGTGAAAGCTGATCACACACATTTTCAGGCAAAGGGAAGTTCTTCTGGATGCAATTGTGGGGTTTTGCGTGATTGCGTGAGAAACTACCACACACAATTTCGGGCAGTTCTGAATGCAATGCAGTGTCAATACGCAATCACGTAAATTCGCTGAACTAGCGAATTTACTCAATTCTGAACTGGCCTCACTTCCATTTCTTTCGAAATAGAGAGAAATTCCTCCCATGTGATAAACTGTCTCCATAAGTCAACACTGACTTAATGCAATTAGCACCAACAGCAGTTCTGTTGCCAGTGGCTGGTATCCTGTTAATGACATATTTTCAATTACACCTGTGCATAGAATTTTTTGGATGCTTCAGAGGGAGGAATTTACTGCCTCTTTCATGCAATGATCACTGCTCCACCACACCTCAGTCTCACTTTCTTCTTGTACCTCCAGCATGGTCATTTGGTAACTGGTCAGGGAGAACAGGTCAGGGGCAATCAGAGAAATATTTGAATATGCTACTTTAATCAGATGCAGAATGACAAAGTCATCTTCCCAAAGCTTTCCAGGGTCCCCTGGAGGTCCTGAAGTATGATGTCATTTCTGTGCATCTGGCTATAGGGACATAGCTAAATGTTTCTCAGATGCCCCTACTAACCACTAAATGGCAACAAGGAGGGGCAGAAGGAAAGAGAATCCTGGGGAAGTGGAGGGGGAATTCTGACTAGACAGAACTTTATGATACATTTTCTTACATAGCATGCCACCCATTGTGTTTACATGTTGCTTTGTCTTGTTACCTTAATATGTATGCATTTAACACATATAAATTGACATGACATTTACCAGTACACTTGGGCCTTTGTATCTGTGGGGGTTCTGTTCTGGACCCCCTTCCCCCGTGGATGCCAAAAACAGAAGGACCTCAAGTCCCATTGGCTTTAATGGCAGTGTGCCATGCACACAGTGGTGGTGGCATGGCTGCATGCATACACTTCCCTTGTGGTGAAAGGGGCAAGGCCATCCCCAGATGCTCAGATCCACAGATAGCAAGCCTGTGGTTGGGGCGGGAAGACTGTATAGGCTGAGATCTTGATATCATAGCTATGCTCCATCTCCTGGTTTGACTCTTGACACCCGCCTTAAAAGACAGAAAGCTTCAATGAACTACATCATTCTGCAGCACCCCACTAGACAGTGCCACAGAACTCGATTGCTTGGTGCAACTGGCTTGCTTTTAAAGAGGCATTTGGAAGCATTTATGATTGTGGCAGCGGAGCCATGATTGCACATGTAAAGAGGAAACAGTTGCATGGCCATAAATCTAATTTACGGCATTGTAACTAAGCACTTCTCAGATTTTCCTGGTACAACAAAAGGCTTAAGAGTCTGATTGTATGTTGCCTATTCATTGATATGATATGGTGTACCACCTACTCCATCTGTTTTTCCCTTCACTGCTATCAGCTCAGTTGCACTTTTCCTGTTCTGGAAAAACTCCAGGCTCTCATGTCATCTTTGCTAATGACCATTTTTTAAATGCCAGACAGATCAGTCAGAGAAAACTTATATTCTTTCTCTAACACTGTATAAAAGATCATGTTTTTCAGAAATGAACAAACAAAAGGAAAGGAATTCTTTTTAGGCTAGATGAAAGATGTATTAAAGAATTTTTTAAAAATTCCAAAAAAGCAAACCTTGATTTACCATTTTATATATAATTATATAAATTATAAATATAATTTTATATTTTACGATGCTGTTATGTATAGTAGGACTTAAGCATCCATAGATTTTGATATCCAAGGGGAGGTCCTGGAACCGAACCCCAGGGGATAAAAAGGGCCCACTATGTGTATGTGTGTGTGTGTGTGTGTGAGAGAGAGAGAGAGAATGATGAGTTCTGGAATAAAAATGACTTATAATTGAAAGAGCCTTTCAGAACATTCAAGTCATTCAGGAGAAAGCCTTTATGAGTGCTTCTCAAATTCACACACACACACACACACACACACAATAACAAAGTGTTTTTTATTCTGGATGGCAGCTAAACATGTTAATTTAGCACATAACCACCTAACGTGCCATGTAAACTATATAACCTGCTTTTTAGTAACTGAGAGCAGATTTAATAAATTAAGACAGCACAGAAAAGTCCAAACATTTTGCCCCACTAAAATAATAAAGATGCATTGTACACTGGCAAACATTTATTGAGTCACAAATACTTTCATATTGCTTACACAATGTTTATTAAAATCTCTCTCTATAGTTTAGTTGCTCTTCGTTCAAAGGAAACAAGTCAAATGAACAGGTGGATGGCTCCCAACGCTTCACCATGAAAACAATGTGGATCTGAAAAACTCGATTTCAATTTGCTTGAGGAATGGAGATTCTTCATATCTTCTCATAAACTCTTGTACATGTGACACCTTTCATGACACATTCCTAAGAAATAACAATGGACAAAGGAAGATAATTTGGGGTATAATTTGTTACATTATACCATAGTTAAATAGGGATAAGGGATACAATCCAGCTATAACTGGAAAATAAATGTGGCTGAGATCCTACATGTACTTGTGCATTAAATCTACTGTCATGTAGTTTTGAGTATTCTGCTGAATACAGGGTGACCAGATGTCATAATCACAAAGGAGGACAAGTCACAGCAAAATGTAGTACAAGCAAGACAATGTAGGACATTACAAAATAAAAACTAAAAACACTGATATAAATGTAAATCCATGCTTTGTAGTCATTCTCAAAATGGAGGACATTGTGAAATTCTTCTGGGACAGAAGGTTTAAATGTAGGACATGTGTAGGGAAAGGAGGACATCTGGTCACCCTGACTGGATGCCAGTACTATACCATCAGGTGGGGAGCTGTGGATGTGCTTAAAGTTTCTGCAGTTCCAGTGAATGTGCACTGAGGCACTATCCAAAAATTACCCTTACAGAATTTTGCCTATGTATTTGTGAACTGGATAGGGACATTATGCCTTGGTCAAAAATGCACAACTGCATATTTAAAGGAACTAATGTGTCTATAAAATACCAACATATTTGTTTTAACTTTTGTAAGCTGCATTGATCCCTGATCTGGGAAAAATGTGGGATGTAAATTAATATAACAACAGAATGTCAGTCATCTTTGGGCCCATTCAGACTACCGTATGAACCGGGTTGTAAACCGGTTTAAAATCGAGAAGTTCATACTGAAACCGGTTTTAACACTATTGAATCCGGATCTTGCACACCCGTAGTGGGGCAAATCCCCCTAAACCTGGTTTTTCCCATTTTGAATCGTTACTTTTTCATGTATGAACTTAAGTGGGATAAAATGCACCGGGAAGCATCGATGGGAGCAAAAGGTAGTAGGAACTTCTTTCCGGAGAGATTTGGTAATGGCATGCACAATCTGATCCGGATCTAACCAGGACAAATGGGCTAGTATGAATGGGGCCTTTATTTTATTTCAATAGCACACATCACCATGACCAGCTACAACTTGCACTGTCACTAATATTTCCACTTCCAGTTTTTGGATTTTGTATTTATCTCTCCCATAAGTGTTTTTTTAATTAACCTTTCAAATATGATGCTCTGATGTAGACCTTGCATATGTCTCACTTTATTCCTTTCAGAAATCCATGCTCAGGCAGGGTTTATTTTAAGCTTTCTTGCCTACTTCACAAGGAACTAAAGGGTTGGTATCAAGTAGACATGCCTGGCATCACCTGTTATTTTGCATGAACATGCAGTGCATTACGGAAAGTGACAGAGCCAGCTTTATTGACCAAAGATAAATTATCACTTTCCCTTAGGTGTGATGGCACTGTGAACTGAACAAGAACTGACAAATGGTATGTAATGGTTAAAATTATTACAAATTCTAGTGAAGAAAAGCAGTACTTTTGAGATGGCAGAAGTACTGGCAGAAGCATTGAATGCAATTGACACTGCCTGAGATTAGACAATTGGTTCTACCCATTTCTTAGTGTATTTCTCCTCCTTAGCCACTAGCCGTTAGATAGTAGGTTCCAATAATACACTAGTGATATAAAGTTAAAAGGACTGAAAAGAAACAGTTGCCTTTAAATTTTCTGATTTTTTGTATTTTCTTTCTTTCTTTCTTTCCTTCCTTCCTTCCTTCCTTCTTTCTTTTTTGCATATGTTTCTTTTAAGAGACTGCTCAGTGGGTTGCTTCTTATAAGAATGGTTCAAATTATGTAACAATTGCCCTTCCATGAGGTCCAAAAAAGGAGAAGTTGATTTAATGTTGGGTAATATCCTTGTGTTACATATCAGATTCTCTGTAATTTGTGTTATTTATTTTTGTGCTGGCCAACCTTGTTCTTGATTAAAGCCCATACTGACAATTGGACAGAAACCTATGTGTACTGCAGCACATTTTATTTCACTGCTGTGCAAAATGTTTCTATGTATACATTTTCAAGCTTCTTCCAGATTAGGCCAGTAGGTCAGTGTCCTGAGTCCAACTGGTCTTAATCTACTGGCACATAAGTGTTCCTTCTGAACTGGTTAAGTAGGATAGCAAAGAGTCAAGCTACAGCACTTTTGGATTTCTAGAAATATAGTGCTTAGGTAGGTATCTTTGCTTAGTTGCTTCCTCCATTGCCTCCAGAAAACCTAGATCTCACCATAGTGGTATTTATAAGCACTAGCCACCCATAAACCATCTTTGAGAGTCAGTGTGGCAGAGCGTTTGAGTGTTGGACTATATAACTGGTTTATCACACTAGGGGGTAAACAAATTTTAACAAGAGTTAAACAAGAGTTAAACAGGAAATGTCCTATGATAAACATAGGGCATTTCCTGTTTAACTCTCGTTTAAATCCTTTTTGCCCCCTAGTGTGATAAAGCATGACTCTGGAGGCCAGGCTTCAATTCGCACCTTGGCCTTGAAACCCACTGGGTGACTTTGGGCAAATCACATGTTCTCTGCCTCAGGGGAAGGCAACGGCAAACCTCCTCCAAACAACAAGAAACACCCATGACAGGCTCACCTTAGGGTCACCATAAGTCCGAAATTACTTGAAGGCACAGAACAACAACAAGCCATCTTTAAATCAAATTCAAATGCACTTCCTCCAAGCTTTCAAATTTTATTGTTTAATAATATAAAATGTGTTTTCAGCAGGTTTTTGATGTTTACCCTTCCAATATATATAGCTTTGGCAGGAAATGATGGTTTCAATGTTTTGAGTCCCATTATTTACAGTGGAAGAGAGTTACACATATAGCTGTATTTTTCTTTTCTTTTCTTTTTTATAACCTGCTTTTGTCTCAGTATGGGTCCCAAAGCAGTGGGACTTGAGAAAAATTAAAGGTAGAATGGATAATAGTCTATGTGATTTTTTTTTTTAAAAGCAACTTACCGCCACCATTTTCCCATCAACAATTTTCCTTCGTATTGTTGATTCCTTGCCATTCCACTTCTGTACTTGTACGAGTGCACCTCTTTCTAAAGTTATGACAGTCTGCAGAACAATAAATATATAATATGGTACTATTTAGACATAGAACTTTGCACAATAAAGAAACAGGCTAAACTAGTGTGCTGTTGGGAATGGCAGGTTAGGTGGGGCAGTGACTTACTTCCCTATGTATGCTTACTCATCCTGAGAAATTTCTTTGGAAATATTAATTGATTCTGTTTCTAATTCTGCTTGTATACAGGCTCCAGGTAACCCTTCCCACAGGGAAATCTAAAGTTGATACCTGCTTAGTTTCAGCAAAGCTGCAGCTTCAGATACATACACAAAGATGAGAGAGGAAGGGAAGAATGTATCTGCCTTGCCAACTAACATTCTTAACTAAAATAGTATTACTGCATGTCCTGAGATTTCTTGTGAGAAAAAGTACACTTTGAACATTTGCTCTTTGGTGAGGCTTATGGGCATTTTGCAAAAAACAAAGTATGCACACCATATTACACATATCTTAAAATGCAAACATTGAGCAAGTACTACATGCTCATAACTGAAAATAAAATATATGTAGGGAGACACTAGTCACCAGGAAAAATTACATAAATTATGCTTTCAACAAGTCAAACACACACATACATATATACAGACCTGTAACATAATGCTGCAATGTATCTTCATTTCCATAACAACACTCCTGTTTAGGGTTTTAATCACCCCCTCCAACCAGGGAATTTTGGAGCATTTTTGTTTTCAACTGATACTAAATGTGCTGAAGACATTTCCAGGGGTAGCCATGTTGGTAGCCGTGTTGGCAAAATAAAATAACATCCAAAACCCACAAAACAGTAGATGGCCAATATGCTTTATTTAGCACAACGTGCTAAACATGCTGTGAAAAGCTCTTCCAGACTGGCCTCAAGAAACATGAATTCTCATAACATAACTCTGCATTTTTCTGGGTTTTACCAATTGCTGTTGTTTGAGGAGATCTTATGGTTTGAAGGACTGTCTTCTTTTTGTGTTTTAAACTTTTTTAAAAAGAGTAATAGAGTTATGGCATAAAAGTGCTATTTCACTGATGCACTATGGCATTGTAACCTTTCCAAAGTCTGCTTCAGAGTGAGGTAATTGCTGGCTCTGGGCTGATGATAGCTAGGTTTGCTGGATCAGGACTATTCTAGACCCTGAGATCTGCTGAGACTTTTAAGAATTACACCTCATAATGTCACAGGGAGCAGATCTTGGTGATGTTACAATTGTGATGTTACAAGGAGCAGCCCCTGTCAATGGTGATGTCTTTAAGTATATCAACCACAAATGCACAGCATTCAATTACAAAACAAATAAAAAAAAACTAGGTCTAACCAATGAGAAAAATATATTTACACAGACTTTTCAAGTCAGTACCTCATGCTGAGATTCACAACCTCACCCTGAAAACAAGAGGGGTCCAGGCACTGAGATTTGGAAATTTCCACAGCAATCATGGAAATATTAAAAGGATACTAAAACAATGGCTTTCAAAATAGACTGCATTCCTCTCTTCACCATTTATCCTGAATATATACAACATCTTTCTGAGAATCTCTCACCCCACCCACATCCCAAGGATCTGAAATAATAGTTCTGGACAACTGGCCAGCTTCATATTAGCAGGACCTAAATCAGCTGAATCCCACCTATCAAGTTTGCTTGGCTGTAGCTGTTTATGTGCAACCTTATGGGGCCGTTCAAAGGACAAAATAACTCTTGCTGCTCGAGTCAACAATAACAAGCCTAGTGAAAGAGACTGACCATTACCTTGGTTTTCCTGTCATCAGCTGTGGTTTCTTGAAATTCCTGGCCCAGCTTAAAAGTGATCTGTGTGTTTTTGAAGGGGCTTTCCGTTCTAATTGTGATCTCATCACCCTTCACACTGATGATGACTTTGGGTTTGGCCAAACTGCCAAGTTTTCTGGTGGCCAACCCCACCCCTACATGGGCAACAGAGTAAACAACATTATACTCCATTTGGCAAGAAAGTTGCTATTATATTGTACACTATAAAATCCATGACACTAAAAATATCTCAGAAAAACAGACAGAGAGAGAAAATAATTTAGATATACAAGTAAGGAGATCAAGGAGCTATAAAATACTAACCTCCCTATAAAACTATATTTTAGCAAGCAGAATACTAGGTGTTGTAAAACTGTCTGGAAAAGAAATGTAAATGCCTACGAATTAGGAAAGTCACAATGACAGACATATACTATAGAGGATTGAAAAAAATATCAATATGGAAAGAATTGCTTTTATATGGTGTTATGTTTCCCTGTGTACCTAAAGCCTGTATGTACCTGGCATTATTTTGAGAACCCAGTACATGACATCTCATAGCTGAATGCCTGGGTTAACTTTACCGAAAAGTCATCTACTGCTTGAGACGAAGAAGAAGATGGCTTTGTCCCTGATTCATTTCATTTATGAAAGCTGTCATAACTGACACTACAACACTGGTGAGGGCAAAATGCCTTCAAATACAGCTGAAGTTTCAGGCTAGGTTAAGCAGCCCAGTATAGGTTGTCCGTAGAAGGGAAAAGTGTGGAGTTCAGGAGGAACAACATTGCTACCAAACCAAAATCTGTTGCCTGAAGCAATCACTTTCCTCATGATGGTGCTGGTCTGCATGCATTTGAAAGATAATGCATTTGAAGTGGTAGCAAGTGGTGGAGATCTGCCACAATGACGAAATAAAGCAGTTATGGAATCCTAGGGTTTGTAGTTTGGTAAAGTATTCAGCCTGGTCTGTCAGAGATTTCTGGAGCCTCACCAAATTACAAATCACAGAGTTCTGTAGGATAGAGTCATGGCAGTTAAAGTGGTATAAAACTACTTTATTTCTGCACCGTGGATGCACCCTCAGTAGTGTTTGATCTCATAGCCTGAAACTATAACTTCATGATATAGCTTTCACTTGGTGAAAGCAAAGCCTTCCCAAAAAATTCACATGTAGACAGAGAACTAGTGTAGTGTAGTGGTTTGTTCTGGCACACCAGAGGTGTATCCCCACTGCACAGTTATAACAGTTTAATATCACTTTACCTGCCATGACGTAAACATATAGAATTCAAAGACTGATAGTTTGGAGAAATACTTATCATCCTTAGTAATTTCCTCAAAATACAACATTTAAAGCTCTCTGGCAGAGAATTCTAAGTAACTCATCAGACTGCCAGTCCCAGGTTTTCACAGGATGCAACAATGGCAGTTAACGTGGTATCAAACACTTATAATTCTGTAGTGTGGACACACCCCAGGGTTCAAATTCCTGTTTAACCATGGAAACCTACTGGGTGATGTCAGGGAAGTCTCAGCCTTAGAGGAAGGCAATCTCAAACTTTGTCTAAATGTATTTAAGATTTTAATTATTTGCATTGTTTAAAAATACTTTAACCTGTTAATATTGATTTTACCCATACACTCCCCTAAGATCTTTTGATATAGGGTGGGTTTATAAAATAGTTTAATAAATTAATAAATTTTGCCAAGGGATCCCTATAATAGGGTTTCCAGAAAGCAGTGGTGGCTTGAAGGCACATAACAACAAAGGAAAAAGCAGATACATTCCTATGGATTAAATGCAATCTGAGAGTATTTTTCCTCCAGAATACCATGCTCTGAAAACAAAGTCAAATAGGGTTCTTGTAGATAAAGGAGGAGAAAGTAGACTGTGGTGTGTGAAAACCCTCCTTTTACATTTCAGTAAGTCTTCACACATATGCATTACTTTAAAAATCTTTTTATTTAGAGAGGGCTTTGACTTTTAACTGGTTGTTAAAAGGTTCTTCAAATAGAGATGTACTGTATTTATTTTACTTATTATATTTTAAATGCATTTCAAAATATATTAATGTTTTAATAGAATTGTTTAATGGTTTTCTGGACTTTTGCACTATACATTGTTTTAGATATATTTTGTTTTAACCTATATTGTAAACCACCTTGGGTCTCATATTGAAAGCAGGGCATTAAACCAATTTGAAATATAACATGAAAATATGGCTAACACCATGGTGAATAACCAAGAGTATCTACTAAGAGTATCTACAGAGCATTACAGAGAATTAGGTGGCTATCTTGAGGTAATAATAATAATAATAATAATCTAAACTAGTATTCAAAGAATATACCAAAGAATACATGATACAGTATTACACTCAGTACTGCTGTTGAAGTAAATTTATTTGAATTAAAAAAAATGCCAGGACCATTTTCAGAAGAAGAAAAAAATCATGTTATGCAAAACACAGAATGAAACAATTATTCATTCAAAACAAAAGGAAAGCAAAGAAAAATTCTGAGCAGGGTTAGTAGGAAAAGAGAAATGAATTCATCTATTGTCTTTAATCTTCATTTCAAAATGCTTAGATTAAAAGTTTAACAGTTAAGAGCTAAAGGCTATCAGAAGAAATGAATGAATAGCAGAGTAATGAAAAGAAATTTCTCAATCAAATTAAGTCTCACCCAGTTCTTTCATGTAGTCATCAAAGTTTTCACTAGAGACAAGTTTCCAGGTTCCAACAAATTTCTTGCACATTGTATAAGTTTTGCTAGGTAGTGTCTCCTGGGGAGAATGGTTGTGACAAGAACAATTCTCAGGCAGAGGCAAAGGGTTTGGGAGAGCCCCCATCTTTTAAAAAGAGGCCCAGGATGTGTAGCACTCGGGGCCACCCAATGCAGATGGGCAACGTCAAAGGCAAAACAATGGGCACCTTGTCCTGAGACATTCATCTTAGTACCAAGGCTAGCCGCATTTGCCAGCCACCAACTCCTCCACTATGACATAAAGTCGGAACAGTTGGGCAGCTGATGCAGGGAGCGTGCTGCTATTATGCTGGAAGAATGGTCTGGTACACAATGCCACTGTGTAAAACAATATTGGGTTTTCAGGAGAGTCTTATGAGGATGAGATGGGATGATTTCAAGGGAAGAGTAAAGGCCTTGTTTTCAGAATGGAAAGGGAAATGATCTGGCTAGGAAGAACAGAGTAAGGGTGGGCATTGGGAGCTTCATTCAAAATCAGTATTGGGAACATGAATTCACAGTGTGCTATAGCTTGAATTGCACTGGAGTCACTGGTAGCTGTTGACTTTACATATTGCCTATGTATTGCTCACCCCTCTAATAGGTCATTAAGCTTGGGTGAATATGTCAAAGGGACAGAAAATGAAAGAAGTGAGAGATTTGAGTTAAATGAAAAAAGATTTGAAGGAAATAAGAGAAGCAAACTCCTTGAAGGAAATAAGACATGAACAGCTGGAATAGCCCTTCAGGTGTTGGACTTCATCTCCCATTATCCCTGTTGCCTAGTCTGTCAAGGTCTAATGGGAATTACAATACAACGCCATTTGGAGAGTCATACATACCCTGTCCCTTCTGTAAATGGATAAGAAATGCATACTAAGAGAATGTGTCTTGGGTGTCAAAACCTGAATTTCAGTACTATACATATTGAACAAGAGAAGATGATGAAGCATCCAAATACCAATGTCAGAGAGAGACCTGGAGATCATTCAGGATGCAAAAGAAGGCATTCAGGGGTTGGGAGGAAGTGCTGGGCACTATCAACATATAGGTGGTCTCCTATTATATGATTTAATACGATTTAAAGTCATTCAGAAAAAGTGAGGAAAATGTTGGCATCTGACTACATTGGCATCTGACTATAATTTTTAATAATAATAATAATAATAATAATAATAATAATAATCTTTATTTCTAGCCCGCTCCTCTGTGAGTACAATTGGAGCGGAGTACAAAAAGATTAAAACCTACAAATTAAAACACTTCATTGACCCATTTCCAGCCACCCTCTCCTTAAAAATAAATTAAATTAACAATAATTTAAAACCAACAACATTAAAAACATAATTCATCCTCCATAGTCCTTAGATGGAGGAGAAAAATAGCACCAGGCAAGGGGTCAAATTCAATTTATAGGTCCTGTTCGGAACTGGGATCTAAGAGGTGTCAGGGAAGGCCTGCCGGAAGAGATGCGTCTTCAGAGCTTCTTTAAAGCAATCAAGAGATGTTATAATAAATTTTATTTATAGCCCACTCCTCTCAACGAGCAATCAGGACGGGGTACAGCAAAGTTAAAATGATATAGATTAAAAAAATATTGCGACCCAATCCCTACTTCCCACCCCTTAAAATAGGATTAAATTAGCATGAATTAAAAACAGGACAACAAACAAGAACAAAGAATAAAATATCTAAAACAAATTATTCTTGGCAACTATGGAGCGGTATCTGGTGTATAGCCGGGAAAAGCTGGAAAGACTCTAAATGTAACTTTGGAGAAAAACTGGTTAGGAAACAGAGGTCTCAACTGGAGAAGTTTCAGTTGCAGTTATTTGTCCTTTAACAAATAAAATGTGTGATAGAAAACCAACAGATACAACGCAAAGGAAGCAAAATCCCAGTGCAACACAGAGTCATTTGTTACTTTGAGTAATGTAAGGTCAAGCAGATTATTATCAGAAGTGAGTTTATGAGAGCAATATACTTTTCAAAGGAGCCAAAGATCTTTTGACCTCACATGCATTTCAGGTAATTCACCATCTACAGTGGACATGCTAATTCAATTTTTTCTCTTATCTTTATGGATGAAAACCCTAAGCAAAAATAACACGAGACTGGGGAGAGTTACAGCTTTGTCCTTCACCAGCTAAGGAAGCATTGGACAATTTCAAGTGTATATTACTATCCCCAACCCCACTGGGGGCTACAACCATCCCCTGTCATTACCATGTTGTCAGAATTTGGTAATGTGGCAACTGTGACCACTGGTCCTCCTTCAAAAATGAACATATTCAGTTTCAAAATGACATCTGTACTCCGCATGCAATTTGTTTTAAAGAAGTGCTAATTAGAAAGGAGAATGTGTGTTTTTGTTCACATTGGGAACTACCTGGCTAAACTTTGGTGACTTGCAAAGATGTAGCTACTAGCGGGGAGAGACAAAGTGAGGCATCCCTTGCCAGTAAGAATTTTGCACTCTAAATGAAATTTTCCTTCAGTCTTCTAATTTTACTTTCCTTTTCCTTCAGTTCTCAAATTTCTAACATCACTGCATCTGAAAACTTCAGGTAAGAATTTAAGAAATAAAATTTAGACATTCTAAGAAACGGGACAGACAAAGGTTACTAGAGGAATGAGAACCAAGCAAATGTAAAGGTATAACTATGAACAATTTTCAATGTCTCATTTCTTCCAGTGACAAAAATTTGAGGACCGAAGGAAAATTTAGAGAAGAGCAGAATTCTTATTTGGAGAGACACTTTGCCTTCTGTTATAGCTACACCCCTGGACTGACAAGGCAGCAAATTTCAAGGAAAATCAGCATTCTTTGTGGATGGTACAGTTGTGGCAAATTCAAGCTTTTTTGGCAATCTCCCATGACCAATAGGCATGGTACCCACCACCACTAAACCAAAGGCTAACAGCACAGTCATATATATCCATATAATAACTCATAAATAAGTCCCACTAACTTAAGAGATACTCATAGGATTAGAGTCTTAGGCATTCAGCAGGGGGCTCTTATCAACTGCTTTTGGAGACTCAAACAGTGGTAAAGTTACATTCCATGCTTCCATAGTATCTGATTCTGATAGCAAGGATTACTCTTAAAAGCCATAAGACATGCCTGGATGCTTGAAATAAATATGAACAAATACATTCTGGTATTTCCTGGAGTGATCCATTAAACTCCCCTCCACTTTTAAGGAAAAAAAAACCAACAATGTTGTGAAACATTCCAGACCGTTTCAGAAATAAAATAAGATTAGCAGCAGACTATAACCTTAAATTTTAAAAATTACTAATATAATCTTATTTCACAAGCTATTTTATTGAAACACAACATCCCATCCCCAATTACCTAAAATAGGAACAGCTCATCTAAAATGTTATTCTCTTTTCTTTTTTCTTGTGTTGCTTTTCTTGAGTAGAATTAGGTGATCTTGAAAGTGTATTGTTGCTAATGTTTTCTCTTCACGGCTTTTTGAGTGTCTAAAACACCCTTTTCCAGTCTGGTGACCCTATATATTTACCCTCCATCTGTCTGTCAGCATGGGCACAGATCAGGTCTGTTGGAAAGCTTAGTCCAGAACATCTGACAGACCACCAGATTGAGGACTCCTGGTTTAAAATACTCCTTGGCTTCAACATTTTCCATGTAACTTTACTAAAGAAATGAGTGAGGTGTGATTGTCTAGATGTTGTTAGATTGGAAATCTCAGAATGCTGGGAATTTCAAACCAGTAACGTTTCAAGGTCTGCACTTTTGCCACACCTTGCTCTAGTAGATCACTATGACTGCACTCAATCAGCGAGAAAGACTGGCAAAATTCAGAACAAACAGATCTTGCCTCATCTGGGTTCTAACAGTCCAGTGTGCATACAATTCCCATCCTGTACTAGAGGGAGAGATTATAAAAGTAACTTTTCCTGCCTCATCCAGAATCCCCCAGCCAATCGCATTGGACTTGTGGTCCTGAAAAGTATCTTTTCTAAGCTTTGTTATAGGTGTAACTTGGCTACAGCTGTTATCAGGGTGGATAATTTGAAATCTTGAGCACCCTTTCATTCACCAGGAAGCTGTGCTTTTTTCAAGAACAGAACTCAACAATGAAAAGCTTCTGTAACCTCTAGAATATTCAAAATATTTCAATGTACAAAGCATCTCATTTTGGGGAGTTTAATAAGGCCAGATGAAAATGGATAGGGTCCAAGAGTCAATGATGTAGTTATGGGGGGAAGGAGTGGGGGTATTGCCAATTAGGAATTCTATCCCCCCCCCCATAATTTTTTTCCTTTGTCCCCAAAATTCTGTCACTCTAGAGAATGAGACACTTAAAATCATTCACATATAGAATTCTATGGGCTATATTCACATTCCCTTGGTAAGTTTTCCTACCCCCTTTTCTTTGGACACCTGAATTGTATTTCTAAATACTAGAAATTTGGTCTGGAGGAAAATATAATTTTGATTTGGCCACATTTTGCCCCCTCCTGCATAACTACATCCCTGGCCCAGGTGCACTTCAAAAAAGCCAGGTTCCCTTTGTGCAAGTGTGCATGGCAAGTTCCTCTGTTGGAGTGCTTTGATCCAGGTAGTGTTACTTCGTATATGTTTTGATAGCTATGGCTGGTGTATTAGAAGTTAAATTGCCCTGTGTTAATGAAGCATCAAGAGCCAGCATGGTATAGCGGTCTGAGCACTGGTCTATGACTATGGAGACCAGAGTTCAAATCCTGGCTCAGCCATGTAAATCCACTGGTTGACCTTGGGCCAGTCACACTCTCTCCATGTCAAAGAATGGCAATGACAAAAGCAAAACCCCTCTGAAGAAACTTGCAAAGAAAACCTCATGATAATTTCACCTTAAGGTCGCCATAAGTTGGAACAGAGTTAAAGGCACAACAATGAAGCATCACACCTGAAGACTGATTTCTCTCACTAGTATTTTTTGGTTGTTGTTCATTTAATAAACCATCTTGTATAGATGGCGAAATATATTTAAAAGCTGACTAGCCTCACATTTTATCAAGTGAATTTAACTGTACATGCTTATGTATTAAGCCAGAAGCAAGGCATATAGTATTTAGCTTTTCTTACTTCTAAACTGAATGCCTTGCCTCCAGGCTGCATTTGCCTGACCACAGGTGAATGCAATAAAACCCATTTTAAAAATAAATGCACGTTTACTCTGCAGGAGATAAGGCATGTTAAAAGAGAGTGCACTAATCTTCTAAACTGAAGACCAAGGGAGAAAGTGGAAAGAGGAGAAAGAAACTAGGACATTTTAAAAGTGGGACAAGAGACTGCATTTTAAAAAGCAGGGCTGTCCCTGCCAAACTGGGACAGTTGGAGGCCATGAGGCTCCTCATTCAGATAGATCTTCATCTAGGTTGATTGCACTATTATCTTCCAGAGTCCAGATAAGGAGACGCTATAAAGCAGCAGCATCTCTATTCAGAGTCTGACTATGACTAGCCCAGTTGTTTATCAGATTTGCACCAGACCTCAGAAGCCTTTCCCATCCACACCCATGATCCTTTAAGCTCGATGTCAGGAACTGAAACTGTGCCTTTTGTATGCATAGCACATGCTGTGTCTTCAGGCTATGGTCCCTCCCATCCAGATGAGCTCATCTAATCCCCAGAGTCATCTCAAGAATCATGCTGAGCCTATTCAGGTGATCTGATGTACCTTTCTTATACAAATATAATTCAAAGATATAGCTGTGTTAGTTTGTGAAACCAGTCTGTAGAGAGATCACGTAGCACGTTTCAGACTAACTGAAAGAAAGAAGTTGGCAGCATGAGCTTTCATAGACTTCAGTCTGTCCAAATGCATATGAGGAAGTAAACTGAAATCTACGAAAGCTCATGCTGCCTTCTTTCTTTCAATTAGTCTCAAAGGTGCTACAAGATCTTTCTGCTTTCTTATACAAAACAATCACTTTCACTCACTATACAATATTGATAAATATGACTAGTTATTGTTTATTCCAAACAGAACAGAGAACAGAACAGCTTCTTGCTTCATGCAGGAGGTCGGGATGCCTTTAGCAATTACTCCAATCCCATGTCTTCATTTTCCAGTCTTTACTTAGCAGTTGTTCACATTCAAGGCATAAACCTGTTATCTGGTTGGTTAACTGCTTCAGACTGCAAGAATGCACACATGACTTGAATATTCCTCACTACGGAAAATTCATGCTGAAATAAGTTGGTTAGTCACAAGACTGCTACTGCCTTTTTTTGTAATGAGGCTGCTTTCCAAGCATCTGAAGTAGTGTGCTGTAGTCCACAATCATTTGCACTGAAATACAATGCATCTGAGGAAGTAGACTATGAAAACCTACAAACGCTTATGCTACCAGCTTCTTAAATAGTCCCAAAGGTGCTACAAGATCCCTTTGTATAAGGAAATAAATTTGTTACTATAAAAAGTATTATAATACTCCACCCCCCTTTTCTCAATACTGAAAATAGAGTAGAATAACTTTGTTTGAAATTTGCCCTAGCTGTGTGTACTTACAGATGAGCAAACCTTGGTGCCACAAGTCAATAGAAATTGTGCAGCTATTCAGCTTTCCTGATTTATTTTTGACAAGAGAAGCCCCTGTGGCTTTTTCACATTACACAACTGCAGCACTATAACTCCATATTAAATATCATGGCTCCATCCATGTAATCCTTGGATTTGCAGTTTATAGGGTACTTAGCATTATTTTCCAGGGAGCTCTAGTGCCTCCCCCCAACTCCCATTCCTGGAATTTCATAGGATGCAGCCATGGCAGTACAAATGGAATCAGTGCTGTAATAGTGTAGTGTGAAAGAGTGCTTAGGCTGGTAGGAAAATACAAGATGGTGACAAATGAACGGCAATGGGACTGTTCCTCCTATGCGATTATAGCACTACAAATCCATTTTGACTGCCATAGCTACATCCTGTGGAATCCTGGGATTTGTAGTTTGGTGGGGACACTAACACTCAGCTTGAAAATTCTAAATACCCCTTCCTAAACTGCAAATCCCAATTCCACAGGATGGAACCATAGCAATTAAAATGTGTAGTATTAAGTGCCTGTTCCTCTCCTCCTTACACAATTCTATAAACAAAGCAGAGCAAAAGTGTAAAGGAAGCCTCATTTGTAAGAACTTTGTGATTCCCCACTGATGGCTAGGAGAACAGACATCTATCTTAGTTGAATAGGTATGGCCCCAATTATTTCTCTATAGTTCATCTATAGTTCTCTATTGTTCATCATACCCTATTGCTACTTATGCCAGGGTATATCTTTTTTAAAGAGCAGGCTAGTGAGTTAAAGTTAAAAATGAGTTAAAGTGAGTTAAAAATTGAATTAAAGACTATTTTATTTAGGGAAGCATTCCCAGGCCAGTGCCCTTCTCTGCCCCAGGATGCTCCACCCTAACTATGTGTTAAGAAGCCAAACCCTCCCTCCAGTCCATCCGCCTTGGTCCAGGCCTCAGAGGGAGTGAAGAACTGCTGGATTTGATCCCCTTCCCCACCACCATTCCCTTCTCCTGTGTCATCTCTCTTTAGATTGTAAGCATGAAGGCAGGGAACCATCTAATTAAATGATTGTATGTAAAGTGCTGTGTAAATTTGCAGCGCCATATAAATAAAGGTTAATAATAATAATAATAATAATAATAATAATGATGAAACTGAACAGATACCACCAACAGAACCTGAAAATCTAACTTGGGGAATAATCTTCTTCGGCAATGAAGAGTGATTGCAAGACCAGACCAATAAACAATAGGTTTTTTTCCGATCTCAAGAGTGAGCAATTTATTGAATAACCACATACTTCAACTGCATATACAAGGTGCTTTGGAGTTGGTGTGTCAATAACTCAGTTACTTGAAAAAAGTCACTGTGATCATATTAGGCTTTGCTGCCTGAACCAAGTTCTGTCCTTTGCTGCAGGGTCCTGTTAACTGCACAAAATGGAGGCTTCATGCTTTCTCATAGACTCTGGTTGAGACAACGTTGTTCATCATACATTCCTAGGAGAGAGAAAAGTCAGTGTATGATCAGTACTCTGTAGTTGCGTTTCATACTGTCCTCTTCACATCCCCATGTTTAGAAAGCCAATGTACTATTTTCCTCCTCATTTCAGATGCACTCACAAATCCTTCATAGGCTTCTGCACTGTGGGCAAGTGATATAACTGGTGCCCCACATAAGGGAAGACTTGCTCTTACCAGTCCTCAGTACAATGATATGATATGAATTTAATCTCCATCAAGATAATGGTTTTGGATCCAAGAGTTCTGTTTTAACAATTTAACAATGAGAACAGGACAGAACCCTATGCAATCAGAAGGCAACCTTGGCATGCTTGGCAAACCATTGCAGAAACCTAAAAAAAGTGCAGCACTGATGAGAGAAGCCAGAGCCAACTGCTTGTCCAACGCCTTACTTTCTTCATTGCCACAAAGTTTGTGTGAATTTTTCCCTTGCTTACACCACTAGCTATGGCAGTGTCACACACCAAAGAGACTCTAACCTTTAAAGCTGTTACACAACAAAGGAAATACTACAGTTTGACATTGCTTGCCATAGCTCAATGCTATAGGATTCTTGAATTTGTAATTTTGTGAGAGTGCTCTGGTGCCACAACTAACTACTTCCAGGATTCCATTGAATTAATTCCTGCTAATTCAAAACTGTATTAATTCTGCAGTGTGGCAGTAGACAATATCTGGAGGACTACGTGTTCCTCATCCTTGACTTACTGAGGAAATAATTCTCAGTTTAATTAAATCCATATTAAACCTAGGGATATGAGTACTAATATATACACCACAGCCTTAAGAATGTCAATCAATTTTTAGTAGTCTGTGTATTACACATTTCTGAAATCATTGCTATGCCTTTGCAAAGCGGTAATACATATTCAAAAGAATAAGGACACGCTCCAGCCAAAATTAAGGACATTTGGGCTGCCCTGATTTTAAATATAGTATATGAACACTATCACTGTGCCAATCGAATTATAATTATTCATTATAATTAAATAGTACTTGAAATTTTTAAAACACATATGATGTCTTAATCAGTTTTAAGTTGTTTCCAAGCAAGTTTTTAAAACGATTGCTGCGTTTCCAGGTTCTGATTAAAGGATATGCGTCTTTGATTGCAGTGGTTTGCTTGTATATGTTTTGTTTAGCCAAGAGTTTGATTTCAGTGTGTATTTTGTTAGTACCTTGCTAGCAAAGGCAACCTTGCACCTTAAGCACCTTTTCAGGATAGAGACACATTGCTTCTAATTCTGTACTATGCAACCTATCAAAATAAGTTCCACAACTTACTGAAAAACTGAGTGCACATTTGTTAGCACTTGCACACTTAAAAATGTTGTTCTGATGTCAAAACTGTTTCATGGTTGTATCCTGTGCCCAACTTTGGGATATTCCTGAGGCAGGGGATGGGACACCTCACACTCTCAGGTCAGGTCAAATCCAGCCCTCCTGGGGTTTTCCATACAGCTAGCCCCACTCCTTATGTCAGTATTATTTGATGACCTTACCAACTTCTCTATGGACATTATCACATGGGAGGAATTTCTCTCAATTTCGAAAGAAATGAAAGTGGGTCCAGTTTGGAATTGAGTGAAGTCGCTAGTTCAGCGAATTTATGTGATTGCGTATTCAGATCGTGTTCGGAACTGCGTGAAATTGCCTCCCATTGCCAGAAATTGCATGTGATTTCACGCAATAACATGAAACTGCACGATTGCGTTTGGAAGGACTTCTCATTGCACAAAAATGCATGTGATCGGCTTTCACACAATAATGCAAAACCCCATGATTGCGTTCATATTGCCATGGATTGTACTTCCAATTCCCATCGTGTGATAAACTCCTATATTTTTACTTCCATTCTCAAATGCTGACAAATCCTTTCCTTAGGTTTAGTTACTTTAAACTAAAATACAATGGTAGTGTGGGCTCATCCTCTTTCCCTCTGGCACCATCACTACTGGCATTCAATTCCACAATAATGTATTTCAAATTTAATATGGCTTTTGAGCTGGAAGAAGTTTCTCACCCTTGTTTTACAATGCAAAAGAGGTAGACTTTTGGTTTGGTTTGATTGAAACCACTTATATACTTGGCTTATCACTGACTCAGGACATTTTCATCTTCCATATTTGCAAACCTCTTCAGATATTGAGAAAAGTGAACTTACCATAACCAGCTTTCCATCCTCTATTTTCCTTTTTATTGTGGTCTCTTTGCCATCCCATTTCTGCAAGTGAACCAGTGTGCCGTTCTCTAATGTCACAACACTCTGCCAAAAAAGAGGGTTAAAAAAAGAGCAATTTAGTTAATGTTTTCTAATCTATAAGTAAACAACACCTGTAGAACCCCAGGAGTCCCAAGATTGCATAGCCTGGGTCAGGGCAGTGTTAAGGAGTTTAAATTAGCTTGTCATGATTTCCTCTGAACTGCAAGAAGAACTTACGGTACTCTGACACCTGTGGAGGCATTCTAGTTGTCCCAAGGCTACGGGGAAAGCCATTATCCTCTGGGATGTTATGAGTGACTGCCTGGACCTAGAAGGAAGTCTTATGATGGTGACACTATTGTGAGACCATGGATAAGATCTGTAATGATTCTTACATCAGATCTCAGGACACAGTCTCGCAGGACTGCAAATTCCACAAGAAGTCTTGTACGATTTGGCAATCTGCCATTTATGGCTAGATCAAGGTTTAGCATCTTCAAATGCTGGATTTAAGATAGGCTGCTTGTTATGTGCTTGGAAGCTCTGTCATGTAATTATAGAACCATAGAGTTGGAAGAGACCACAAGGGCCATCCAGTCCATTAAGGTCATTTTGAATTTTGATCCTGTCTTGGGGTATTAGCTACTCCTAATTTGGTGTCATTGCAAATTTGATAAGCATGCCCCCCAATGCTATACAACAAGTCATTAATAAAGATATTGAATAGCACTGGGCCCAGGACAGAACCCTGTGGCACCCCACTGGTCACTTCTCTCCAGGATGAGCCATTGTTGAGCACCATTTGGGTTTGGCTAGTCAACCAATTCCAGATGCACAATTTTTGCAGTACTTTAGTATACAAAGAAGCTTGGGAAAAAAGAAACTTGTCATAGATTAGCCTTCCCCAAACAGACAACCTCTAGTTGTACTGAACTACAACTCTCTATGATGAGAGTTTAGTTTAATAGAGAAGATTCTAGCAGAATAATCAGGCCATTCAGGATGAATTATTGTACCTATCAAATAGGAATGGGTATTCCCCTGATCAGGTTTATACTACAATGCCAGGCAAGCCAGAGAGAGAGACTGACTGGAATGTTGATTGATTGATTTCTCAGCAGGATGATCATTCATTCTTTGATTTTTCTAGTGGTGGCCAGGGTAAAACCATGGGCATCATTAAGCAGTCACAGCCATTATTCAAGAAGTTTTTGTGTGGCAAGATTTGACTGCTGCTGTGCCAAGAACTCTTACTAAATTCCAGAAACCAAATACCATAGTGCTATTTCCTGAAGGCTTCCCAGGGCATAGCAATATTTAAGAATCAGTATTCACCCAATTCATATAGAAAATCAGTCTTACCCATAGTGATCAGGGCCCCCTTCACACTACAAAATTGTACCACCATGATTCCACTGCTATGGCTGCATTCAGTGGAATCCTGGAATTTGGAGATGCACTAGAGCCCTCTGACTTAGAATTAAAAATACTTCTCCCTTAAATAATAATAATAATAATAATAATAATAATAATACGATTTATTTATATCCCGCCCAATCAACTGGGAATCCGGGTGGCTTACAATAATGGGAATAATACAGGCATTAACAATAAACATGAAATAATAAGCAAATATAACATAGCAATACATAATAAAATAAAAACAATTCAATAACAATAAAACACTACAATAACAGCAATAAGCATAACATAAAATTTACATTCAATCAATAATTATCCCAAAAAAATCCACAATTCCAACCCCCCGTTCAAAAATTAACAAAGCAGATACCAACAAACAACGAAGTAATAAAACAAATACAGCACAGCACGTTGCAAATTACTGATTAAAAATTACAATTAAGAGAAAACATTTTAACACACTGCAAAAGGGGGAGACTAAAATTTAACTCCAAGATAATACCCCTAGTATCGCCAGAGGCTTATGGGTGGCCACCCACGCTGAGATGGTCCGGGGCTGGAGGGAGCCAGATGTTAAAGGGGCCTCCTCCCTCACTTGTCCTCCATTCTCCTCCTGGCAGTCCCAGAATTCCATAGGATGTTGCCATGGCAGTTAAAGTGGAATCACAGTGTTATAACTATATAGTGATAAAGAACCCCATACGCTCTTGAGGTTACCTTCTACACTACCATTTTAAATGAAAATCCTCTCCTGCACCCACTCCCTCATGGTCCAGTCAGAAATAAAACATAAGGTAAAGAAAAGACCTCACCTTTACTTTCCTGTCATCTGCTGTGATTTCATCAAATTCTTCCCCCAGTTTGAAGGAAATCTCTGTGTTCTTGAAACTGCTCTCTGATCGGATGGTCATGACATCACCGTTGCAGGTGATGATGACATTGGGTTTGGCAACACCAGCAATCTTCCTTGTGGCAAAGCCCACTCCTAGAAATTGAAGCAGATACATTAGGCTGTCTCGTACACACATCTGAAGCTACTGGACCTTAGAGGATCAACTAAGGAGCCAACAATTTACAGTAGGTAGAGTGACACAGGCCAGTTCAACCTGGGTCATGTCAAAATTGCCACAAATTGCCAGGGAGACTCAAAGTATTAAACTGATTTTTATGATGGCCACACAGAAATTTACCAATAACATGAAAGGTTCATATATTTACCTCAGCAATAACTTTGGTCACTATGTGTCAAATTGTGGGGTGCCTTTTGTATTTTTTTACCTTAAATGTTTTATGAATTTTAAAGAGGTTTTTTTTTCATGGCCTTTGGCTATACAATAAACAATTATCACAAGTTGTGGATATTTAATAGAACAAAGGGGGAAGGAATTGAAATTCATCACACACTGGTGGGCAAGAGATACTGTACCCTAATGCCCATAATTTCTCTTCTTCATATCAAGAAGCAAACCAGACAGGCATTTGAATCTTAGTTCCACCTTGGCAAGAGGGCAGCAGACTACCTGAGTCAGTGCTTCCTAACTACCTGCTGTGGTGTGTTTTGTATGCTGTGTGAATGTGTGCGAGGGGGAGCAATTACTTTTTCCAATGTGCCAGGGACTGGTACATATATAAATATTTGGTCCACGGACCACCACTTTGCATTGACAATAGTCCACAGACCAACACTTTGAGCAGAATTGAATTGTAGCATACACAGCTCGGTCTTCCAATGGAGGAAAATGGCTGAGAGGCTCAGGAGAAGTGTTGGAAGCTGTAAACCCTCAGCATCTGCTACAGGTGGTGTCTGATTCAATCTGGCTAATGACACAGCTGGCCTTGGTTAGTTCATATTGGAGAAGACTAATAAAGCCACGAGATCCCATCTGATCTTGGAAGCCAAGCAGGTCAGCCCTGGTTGGTATTTGCATATGGTAGGAGACTGTCATTGGGGCTTTCTAAATTGGCAAAAAGAAGTGTGTTCATAACTGCATGAAACTCTAGCCTTTAGATGAGAAAAAGGGAAAGTGTGCCATGAAAATGCTTTTTTTGCATTTTAGGGGAGAAAAAGCACCTTTAAAAAGGTGCTGGTTTTCCCAACTTCTTTTTTAAAAACTGCGGAACAGTGCAGCTCCATCTAAAGGTTGTGGTGCAGCTGCTAAGCATTAAGGAAAAGGCAACTTCATGTCACACTTTCCTGCCAATCTAGAAAGCCCCATTGATTCCCAAATGCTGTAGGTTAGATTTCAGAGGAAGGAACTGGCAAAACCACCTCTGAATATTCTTTGCCTTGGAAAACCCCATTAAATTAATGGCGTTGTCTTATGTCGACAGGTGACTTGAAGGCACGTATACACACACACAAACACACACCCACAATTCACTTTAAGCCCAAGGTCCAAAATTCACCCTCATAAAAAAGCAGCCCACATTTGAGCAAAGTTTTTTTGTTTTTCTAAAAGTTGAAACTAAAAATTTCTCCTCTCCTCCCAGCTTCCAATTTTTTTTAAAAAAAAAACCTGTTTAGGTGGGAGACATTGCGAATTAACCCCCACTTGCCCTTAGAGGATGTATGGAGTATTTAGAAATTAATTTATATAAAGTAGGGGGGGGGATAATGGGGGAGTGGAGACTGAACAGCCCTCCAAAGTCTCATAGAGGGCCAATAGTGTCCCCCATGATGGTTTTACATTATTTAAGTGGTGGCAGTCATCATACTGTGTAGTAACAAATCCCACCATTGATTTGGCTCAAGGTCTTCTTAATCAGCCCTAAAACTCACTGGATGACCTGAGGTCAGTCTGTCTCTCAGTCTAATCTCACAGGGTTGTTGCCAGGATAAAATGGAAACCAGAGCCAAGAACACCGCCTTGAATTCAATGAAGAAAGGTGGAGGATAAATATGTAACTAGTAACTAAACAAACATCAAGGCCAGCTATAGTGTTCCTATTCCATGAAACTGATCTGCCCTGCTCATTATTTCAAAGCATGGCTGGTAGCAACAGGGATGTTAACAGTAGACCCCTACAGTGGAATTCCCTGTCCCAAGAGATTGTTCATTTTCCAGTTTCTCTGTATTTAATTAGCAATTGAAGACATCTTTAAACAAGCTTTGACTCCACTGTTGTTTGGCTTTATTTTCCCAAGAGATACCTTTTGTACCTTGTCTTTGCTGTGGTTCCTAGCTGGTTCTGCATGTTATTATTTTCATGTTTCTTTTTCGTTTTGTTTTGTAATCTGCTTTAAAAGGGGCGTTCCTTTTGTAAATAAACCCAATTACATTTTATATACCATAAGTCTGGCACAGTGGGGCCATGCCACTGTAATATCGTTTGGCACAAGGAAATTTGTAATGACTTGTCTCTACAAGTCTTAGTTCCCTATGAGCTTTAGTGGTTACTGTATTTTAAAGATATAATCAGATAATACACTCAAACTGCTAATTTAATGAGTCAATGAAGCCTGTTCACTATTGTATTCAAGTGAATGAGATTGCCCTGTATAAAGTGAGTTGTCACAGCCCACAGTCACTATGGTAGCTCTGATTAAGCGTAGCGTATTAAAGTAAGTTGTAATTAACCTGACATTTGATCACATCAGAAGCACTTTACAATTATGAGCAATAAAGTCATAGCTTGAGTTGGAAGGTTACCATGTTCTTGAACAAGTGGCCAAGCAACATGGTATCAATGCTTGGAAAAGATAGTATGCTCAGTGACCATTTGGCAGAATAGGCAATTCTGGGAGCTGTTCTCCAAAAAGCAGCCTTTCCTAATCTTTGCATGGAAGAGGGTGGTGTAGTGAAAATTGCCTTGGAAGCTGTCTTTCGGAAAGAATTTTAGGCCACTTGTTCAGTTAGTGCTCTGTGGTTCACTCTGGCTGGTAACAGCTCTCTACCATCTCAGACAAAGCTTTTTCACTTCATTTGTTACTAGATACCCTTTTTGCTGGGAACTGCCACAGATTCAAGGCAGGACTATAGAGCTAAATCCTTCCACAGGCTCTATTTGCACACTAAGAAATGTAGATTTTTTTCTCAGTTTAGGTCTGTCCTTACTCCTAAATCTCTCGATTACGCATCAGATGTGTGCAGTGGAAGGAATTGGGGAGGGGGGGGGGATACTTTAATTCAAAACTACAGTAAAATAAAGGTTCTTCCATAAATTCAGTTCTAGGGAAGAGTCCAAAGCTAAAATCCTACATACATTTACATGCATGCAAGATGCATTTCTAAAATATGAGATACACATTCATTGACTAACAGCCCTCAATTCCTTAACCACAGGTTAGACAATTCATTACAAGAGTCACACCAAATTGAGAATCATGGTCAGGCAATACCATGTTTAGGACCAACAAATGCTCGCTCACGCTTGGTTGGCTACAAGATACTCTCTATGGATTTCTTAATGAACCAGCACAGCTTATTTCTGTTGTTGCCTGTTTCAGTATCATCAGAGCACTTGGAACAGGTAAGTAAAGGAGCAGCCTGCATCCCACACTGTTAATTCTTCCAGTCAGGAAAATGACAGTGAGGACTTCCTATCACATTCCTGCAATATCGTGTTAGTATTGCTACACAGAAATCCTAGCTATACTTTTCACTGCCTACATATAATTCTACACAAACTACTACCTGATTCATCACCTACCTACAATTCTGTACAGCATATTACCTCATTTAACAATCAGGTTAAGCACCAGTTTCCAAGTGAAAACCAAATTAAATGTGTCCATACCCCCAATTCCACTGAATTCAATAGGACTTTCTACAACATGAGAATAATGTAGATTATTAGGCTGGGAGG
Organism: Urosaurus nigricauda; assembly: GCA_034509955.1. NCBI lineage: Eukaryota > Metazoa > Chordata > Lepidosauria > Squamata > Phrynosomatidae > Urosaurus > Urosaurus nigricauda. Next base: position 216,983,880 of record JAOEGL010000004.1, read on the forward strand.
GCAGACAAAACTAGAAATTAACTAGAACATACTTAAGAGACAAGTATGTGACCAAGCTGGAAACCTAGCAAAAATAACTCAAACTATAGTACTCCACCCTATACCTGTTACTGGTATAGTAACAGACAGCAAGCCCAGCCTCTTCTGATACAGCAGCTACATTTACCAAAAGGGTAGAATTCAGAGACATAGCCATATTAGTCTGCAACGTAAGTATGCAGTATCTATTCTATTCAAGGAAGCTTTCCAACTTTCATCTCAACTGCATGACTGTATGATCTTATGATAAGTCTAATTTATACTTTCATACTACTGTTTAAACTTATTATAGCAATATTTTATTAATTTTCTAAGTTTTTGTTGGTGGTTTTAGATTGTACACTGTAGGCAGTTTATTTGGATTCTTTTGTTCTGTAAAGTGCTGTGTAAAGCTTATGGTGCTCTATGAATAAATATAATAATAATAATAATAATACTATGCAAAGGGCTTTTATAGCACCTTTGAAACTGACTAACTGAGCAAAGGAAGTTGTAGCATAAGATTTTGTTGTCTTGACATCTGAAAAAGTAGACCAAATTTAACAAATTTGAATTTGTAATTTAGCTAAACTGCTTATAAATTGATACTGATAATTTTATTGGGGGGGATGAGATGGGAGAATATAATTTTTCCATAAGTTAAAAAAAATCTAAAGTAAAATATAAAATTCATTCCTAGAATCTTAGAAAGTCAAGCATGAAAATATTATTTCTTACCAAGCTCTTTCATGTAGTCATCAAATTTCTCACTAGACGCTAACTTCCAAGTTCCACAAAACTGTTCACACATGGTGTAGGATTGGCTCTGTGAGTGAAACAAGTTCCTAAAAATCTCACAAAGAGAACACCCTCTCTACTACTAAGCACAAGAATGACTTTTAAAAGAAGCTCTGACCATGTGACCATGTAGGATTAACCAATAGTAACTGAGGCTGACAAGGGCTCCAATTACCTGATTTTTTTCCTCTTTCTCTGTAGGTCATAGTGGAATTACTCATCATCAGACACATGGAGCATTACATTGTCAGCATTTCACTATTTTGCTTAAAGAGCCTGGACAATTTCTGATGTTCCTTTTGTTTTTAGTGCTCTTTGTCTGGAAGGAAATTTCTTTGCTATTAAACCACAGTCTTTCACATAAGCAAGCCTAGAGCATTGTAGCCAGCCTTGATTTAGCATTAGCAACACTGACCTTCAATCCCCTTGACGCCCACCTAAACCATACAACACACCCAGAAACATCAATGGTGCAAGTCTGTGCATGTTTATTGGAATCTAAATCCCCCTGTAGTCAGTGAGATATGGCCCCAGGTAAATATGCATAGGATTATAGCTGAAAGCAATTAGATTTCTCTTTTAATCTTTACACATGGAATGAAAGACAAGCAAATAGCTCTTTAATTATCCAAAAAGGTGGTCGGAGGTAAGAGAGGGTAGCACCCTTCACTTTTAATAGTACTGTAGTAAAAAAAGATGGAATTTCATTATGCTGTTATTTGTGGTATGGTGATGGTGTGTGCCTTCAAGTTGTTTCTGTCTTATGGTGACCTTCAGGCAAATCTGTCACGGGGTTTTCTTGGCTAGATTTGTTCAGAGGAGGTTTGTCATTGGCATCCTCTGAGGCTGAGAGCATGTGACTTGCCCAAGGTCACCCAGTGGTAAAACTGAGCTGGGAATTGAACCCTGGTCTCAAGAGTCCTAGTCCTAGTCCAGCACTCAGACCACTATACCATGCTATTATTAATACCTGCTAAAAATCTTCCTCTTGTACAAAAAGTTTGGCTTTGAGAGGACCTTAAAAGGAACAAGTCTGGTGGGTTAACAAGTCTATACACATAAGGTCTTGTTGTGGAGTGCCTTCGAGTCATTTTCTGACTGATGCCAACCCTATCATGGGGGTTTCTGGGCAGAATTTGTTCAGAGGGGCTTTGCCATTGCCTTCCTTTGAGGCTGAGAGAGTGTAACTTTCACAAGGTCACCCAGTAGGTTTCCATGACTGAGCAAAGATTTGAACCCTAGTATCCATAGTCTTAGTCCAGTGCTCAAACCACTATACCACACTGACTCTTTACACATAAGGTATAATATAGCCCAATCCTGAAAGTACACTGTCATTATATAAGAGTAGTAATAAGAGTGTTAAAGGATAAAACAAAGAAACCGTCTTTAAAAATAATTCTAATATCTCAGACAATAAAATAAAAGTGTTATTTAAATTATATAATTAATTTTACTGTTCTTATTCATCTGTGACTTCTGACTATATTTAAAGAGCAGTTTTAAAATTCTGTTTTTTAATATCTTTTAGTCATGTATTTATTGTTTTATTTTATTTTTTATCTGTTGTAATCACCTCTGGGTTCTAGTGGGCTCAGGAGCAATAAATAAATGCCTTAAAGAAACAGTATTAAATTACTGAAGGAAAGCTTTGGCGTTAGCAGGTTGAGTATCCCTTATCTGAAAATCCAAAATACTCCAAAATCCAAAACTTTGTTCCTTTTTCTGCCTGATCGGGAGGGTGTATTTAGACCCTCGTGGACCTGTCTACACCCCGTTTACTGGTGGGGTAGTCTGGACTATGGCTAACCACATGTAACTGAAACCACAGAAAGTGAACCCATGGATAAGGGTGGATAAAGGTGGACTACTGAGTTACTATGCTGCCGTATTGCCAAACATCTTCGGGTGGAGTACAGTAATTAAAAACATCTTAAATGGTTTAAAGCAATCCAGTATAATCAAAGCAACCGTTCATCTTGTATTTGTCATGAAAGAGTCAAACATGGAGCAACTATTCTTGGGAATTTTCACAGTATCATTTCAGCATTGCATTCATCTAAACCAGAGCAGCAATAAGAAAACATCTGTAACCTGAAGGCAATTATTTCTGCCTTCTGAAGGCACTTATTTGTGAGTTTAGATTACTGAAGTCTGTGAATCTATTAATGGGTTACGAGTTTCACGACTGTACATTCTACATTCTTACTCAAAAAGAAGTCCTGCCACACTGAGTATGGGATTCTTAATTGTACATATGATTTGGAGCTGTACTGTGTTATTCTAGTCATGTCTACTCAGACGTAAGCCTGACTGAGTTCAATAGGACTCCTAGGAAAGGCCCTTGTGTTTTATTGTAAAGCCTGACACAATGGATCCTTTTTTGCCATAGTCTTTGGAATTTCATAGGACAAAAACAGATAAGGACATCTGTTTATAGCAAAGCCTCCACTAATATATCACATTAAAATAGTGTAGACAGAAAGGGCCTTCTAAAACAGGACTGGTGGACCTTTGGGTCACCAGATGTTTTGGACTACAATGTCTGTGATCTCCTTCCATTGCCCATGCTGGGCCTGATTCCATAACATCTAGAGGGCTAAAGATCCCTTACTTCTATTCTCATGGCTAGTGCAAGTAGCTTCTGGAGGTGCTTGAATAAATCTCCTGTATTTCATATTTGCTCAGAAGTAAGGTTGCATTTACTGTAGTGTGGCTCATGGTTAACTGTGTTACAGCCTGACTGCAGCCTAAAATACACTTAGAACTTCCTTCTCTCTCCCTGTACTCATCCCCAACTCAATTCATAAGTCAAACCAACTCATTTTATTATTGTTCCTTAGAATATGATTGTTCATATTTCCAGATCTGCTGCTGTTGTTTGATTTCACATAGATCTGATTTATAGTGATCCTATCCTAGGGGTTTCTTGGCAAGACTTATTCAGTGGTTTGCCATTGCCTTCTTCTTGGACTTTTCTTGGCAAGATTTGTTCAGAGGGGTTTTGCTATTGCCTTCTTCTGAGGCTAAGGGAGTACTGTATGTGACATCTCCAAGGGCTGAGTGGGGAATCAAACCCTGGGTGCATCTATACTGTAGAAATAATGCAGCTGGACCCTATTTGGCTTCATCCTACAGAATCTTAGGATTTGTAGTTTTGTGAGGCTCTAGCACTCTTTGACAGAGAAGGCTAGACCTTGTAAAACCATAGATCCCAAGATTGCATAGGACATTGTTACAGAACTTAAATTGACACCATACTATATGATTTCTAGTGTAGATGCACTCCTGGTCTCCAGGGTCCTTATGCCAACATCCAAACTACACCACCACTTAACTACAGGTCAAAACTACTTAAATGTTCCCTTTTGCATTCTAATTAATGGTTCAGGAGCTCTGTCCTTTTTTGCATACAGCCACCCCAGTATTTGGCCACATTTGCATGCTATCTTTAAAATTAAAAATTGCGCCATCTGTGTAATTAGACACCTTAGATGTATGTACACAAACTATACACTCTTGCTAAAGATGAGTAGAAGAAACTTAACTTTAACATGTAATAATATAATGGCCTAAAAATGATACCATGTTTATGAACTTTTCATTTTTGAAAGGAAATGATCCATCTGAACTTTGTTCCCACATTCCTACTCCCTCCCACCAACTCCACCCTACTTTTCTGGCCCTTTGCTCTGACTCTTGTCATACTTTTTTTCCTTTTTCGTTAGAGGGGGAAATGAGATTTCTGTTATACAGCTGCACTGTTATAGAGGGAAATTATCCTATTATTCTTCATGGCAAACAGCTCTTGTTAATGTGGCTCTTGGGACAGAAAAGCTTGATCAGGAATGGGGTTCTGTGTTGTTGCTTTCCTGGCAGGACTCCTGTTACAACTTCAGTTTATTCAACAGATAAAGTTTTCCACGGTATGGAAGACAGAGTTCACACAACCCTTGTGCACTGAAGAGACAAGGCTTCAATCATGTTGTTAGCAGGCACAAGAAGTAGGGCTTGTCCAAGAGATGCTGCTGCCTGAATCAAAGGATAAGATACACCCCTCGAAACCACACAAAGAGTGGCAGCTGAATCTTACTTCAGTGGTGGGAAGAGCACAGGATCTTCCACTGCACCAAAGCACCGAAAAATAGCTTAGGGAGTATACACACAGCTCTGTCTTCCAAGAAAAGCGAATGCTCAGGTGCCTTGGAAGGAACAGCTGTCCCTAAGGAGTTTATCACACAGGAGGAATTTCTCTCAATTTTGAAAGAAATGAAAGTGGGGCCAGTTTGGAAATGAGTGAATTCGCTAGTTTAGCAAATTTACGTGATTGCATATTGACGCTGCATCGCATTCGGAATGGCTTCCCATTGCCTGAAATTGCATGTGGTAGTTTATCACGCAATAACGTGAAACCCCATGATTGCGTTTGGACTGCCATTGGATTATGCTTCTAATTTCTGTCGTCTGATAACTCCTAAGTATGTGCCACCTGGAGAGCAAGCATGGGGTGCTGGTTTGAGTGTCGGCCTAGGACTCTGGGGTTGCATCCGCACTGCAGAATTAATGCAGTTTGATACTACTTTAACTGCCATGGAGCACTGCTTTGGAATTCTGGGATTTTGTAGTTTTATAAGATTCTTAGCTTTTTCTGTCAGAGAGCTCTGGTGCCACAAGAAATTACAAATCCCAAGATTTCATAGGATGGAGTCCTCAGCTATGGAAACTCACTAGGTGACCTCAGGCAAGCTATGCTCTCTTAATCTAAGAGGAAGGCAATGGCAAACCTCCTTGAAATAAATTTTGCCAAGAAAACCCTGTGGTGGGCTCGCCAAAAATTGAAGTTGACTTGGAGGCACATTAAAACTAATGGGCTACCTGAGGTGGTTGTCTTATGTTGCCTAATGGTAGTACCAGTCCTGCTGGAAAAGAGTCATTATTATGTAAACATTGACCTGTGCCCACTGGTCTCCTCCATGCGATGGGATCCTGGGCCTTACATGTGTATATCAGTCCATAAATAGAGCCTTTTTCTCATGTATGTTGAAAGCAGAGTTGGCAGGACAATGTGCCAACATTGCAAACTACTCAAAGCCTATTTGTTTGCCCAGGTATTCTGTTTATTTGCTCCTTCTGCTGATTTGCTGCTGTCCTCAATTAGATGATTTAATCATTTTTATCATATTTATATGGTCATTTTTCCCCATTTTTAAACCACATTTTTATAGATTTACAAGAATGAAAGGCAGTTTTAAAAGGTACACTAAATAAATTGTGTCAGTAGGGCATGGCTCCACCCTCAATTTGTGTGTCCTCTGGGGGAAATGTCCTTGCTAGACTGTGACATTGTGGCTCCTCCTAACTAAGATATCACTTGGCTGGACTTTGACCTTATTACCTACTCAGAACAACTTCTTCAATATAACAGTCATCTCCCTAGACAATGGGATAGCTGCAAGTATAAAAAGTAGTTGCTGGATACAGTCACACAATATGGCAACCAGCATATGTGGAATAACTTAACAGGTAAATTAAAACAAACAAAACTATGTGTCCATCTGAGGATATAGACGAAGTCTACGAAAGCTTACGCTACAACTTTTGCACAGTTTGTCTCAAAGATGTTGCAAAATCCCTTTCTATAAAACTATGGGGTTGTTTGTTTTAATATTTGTTACTTTTGTTAAACGCTTGCTGGCCAGAAAACAGTGTGGGTATTTAAAATGTTGACGATATGAGCATTGCACACACACACACACACACACACACACACCCAATATACGAAAGTAATGCATGGTCACTACTTGTTAACATGGAAATGTTTCTACCTATCCTCTGTTGCTCCTTTCTCTTAGTTATGTAGAGATACCTTTGTGCCAGATAGTGATGAAACTCAGGATCTATTTTTATTAGTACTGTCTTTGCAAGGCAACTGGTGGAAAGATCTTGCTCATGCTTGTTGATCTTCTCACATGTGCTGAATACACACAAATAGCTTAGGAGCCATCCTGTGGTATGTCACTTCTAGTACATTTGTGGTTTGTGCTAATAAATGAAAAAATTAATTCAGTATGTAATGCTTTGTTGGAAGTCATGTGCTTAATGTTCTACACATGTAAATAGGCACAGTGTGGAACACAGTTACAGCAGTTTGATAAACTCTCATGGCTCCATTCTAATAGCTATTGGGATCTGGATTTTGGGGAAATACTTAGCAGCTCTTTAGCAGAGAATTATAAGTATCCACCAAACTACAAATCCCAAGATTTCATAGGATGGACCATGAGAGTTAAAGTGTTATCAAAGTGCTACAACTACAGCCAGTCCTCCATATCCACCGATTCATTATCCACAGATCGAACCATCAATTTTGTCATTTGTATTACGGATACCAAGGGCCCACTGTATATAGCTGTACATAGTGTACTGGTAGGGCAGTAAATTTTAATGGTAGGTTGGAACTACTCAGTACTCACTTCTTACAGATCTGTTTCAGTTGTGAAAGCAAATCAAATTGTTGGGAAGAGTTCTACCCTGTGAAGGCTTTCATGGCTGGTATCCATAGCTTTTTGTGGGTTTTTTTTGGGGGGGGGGGGCTATATGGCCATGTTCTAGAAGAGTTTATTCCTGACATTTTGCCAGCATCTGTGGCTGGTATCTTGAGAGAATGGGACTTGAGCATCTTCTCTGAAGATGCCAGCCACAGATGCTGGCGAAACGTCAGGAATAAACTCTTTTAGAACATGGCCACATAGCTCAAAAACCCCCACAAAAACTATAGTTCTACCCTGATTTTTTTGCAGAAGGCAATATTCAAACATGTTACCCTTGTTCTTACTTGCCATGACTAGGGCTGGTCCTTGGCACTTAATGTATAAAGTGCTGCTTATGCTTACAATAACAGCAAGAAAAGATTTTCATGCATTATGAAAGCCCTGTTTATTGAATATCCTGCTGATTCTTTCCCTATCAAAAGAGAGAGAGAGAGAGAAGAAAATTATTAAGTATCCAGCTCCATCTTACCACTTAAAAACAAAAACTCGTTCCTATAGTATGGTGTGGAGAAATGGATAAAACAGTAGAAATATATGGGCAAAGTAAACACCATCGTTATTGCTTACACTAAAATTACACAAATCACCAACTCAGGTGTTTCCGTTTTCCTGGCTATAAAGTTTTTAGGTTAAGACAGTTTGTTCTGAGACATGTTTGTTTCTAATCAAATGTAATTAGGGGGAACAAGCAACATTGTTGTAGGCTTCCTTTTAAATAGTTCAATGAATGGACTGTGCTGCCTTGCATTCTGAATGAATGCCACATGATTGTTATTTCAGAGTCAACAGCATTTAATGCTAGATATTCTCCAGGCTAGTATAGTAGGTCCTTGATATCCACTGGGGTTCGGTTCCAGAACCACCCATGGATACTAAAATCTGTGGATGCTCAAGTCCCATTATATTCAATTGATAGGAAAGTGGTGTCCCATATATAAAAGAGCAAAATAAAAGTTTGCTTTTTAGAATTTAAAACTGTGTGTATATATATTGAATATTTTCAAGCCATGCATGCTTGAATCTGTGGATAAAGAATCCATGGGTATGGATGGGCAAATGTATAGTGCTATCAAGAGGCTTCACAATGAAAAACAAAGTGGAGAGCCCTTTAGTAGTATTATAACCGTCAGTGTCTTCCCTTTTAGTAGGCAGAACTAGTACAGAAGACCAACCCACCCTAGGTTATTTTTCATTCCCACACATTTTACCCAGTGGCAATGAAGATTTTGATCATGCATCAGGTGCGGACATTAGTGTAATAAATGGTAAAAACATGTGATGTTCCCTCCCTAACTGACCCTCTCTTTTTCTCAGTTTGCTGGAAGGCAAGAATTCAACAGGGGAAACCTTTTTGCCATGATGGAAGGGATGCCACATTGAATTTCACGCACCTCTTAAAGATAGTGTTCCTGTCAACAAAGACAAAAGACAAGAAAGCAGGCAAGGGATACTCTTAAGTGATAATCTGTATGACCATTTGTCTGAAACAATTTCCTGAGAAACAGCCATTTTATTGCAACAAATCCAACATGGAATTTTGAAGCACTTCCACAAGCCAATACATTTCTTATGGCACAAGATTGAGTATTACAGTACACTCCAGCAAATTCATGAAGTGTTTCTTGAATTATACTAAGCAAGGTAGTGGTTCTACTGACAATACCTTTATGGGGCCAACCAAATGCAAAAAAAATACATGTTGCAAGCTTTTGAAGCTTCGCTGGCTTCTTCATCAAGCAAAGATTTTAAAAATCATACAGGAGAAGAAAAGAAAATTAAGACAATGTTAGTCCCAAGCCTGCACACTTTTTTTTCTTTTCTTCTTCTGCATGATTTTAAACATCTTTGCCTGATGAAGAAGCCAGTGAAGCTTTGAAAGCTTGCAATATGTATTTTTTTGCATTTGGTTGGCCCAATAAAGATATCACTGTTTTGTGAATTTTGAATGTTATTGTAATTTGCTACATGGCCAAAAGGCTACTCCTGGATGTGTTTACACAAGTAATGCACATGGAAATTGAAATACAGGCAGTGATAATTTTCTTAACAGTGGCCACTGACAAAACAACTGTGGTGCAATAACACAGACATCCTTGAAAGGAAGAACTAATGTGATTTTTAAAAAAGACTATCCCTATGCAAGCTATAGGAGATAACAACTGAACTCTTGGGAATGTTAAAGACAGATTCCAGTGGGAAACAGATGGTCTGCATTTCATCAAGAGCTTCATTCCTGCACCTGGAACAAGGAGAATGTTTACTGCATATAATCCATGTCTCACACACACCTGGGACGAAAGCACCACATAAAAATATGGAATTACTCCTGAGTAAAAGATGTATGGTAAGTAAAGTTGTCCGTGTTGAGATCATGTTTGTGGTACTGCAGTTTCCTTCGGCGAACTCATTAAAGGCATCTAAGCGACGGACTGTATTTTTTGTAAAGCATTTTTTAAAAAACCTCTCCAGAGTTTCAGAACAATTTTGCTAATTTTGGCTTCTCTACTTAATTTTTAATTTTGATATTTTTATCTGCTAGAAACCAAGCCCTTTTAATGTTATTAAACTGATTGAAGTTCATGACATTCAGACTCAATTTAGATTTTTCTTCTTTTTCTTAAAAACAGCCTGCTAATAATCCAAATCATTAATCTAATAATCAACAGTTTACAATAGATAATAGTTTAAGTTCAACTGTTGGTGAGTAAACCCACTCAATGGAATTTACATAACAGTTGATTCCAAATTTTCAGTGATTCTGTGGGTCTACTGTACGTGGGTTAATAACTGGATTCAGGCTAATTTACATTTTGCATTTTTCCCATTTCCACCTGATCCTGGAAGTACATGTTCTCTTGTGACCTTTTTGGCAGGAAACACTTTACTGCTGAGGCCTCAAGAGTAATATATGTGCAAGTAAGTTGAGATATTTTTAGAGTAATCTTGGAGGGATGTCAGCATTTTTTAGTATCCAATGGACAAATTAAGGACATCAATTTGTTCTTTTTTAGTTTCTGTTTATCTGTATTTTTAAAAAAGTTGTCTGTCTTTGGCATAGGGCTGTAACTGTTATATACAATAATATATCTGTATGGATCACAGTTGTGTTGCACAAAAGCTGTGTTGCAGATAACAACAAATTCAGCTTTCTCCAGAATGAAAACATGTTGGGCAGGAGAAATCCTGACCTGTTGAATTAATGCCTGCACCACAGCTGTTAAAGGGATAGAAACCTAGGGCATTTCAACCCTAGTTGCAGGGTGGGCAAACATGGGACTTACAGAATCTACTTTGGGTTTTCCCTTTTCCCTCTTTATTTTACCATAAAAACAAAACAAGTATAACAAAAGGAATGATTGAATTCTATCCAGTACACCGAATTTTCAATATTTTTAAATTCCCTTTGTTTATACTAAAGTTTCTGTTAACCTCCAAACTTAATTATATATTTCACTTCCTTCTGTAATCGATAACACAGGAAAAACATATTTTCAGCAGTTTCATCTTGACTTCAGATTCAATTTAACAAAGTGTGCTTCTAAGTCTCTGGGGTTTATTCATCTTCGTTTACCTTATTTTGACCAAACTTTGTCATACAAGGTTTCTTTTCTTTTTAAAACTGAACACTAGAAAACAATGGTTCAGGCAGATGAACATAGTACATATTTGGCATGCAGAGTTGTGCTCAGAACTAATTTTAAAAGTCCTTTCACATAAAAATAAAGTTCCTGTTGTTACCCAAATACTGTATCCCAAATATTCTTCTACAGCAGCCTACCTTTAGAACAGAGTCAGGTGGAGTATTTGAATTTTATTTATTATATTAATATTTATTTATATTAATTATATTTATATACCACCAAACCGTTCTTTCTCTCCTTTATTTGAGGAGTCACCCAATGAGCTTTATGTCCCAGTGGGGGACTAGAAGATGAGTCCCAGTTTAACTCCCTACACCAGCAAACATCCAGTGATAGCCAGGTTGGCTATATAGCAGATCCACTAACATAACATCAAAAATCCACAGTGATACCTTTATTGGGTCAGCCAAAATGCACAATATACATTTTGCAAGCTTACCTCAACACCACCTAAAGTTTTCCTGATGCAAAAGCATGAAGGCTTCTTGAAGCAATTCACTAACAAAAGGTCTTGGGGCCTTACAAAGGATGGAGACATATTAGATTGCAAAGGAAATATCTTTTTGTGTTGCAAATGGGTGTTAAATTTCCTGGACTTTGAGAATCTCCCAGAAGCCACATGGCCAGAAGGAGAAGATGCCAGCTTCCATACCAACTGAACTGAGAACAAAAATATGTAGCAAAATGTAGGCCTATGAGTGACATCTTCAATTTTTTTCTCCTATATAGTTTTAACACCTTGCCTGATAAAGAAGCCAGTGGAGCTTTGAAAGCTTACAACATGTATATTGTGCATTTTGGTTGGCCCAATAAAGGTATCACTGTTTCGTGGTTTTTTGATGTGACTGGATTCCCTTCACCAGTGATTCTCAACCTTTGTTCCTCCAGATTTTTTGGACATCAACTTTCAGAGTCCCTTGAAATTGCCCATGCTAGCTGGGAATTCTGGGACTGAAGTCTAAAACAACTGGAAAATCACAGGTGGAGAACCAAAGCACTACACTGTAGGGTATCTTGTTGTTGTTGACAACAAAATGATAAATGACATTGAAGACTCTGTTTTGAGCCACCTCTTGCTTGACTGGCATATGGTAAGGCCCTTCAAATCACAAATAATAATAATAATAATAATAATAATTTATACCCTGCCTCTTCATTAAGATCGAGGCAGCTAACAACATTAAAACATTAAAACACAATAAAATACATTGTCCCAGAAACCCATCCACCCACCATAACGAACAAATCATAATTGTAAGCAATAACAATAAAACAATACCATTAAAATTATTAAAACGGATAAGACACGGTAGTCAATGGGGGCAACTGAGATGCTAATCTGGGAAATCAGATCTTAATCAATGGGCAGGTTGCTGTGGAAGTAGGCAAGTTGGTATCAATGTGTGAAGGATAATATTTGCACCTTGAATTGTTCCAGGATATGTGCTTTCTGGAAGCCTATGGATATAAAGACCACATTAGTACAGTTAGCCCTCCTTGTCCACAGATTTTTTATCTACAGATTCAAGCATATACGGCTTGAAAATATTCAGAAAAAGCATACATTCCAAAAAGCAAACCTTGATTTTGTATTTTATATGAGATATCATTTTGTTATGCCATTGGAGTGAATGGGACTTGAGCATCTACTGATTTTGTTATCCACGGGGGGGGGGGGGGGGGTCCTGGAACCAAATCGCAGCAGATAACAAGGGTCCACTGTAATAAACTCATGAAAATGTGGAGCATGGAGGAAAAACAATATTGGCATCTTTCATTAATCTAAGAAAATCTTGAACTGGTTCTGAAAGAATTCCCTGAGTTTTGGGGTTTTCACCATCAAATGCTACTTTTATATTGTTCTTGTTTCATGCAGTTCTGTTCACAAGGGTATCTCTCCACTACCTTTCCATAATGTCAGAGCAGTTTGTGGGAACCTGGAAACTCATCTCTAGTGAAAACTTTGATGAATATATGAAAGAACTAGGTAAGCAAGCCTATTTCATAGCAGAATAAAGAACATGATGGACATGTGCCCATAACAATCCATAAAAATGTATTGTTAATTGCCATCAAATCAACTGACTTGTAGTGGCCCTATGAATGAGAGACCTCCATCATCAACATCCCTGCTCAGGTCTTGCAGACTTCAGGCCATGGCTTCCTTGATTGAGGCTATCCATCTGGAATATGGTCTTCCCTTTCCCTAATGCCTTCTAACTTCTTAAGTATTATTGAAGTGAGGTTGTGTCTTCTGAAGTGAATCTTCTGATGCTATAACCAAAGTATAACAATCTCCGTTTAGTTATCTTGGCTTCTGGGAGAGTCTAGGCTCTAGGACCCATGCATTTGTATTTTTAGTTGTCCACAGTATCCACACCATGTTTCAAACTGAGTTGATTTTCCTCTTACCAGCTTTCTTCACTATCAAGGTTTCACAACTATACATACAAATGGGAATATATGATGGCATGGATAGTCCTAACTTTAGTATTTAATTATATATCTTTAACCTTCAGGATTCTCTTTGAGGTCTGAGAGTGTATCCACACTGTAGAATTAAAGCAGTTTGATACCACTTAAACTGTTACGACTATTCTACAGAATCCTGTGCTTTGAGGTTTGGTGAGCTATTCATCCTGGTCTGTTAGAGAACTCTGGTGATTTACCAGTCTACTAATCCCAGGATTCTGTAGGATACAGTCATGGCAGTTTAAGTGGGATCAAACTATTTAATTCTGCATTGTGAACACACCCCTAGTTTTCTTCTGATTTTTTGACTGAAGTCTCCATTTTAAATGAGCCAAGATACTCACAAAGATATTTAGTCAATATCCTTTCTTGGTTTTGAGATTTCTTTGTTACAGGAAACAAAGTTTAATTTGGAATGAGAACCTGCACAACTCAAGAGGGCCTTCCTGCTGACACTTCCTTGGGTATTTTAAGCTGTATTTGGAAGATGCCTGAGTTCATCATGATTCTAAATCCAGCAAAGATGCCTGCAAACCTGAACCTTGACTGCTTAGATCAGTGCTTCTCATGTTAACTGATATATGGAGGACCAGCATTTTACTCCCTGTATGCCAGGGACTGTCACTAAATTTGTGTCCATGGTGTACAATTTTCTTTTTCTTGGAAACTTACCAGAGATCAGCGGCCAATGGCTCAAGGATCATCTCTGGTTCATGGATCAGCACTGAAGCCTCTTGGCCGTAGACAAATCCAACTAAAAACAGAACACACACTTCAGTTTATATGAGTGTAAGGGACTGCAGTCTTCCTGTTGTTTTTGTGTGACTCCAAGGCATTTCCAACTTACAAAGACCATAATGACACAGGATTTTCTTGACATATTTTCAGAGAGGGGTTGACTTTGCCTCCCTCTCAAGCAGAGATAGTGTGACTTGTCCAAAGCCATCGAGTGGGTTTCCATGGCTGAGTGGGAATTCAGACCCCGGTCTCCAGTGCCCTAGTCCAATGCACAAATCACTATATCATGCTGCAATCTTATACACAGTATTTTAGAAAGATTTAACCAAAACAAAACAACCCCCCCCCCAAAAAAAACCCCACTTTTGGCCTGAGGATTGTATTGCCACTAGGAAAACCTTCTAGGACACCTCATTATCTCACCTCCCTCCCTCCTTGTCTCTCCCTCCCTTCTGTCTCTCTTACACATCACATAATTCACATTCTTAGACACAAATATACAGCAATTGGTGTCCTGTGTTCGTGTAAAAAGTGTTATGGTAGCAGCTGCGCTTTCCAAGAGGTAGTGCAAGAGTTCCACAAATCATGCAGCAGTTACACAATAGATAGCCCATGATATTGCTGCCAGTTGCACTGTGATGCAATCCAATACAAATTCAACAGCTTTACTGCAGCATAATTTACAGTACACAACTGCTGTACAGGATCTTAGCCAATATTTACACCTAATGCACAATATATACACTTAATCTACAGCAAGGGGGGGGGGAGACCCTTTTTATCTCATTATCTGGTGAATACCTGAAACTGCTTGTTCCATTGTTTTTGCCATATGTTGATAATGGACCACAAGTTCCCTGAGACTGATTTATTAGCATTTTGTGTGTACTAATAGTGAAAAGTACATTACTGCAGAACATGTTTGACTCCTGTATAATTTTTGTAGAATGAAAGAACCAGCTCTATCTGTCCTTTAATTATTCTCCCAGGAGGACCTTTGGGAAAGAGTGTGTATATGCCCTTTTGGTAATGGATACCTGTATATAATTTTCTGTAAATGAATCAACTGTAAAGTTTGCAGTACTGAGCTACAAAGAATTATAAACACATATTATTTGATCTTAAGGGGTATGGTTTTAATGCTGCATTCATCTTTTTTTAATTTTTAATAACATATTTACATTTTTAAATTTAAATTTAAGTTTAAATTGTTGATAATAGAAAATGTACTCTCCTCCTCCTCCTCCCTTCAAAACATTTCTGATTTATGGTGACTCTAAGGTGAACCTTTTTACAAAGTTTTGTTGGCAACATTTGTTCAGAGTGTGGTTTGCCTTTGCTTCCCTCTTAGGCTTAGAGAGTGACTTGCTGGAGGTCACCTAGCAGATTTACATGACCAAATGAGGATTCAAACCCTGGTCAGCAGAATCCTAGTCCAACACCCAAAGCACTATGCCACACTGGCATATTCTTAATGGTATCTTTTCTATTTTTTAGGTTTATCCCTTTCTTACATTGTGTGACATCTAATATTCTTAGAAAAGGATTGCCGGCTATTAATAACATGCACAAGACATACTTTTGTGTAGATATATATGGTATTGTGCTGCAGGGCTGTTGTTCCATAAATCCTTACCAAGACACGGGTCATTGAACTCAACAGGATTTCTGAATGGGCCTGGAAAGAACTGCACTATAATATCCAGATTTTTGCATGTACCTTTTAAATATAGTTATTTTGTTGTTTTTGTTTGTTTGTTTGCTTTTTACAAAGGATCTGTCAATTATTACTTTTGCTGTGATCACATTACTCAATGAGCCTTAGAACCTGGATCTTCAAGTCCCAATCCAGAATTCTAACCATCACACACACTGGCTCATTTTCTCGCTTATCTTTAGGAGTTAGCTTTTCCCAAAGGAAACTGGGAAGCTTAGCCAAGCCTACGGTGATCATTACTGTGGACAACGATGTTACCACCATCAGAACAGAGACTATCTTTAAAGTGAATGAGATCTCCTTCAGGCTGGGCCAAGAGTTTGAGGAAACAACAATGGATAACAGGCATGCCAAGGTAACTATTACAGTTTAATCTAGGAATTGTTCTCATGAGTTAGGAAGTGGAATATCTTGACAACAGAGTCTGCTAATAATCAGAACTTCATTTAGAGAAATATTTGGGTAAGGAAGACGAAGTAAGTGACACTGATTGTTCATTTAGTAACAAGAAGGCTGAGAGTGTGTGTTCTTTCAGAGCTTGGACCAGTTGTGGAAGCTACAACTCTCATAATTCCTCAGCCAGTAAGGTCACTGGGAGATACAGCCTTGTTGTTGTTAACTGCCCTTGAGTTGACCCTGACTCATGGTGACCCTGTGGATGGAACGTCTCCAAGACCATCCTCCACTGCTCCGTTTAGGTCCTGCAAATTCAGGCCTGTAGCCTCCCTGATTGAATCTATGCATTTGGCATGCATTCTTCCTCTCTTTCTACTACCATTTACCTTTCCTAGCATTCTCTTTTCTAATGAGTCATGTCTTCTCATGATGTGGCCAAGGTACGGCTTCACCTTAGTTTCCAGGGAAATTTCAGGCGTGATAGTAGCATTTCCTGGCTCCATTCCTTTTTCTAACCTTTTCCTTCTATGATTTTTTTAGAGCATAATAACTATGGACAGTGGTACACTGATTCAAGTGCAGAGGTGGGATGACAAACATACTATTCTGAAAAGAACATTAGTTGATGGAAATATGGTGTTGGTGAGTTTCTTTCAGTTATAACCAGTTAAGAGGCTCAGTTCTATCTATATATATGTCATGCACTCAGTATGGAGAATTCATTCGTTTAGCCAAATAGTTATCTTATGTGAAGTTGAAGGCTTTCACGGTTGGCATCCATAGTTTTATGTGAGTTTTTGGGGCTGTGAGGCTGTATTCTAGAAGAGTTTATTCCTGACATTTTGCCAGCAGCTGTCCAAAGTCAGGAATAAACTCTTCTTGAACACAGCCTTGTAGCCTGAAAAACCCACAAAAACTATATTTTCTCATCCAGCTTTTGCTTACCTAGAGATGTTGGTTGGTAATGGGATATGTAGTCCAAGCCTATCAGGAAGATAGATTAGTAATGCTGCCATTTCGCTGCATGTCTATCATTGGATCAAGGATGATAAGGAACTTATTACACTTTCTTATGTTGTGTTTGATAACTTCTCTAATAAGTGCCTGATCTCATGCAGTGGTAGTTGGTGGCTTGGGTATCAGTGGAATGGTGAATCTGCCCCAAGTTTTAGTTTAAATTTTAAAGGAACTATCTACGCCCTATTGCTGTAATAGGTTTCAGCATTTGAACCTGGAACCTCTTAAATGCCAGTAAAATACTCTCTTATTGAACTTTGTCAGAAGCTGCTTCTCTTTTGCAGTTGAAAACACATCTGACCAAGGAAGAGCAGCTAGGCAGAGTAATATATGTGAAAATAAAAGTTAAGTGTATATGTGAGCATGAGCACACATGTACACACAAACATCCTTTTCACAGTTTAAAACAGTTTTAAAAACTCAGCACACAATAATTTAAATTGAACAGAGTTTGGAACAAATAAGGGCCATTTTGAAAACTAACAAAGATGTGAACATAGATAGTTCTTTGGAGAGAGAGTATCCAAGATAGAGAGTCCCAGAAAGTACAGTGGTCCCCCGGGTTCCGAATCCCCCGGGGTACAAAAACCTCGGGGTACGAAAGAGCCGGGGCTGGAAAAATGGCCCCGGCTTGCAAAAAAAACCCGGGTTCCGAAAGGAAAGCAGCGCGAAATTCAAATCGCGCCAAGTGCTTGCCTATACTTACAGCGGTCCCCCGGGTTACGAAGGTTTTCGGGTTACGAAAGGGATCCAGGAACGGATTACTTTCGTAACTCGGGGGACCACTGTAGAAGCAACTTGTCACAAATAACTAGTTACTTGTAATTAATCATTTCCCCCCAAACAACTGGAATTTAACAAGAATGACTAATTTTAGGCAAGGACACTGTTACTTTTAACTGCTTGAGCAAGTCACAGACTCTCAGCTGCAGAAAACCCCATGACACCTTTGCCTGGAGTTGCCATAAGTCAAAAATTACATGAAGACACACAAAAGCAACAACTGTATTAACTACTGAGAAATGGGAAAGCAAAAGTTATTGCTTCCCCATAACTAAATGACTTTCCAGGCTTTAAGAATACAAGTGAAAAGCTCACATCTTTATCTTTATTTATTCATTTAAAACACCCAGAATGGCCACTGTCACTGCACTTCTGAGTTTCAAGGTAGAGCAGTGAGAAAAATTTCTTTCCCCTTTGGAACTGCTGCCACAATGCCAACATTAAGCAGGACAGTGCCAATGGTGGCAGCTTGGCATGAAGGGGGAAAAACCCCAAGTGAGGGTACTGGTGTTGCTCACTACTGATTTAAACCCCACTCAGAACATTAAAATCTTTTTTTGACTATCAAGTCACCTTTGAAGCCACAATGGTTGTCCAAAGTTCAGCTGTAGCATGTGTGGTTTCCAGCTACCTTTTAGCAAGAGATTATTTAAAAGGCACACACCCTTGCAGAGGCTATAATTTAGAGAGGAAGCTGGATGCTGGGGAAAGAGGGATTGCTTAACCTTTTCTCTCCTACCATTTCCTAAGGAAGACAGAAGGGACCAAGCCATCTTCAGCAAGGAAAAAAGGCTTGTTCTTCCTTTTTAGACTGCAACTTCAGAATTAGAACACTGTTGACAACCAGTTTTTTACCAAAACGACAGTGGCCCAAATCCTGCATAGCTGAGCATAGCTATGTGTGATTCTGCTATAACTCTCCTGTCACCATCCTTAGGTCTCACTATTGTGCCACAGTAGCCTCCTCTTCTGGCTGTTCTTTTACTGGTGGGGAGCAGTAGGATTGTAGAAATATCTGGCTATGTTCAATGCAGACCAAGTGTATCTTCTACTGAAATTAACTGGAATCTTTCAATCCTCCTACATTCAACTGTCCTGATTATTCAGCTGCTTTTAAAATATCCCAGTTTCTCTCTCCTTCTAGTACTTTCTCTCTTGCTCCTCAACTTACTTCATTCACTGCAAACTGAATTCTAGTGCCAAAGCACTTTGCACCTAGTTACCGAAGAGGAGAGGTCAGAATTTAGTATGTTGCTTTGGGCACACATGGCCCATTTTTACCATTGAAATGCTGGAGGGTATGCATTCTCCACAAGCAATAGAATGGTGATGGGGAGGACTTTTGCTGTACAGCAGTGAGTATGGGATCAGGGGTCGAGGTTTAGTGGTTGTGGAGGGTAGAAGAAAATACCGGTCTGTACAATGACAAATACATGTACAGACAGGCATATGGCAGGCTTATACCGTATATACTCGACTATAAGTCGACCTCATGTATAAGTCAAGGGCAAGTTTTGGGGCCAAAATTATGGATTTTGCTATGATCCATGGATAAGTCAAGGGTAAAATTTAGGAGCATATAGGAAAGGATCTAGAAGATGAAGCAAAGCAAAACAATGTCAAATAACTTCCAAAAGTCCATCAGACATAACTCTTTGTGCTTATTCTTAAGACTGGATGGATGAGAGTAAAGGGGGTCAGTGCTTCCAGGACAGATTATATTCTTGCTTTTAATCAGGGGATGGTTCCTTCTTTTAAATAAGAGTTAAGATACAGTACTTACATTGACCCATAGATAAGTCGACTCAGGTTTTTTGGGTCAATTTTTTGACCTAAATTTCTAGACTTATACATGAGTATATACAGTACCTTCATATGTCACTAATAGGATACTAGCCATAGAGTGTTATTTGCCAGGAGGCCCAATTTTCTGGCAAAAAATAGCTCACTTTTTTCTCAGTGCTTAGCCACTAGCTTTATACAGGTTTAGTCTTCCTCACCCAGAGTTTCAAAATCAGAAATATTCCAAAAATCAAAATGTTTTTATGGGTGACTGAGATGGTGACACCTTTGCTTTCTGACAGTTTTATGCACAAAATTATTTTTAAAATATTACATAAAATTATTTTCAGGCTATGTGTATAAGATCGATATGAAACATAAATGGATGTTGTGTTTAGACTTGACCCCATTTCAAAGATATCTCATTATGTACATATGTGCAAATACAGGTATTCCAATTTTTTAAAATCAAAAAATCAAAAATACTTTTGGTACCAAGCATTTTGGATAAGGAAGACTCAACCTGTTTTAGAAAAAGCTATGATGGATCAGGCTGAAGGCTTATCCATTCCAACATTCTATTGACATGGTGACTGCCTGCCACCTGTGAAAAACCCAGCTGTAGAAAATGAGTACAACCTTCGCAATTTCTTGGCAAAAGAAGCATGTTATAACTGTCTTAAGGAGTTGATTATTCTAACTTCTGTAAATGTATGTAATTCTCCCTTTAAAACCATCTCATGTGGCAGCTAAAATAACTTGTGGCTAGGATTGCCACAGTCTGATTGTACAGCCAAACAGAAATCAGCCTGGCTTAATATCCACTCTTCATTGTGAGTGGCAAGAGCAACATAAGCAAAATATCATACTTCACAGGATCAAAGGAGATCACCACTCATTATTGTGAAATGGACTGAAGGTTGCACAGTTAATACTACTATCTTTCCTCCCCTTTGCTAGGAATGTACCATGAATGATGTTACCTGTACCAGAGTCTATACACGAATGTGACGTTAGAACTCCTTGATGCAAATCAAAGTTAAAGTGGCTCCTGCACAGTCATCCCTCCCCATAGATTGGGTTGCCAGAATTGGTTAGAACTGTACTCTGACAACATCAGGAGGATTATACATTTCCTGTCTACTTTATACAATAAAAAAATTTGAATACACCTGTGTGAGTTCCATTAACCTTACATCAAATCACTAGCTGGTCTTACCTGAATTGCATTCCATGTTTCAAGATCTTGTAATACTTTTCATTTTGTTACTATCCTCCAAATGTGTCTATGGTCCAAAACACACTGTAGAAATACTGCAATCCAGTTTGAGACCACTTTAACTGCCCTGGCTCAATGCTAGGGAATTCTAGGAGCTGTAGTTTGTGAGACATTTAGGCCTCTCTGTCAGAGAGGTCTGGTGCCACAATAAACTACAATTGCCATGATTCCCTAGCACTGAGCCAGGGCAATTAAAGTGGTCTCAAACTGTATTATTTCTGCAGTGTGTTTTGGACCAAAATTGCAAGTACCTATCCATTCACAAAGGAAGAAACATGAAAGAGTTTAAGATTTTTATTAAATATTCAGAATTTGGATCACTGTTTGAAGAGTCTTGTGCTAAAAGATTAAAATGTTAAGAGTCCTTTGCAGTATGGCAAAGGTGGACTCCAGTATCTGGTAAGTTCAAACAGCATTATGACTCTAGATTTCAGGTGACTTTGTCAAGCCCGCTTATACTGTCTTTTACAAGTGGCACTTCCTATAATTAATTCCTAAAAAAGAAAAAAAGAAAAAAGACAGTCTAGTAGATTATCTGCAACCAAGCTATACCTGTTAATATTTTTGAGCACTCTGTCAGACTTTTAATAGTGGCTTTTTTTCTTTAAGAAGTTTGAATTGCTTTTTATTGTTCAAAAACCCAAAGCAGTTTACAATTGTATAATAAAACAAATTTATATCATAGTATAAACAAGTTATGGTAAACACGTTATATCTTCCTTGGCTAGTACACTCCACACTAGAAGCATTACCAATCTTAATTGGGAGATTATTTCATGTAAGATGTGTCCAAACAGAGAAGGCCCTCCTCTGCACTTTAGCAAAATAGACTTTGCTTAACGGGGCCTAATAAGCTAAACAGAGCTTCCCCATCACAGTGTAAAGGCTTGATGTTCATAATGTGCAGGGGACATGCTCTTCCATATTTGTGTCTACTGACTCTTTGTTTCCTGGCAACTTATTACAAACTGGCAGCAATGGCTTGTGGACCACCACTTTCAATAACATTGGGACTAGCCAGGGGTGTCATTAGGAGCCCTGGTGGCGCAGTGGTTAAATGCCTGTATTGCAGCCACTCACTCAAAACCATCAGGTTGCAAGTTCAATACCAGCAAAAAGGGCTCAAGCTTGACTCAGGCTTGCATCCTTCCGAGGTTGCTAAAATAGGTACCCAGATTGTTGGGGGCAAATTAGCTTACAGTTGTAAACTGCTTAGACACTGTTTAGATGGTATGAAGCGGTATATATGAAGCTGTTTGTTTTATTTGTTTATTAGGGGGTGTTGGGGGGGTTTCACACCATACCAGGTGACACCACTACTCCCCAAATGTTTGCCTTTTGGCACAAATGGATTGTGATATTCCCCTGTGTTCCTTTAAAATCCTAGACTCAGTAGGGGAAGAAAGGAGAGGCTCAGGGTTTATTTGTCTTTTTAATTTACCACACTCTTTAAATTTTCTTTTAAAAAATCATATCTTACCTAATTTTCACTTCAATCACATGAAACTATGTAAATGGAAATATATTGAGGTTGCGCTTATGATACTGTAATTTAAAGGTATTATTTTAATTTTGTTGGTTGTTTACATCACAACTACTACTATTACATTCAATGATACACAGGAATTACAATTTATGAGTAACATTAGTATTGTACTAGAAACATTACTAAGGATTCTGTAATGGTATGGTATGGTATGTAAGAAGGTCGGGGTGTGTGTATGCGACACCACTGGGAATACCAAAAGATCCTCAATTTCTGTTATATGTATCTGTCTTCATTAACTGAAATCAGAGACCATAAAAATATATCCATACTTCCATATAGTCATAGTATTAAATCCTTTCTACCTTGAAAAATATTTCAAGCAAAAAACTTAATTTTACTAAATTCATTCCTTTCAGATTTTCTTTTTTCTTACACACTTACAGGTACTTCAGAGAAATGTACATTAAATATCATCTATGGCCAAACAGTGCATCTAGATATCATCCTGGCTGATTCACAGAATTTTCTGGAAGGACTCTAGAAAATGTTGTCATCATATCTGTAAACATCCCTTCTCCTGTTTGTTTGGGTTTTCGCCTACCCTCCTTTTTCTGCTTTAACCAGAAAAGCCATCAAGGCAAAAAAGAGAGAGTAGTTGTATAAGGCTTTTCTTTCTGGAAGCACCCAGAGCATTCCACATGTAATCCCATGCTGTGAAACTACCTGAAGTTTTCTTACCTCCACCATGGTGCCATACACCAGCCGCCTCTTTATTACAGTTTTTTTCCCAAGCCAAATCTGCACATGAAGCAGGGATCCATCCTTCTCCATGGTCACAATACTCTAAAAAAGTATAAGCCAAGATCCTACATAATCAAGCATACTTTGGAAACACCTACCATATATACACATCTATAAGTGGAAAAAATTGATACCAAAACTTTTACTCCAAAAACTTGGGTTGATTTACACACAGGTAAATATGGTAATCCTACTTAGTGGAGGGATGTTGGTGGTGGCTCTTTGAGATTTCTCTGCCATGACAAGGAGAGCAGCAGGACAGCTAAAAAGTGCTGATCTCTCTATCCCACCCACCCATGCAAGAGAAATCTCAAATAGCCATCTCAATGGGGGACAGAAGGAAGGTTGGTGGTTAGTCTTTCAGTGAAGAGCATTTTTTAAAGGAAACACCGGTACATATATCCCAAGGAAATCCTTGAATTTCTCTGATGAAGCAGCAAGAGTGGAGATATTGCATTTTTACTTCCAAAGAGGAGAAAGGTGTAAAAATAACATAGCAGGCCAATAGAACTATACACATTCCCTTTGGATTGTTGGAGCCGTTTGCTGCTCTTCCTCAGGCAGCAATATATCTTGGACTGGCCTTGACCTATACAGTGGGCCTTGCTTATCTGCAGGGGTTCCGTTCTGGGTCCCCCCTATGAATGGCAAAACCCATGGGACCTCAAGTCCCTGCAGTTTTCAGTGGTTGTGCATATGTATGCAGCCACTCTCCTGTAACTGTTTGTATGTGCAGCCATTGAAGTTAATGGGACTTGCTGTCCATGGATGCTCAGATCTGCAGATGGCAAGCCAGTGGTTGGGGCGTTGCTGCTGTATTTAACTTTAAAGCTCCTGATACAGCAAGAACTGGCTGCTGCCCACAAGGGTCATCACAGTCAGCATGTGCTACTCCCCCTCCTCCCCCCCCCCCCGCTCTTCCATAAAACAGTGTAGGTCAGAATATACTATGCGCTGGTGGGAAATTGTTCCCATTTGAAAATGGTGAAAATGAGAATGGTTGTCGTATCAGAAATATTTGTTTAGATGAGGGAGGATTCCACAAAACATTCTGTCCATTCCCTTTCTTCCAGAATACCCTGGGTACAGGACATGCAACACCAGAGTGTGATCAATTTGGCAGAAGTTATTAATGAGAAAGGATAAATAATCTAAGACAAGCTGCAGCAGTTTGCTTTTGACCAAACCTCCTGGAAAGGAATAGGTTTTATACTTTTCTCTCATCAGTGCTGAGTTATGGAATGCAAACTACTCTCACACTTTGAACAAAGCATGCAGCAACTGAAGTAAGCTGAGGGGAAAGGAGGAGGAGGAGGAGAAAAAGAGGCATGTTAGAAGCAGTTGTAAAGCAGGGCAATGGAGGATTAATTGGGTTTGTCTCTGTAAAATTAGGACTGTTGGACAGCTTGCTGTTTCAAAAACAGGCAGCAAAGAGAGACCTGTAACTTGTCTGCAATGTATTATCCAAGTCTGCCTCACACTGGGATAGCTTTTGCAATCACTTTCAACAGTTGAAACCCTGAAGAATACTCTCAACGCTTACCTTGGTTTTCCTATTATCTGCTGTGATCTCCTCAAACTCCTGGCCCAGCTTGAAGGAGATCTCTGTTTTTTTGACAGGGTTCTCCATTTTGATTCTCATTCGAGCACCTTCTGTACGGATAGTAAGTCTAGGCTTGGGCAAACACTTTAGATCCCTTCGTGTAATTTCCACATCCTTCGCTGGCATAATAATATCCACATTGCTAGGTGCTCACATCAACAACGAAAAAAAAAAAGGAAGAAAAGGTGGTGATGGGGAAATATATATATATATATATATATATATAGCAGGTTTAGCAAATCTAAAGCAAGGTGGCAAACACAGGGATATGGAGAAAAAACAAAGGAAGACTTCAATATTAGGAATAGCCCTGCTCCTTCTCAGTAAGTGAAGGTTGCTAGTTTCCATCACCTAATTATATGGCATTTGGAGCTATACATTACATATCTTATGACCAAACCACATGAATTTTGCAGTTTTAAGTTTTTTTAAAAAAAATAGTATAAGCATAGTCCCAATACATGTCAGGACTGGCATGCAAAACTTTTCATTCAAGTTTTGATCAAAACACACAAAACACCTGCGCACACACCCCTATGTGTGGGTTAATTTTTTTTAAAAGCTCCATCAGTGTTAATGGAGGTTTCCTTTTATCTGTGTGTGCTTTGAGACCCTATCCCCTGCAGGTGTCTTACACATTTAGATTTTTAAAAAAGATGGAAAGTTTAAAGTAGGATGGCAATTATATGATCCTCAAGTTGTTGTTGAACTGAAATTCCCAGCATTCCTCATCAGTGGCTATGTGGCGAAGAATGCTGGGAGCTGCAATCCAACAATTTCTGGAAGGCTTTCCAATTTCCATTCCTTCTTTAAATATTATCTGTAGTAGGTATTAGCCTTAATAAAGATGGTACATGCCTGCTATATAGCAACTGTTCCCCACCCAGACTGAACTCTTTTAGCTCTCAAAACTCCCTGCCAATTCCCCCAAGAACTTGAAACCTCCCATTTAAATTTTGGTGCAATTGTCAAGCAAAAACCACCCTAAGCCTCCCAAAAGTTTAAAAATGCACAAATCTCTCCCAAATCCCCCCTACCTCCAAATGCTCCTAAAAAGAAAAAGTTACAACCCAAAATTAAACAACATTCCAATCACTATTTTGGAGGGGGAACAGAAGAAAAAGAAGGCATTTTTGTCTTCTCACCAAGGAGGATGTACCGCTTATCTCCCTCTCTCACCCAATTTAAGAAGGATTTGAAGCACCTATTTAAGCAGGCATACTCTTGAATGGGCCTTTTCCATTATCTGCCTTGTCATGTAAGCCGCTTATTGTATTGCCATCGTACATAGCATTGGGTGATATTGTTTTTATTGTATTTGGATTGTTTTAATCTATGATGTTTTTGATGTTTTAATGTTTGCATATGTTGTACACCGCCCTGATCACTGGAAGGGCGGTATAGAAATAAATATTATTATTATTATTATTATTATTATTGAAGATTCCATGGATCATTTGCCTCCAGCCCACCAAAGGCAGGAATCACTTGGTCCTCCAGATGTATGTGAACTACATCTCTCAGTGTTGCACATCACTGGGTATGCTAGCTAAAACTGCTGTTTCATTATTAAGTAGGGGAGTCCGCAAAGTGAGTGATGTGATTTGGGACTGATAAATAACAGACCTCATGCATCAGTCCTTTTGTACATTGGACGCTGACTTAGGAATGCTGATACGCAACAGGATACTTTTGCCCGTATCCCATTATGCCTTTTTGCAATTCATTAACCTGGTTTCTTAGCGCCTGTGCTACATAGTTAAATACATAAATAAAGTTATGCAACATAGAACATGGTAGAGAATTATGGCTTGCCTAATTTGGATTCCAATTATGCAAATTCATTTCATTAATACCCACATTTCTTTCAGCCTTGGTACTACAGTTGGCCCTGAACTCTTATGGGGGTTAGGGTTGTGGGATCCCCATAAAAGTGCAAAAACAATGAACATAGGAACATACTATTTTTATTTTTATTTTATCTAAACATACCATTTTTATTACCCGAGGCAACGCTTCTCCAGTCATTTCTAGGTCCTCTTGCACGATTCTATGGTCCACAGAATTGTGCTGGAGGATGTAGAAAGGCCTACAGAGAACATATTTTTTCAGCCCCATTTAGGCCAGCAGCAGAGGTGAGGGCAAATACAGTAATCTGTGAATAATCAAATCCATAAACTTATAAATGTGGTGGAAGAGTGGATTTTTATAATAACTACTCTTCTGAGAGAACTAATATAGAGTGATGTTTAAAGTGCTAAACTTGGAACAGACACATCCAAATTCAAATCCTTGCTTGGTCATGGAATTTACCATGTGTCCCTGGATTATCACTGTCTCTTAGCATGGGAAACAAGTAGCAAAAGAATAATAATGTAAAACAGCCCTGTGTTTTTCAGCTGTGAAAGTCTTTAATACTGTATTAAACATTCATTACCACCATATTTTGTCAGGCACATAACTTCTAATACAGTCTGCCCTCCCTATATGTGAGAGATCTGTTCCGGAACCCCCCCCCCCCATATGGGGAAAAGAGCATATGCTCAAGACCCATAGAAAATAATGGGGCGTGTGCTCATGGTAGTGCATGCTCATGCCAGTGTGGGTACATGCCCCATTACTTCTACCAGGGCTTGCCTTCCATGTAATCTCAAAGCTGCGAAAGGCAAGCCTGCTTATGGGGAGGGCTGACTGGACTGTTATCATCAGATCACTACAGAGGGGTTTTTTGATTTTTATTGATGGCAAACAAGTATAGATTAACTGGAAGAGTGATGGTGAATCTTTTAGGGGCCAAGTGCCCAAACTAAAAGTTCTTCTGGCATCAGGTATCACCTGGTGCCAGGGAGGGAACTTCTGTCCTCCAGGGGAGTGGAACTTCCATGGCGGGGCTTCTTCCCTTGCCCTCCTGGGCCTTCAGCTGCCTCTCCAGGGACAGCTGAAGGCCCAGAGCCTCTTTCTCCTCCTCCCCTGTGCCATCCCCAGCATCCAGTTGCCCCCTCTGGAGAGGCAGCTGAAAGCCAAGAAGTGTTGGGAAAGAGGAGGAAGAGGTGCACTGTTCCCAGCCTCTAGCTGCCTCCAGAGAGGCAGCTGGAGACCAGGAAGGAGAAAGACCAGGTGTGCGCCTCTTCCTCCTCCTCCCCTCACCGTGTGCCAGGGGAAATGTTATCACGTGCCATCTTTGGCACGCATACCATCGGTTCACCATCATGGAATTAGAACATGAAAACAACTGGAATGTGTAACTCAATAAGTTATAAATTCATTACATTTTCTAGCATTTTAGCTTAACTCACTAGAGCTCTGAGAAGTACAGCTGTTTAATCCATTCAACATAGCGCTGAATACATTGCCACTCATTAGAGAGGATGGCTCTTCGTCAGACAGGTTCAGTGAGATAGGAAGACCTAAGGAGAAGGTGGATTAGAATTGAATTCATCACATGCCTCTATTAGTGGTTAGGTTAGTCTGCTTTCGGTATCATTGTCACCTTGATTATTGACAGTTCTGGAAACCCCAGCAAAAGAACAGCTGGGAAGCAACTGAAGGAGTGAAAGGAAGAAAGAAAAGGAGTCTTGCTCTAAAGTGCACTTCCCACCCTCCCTTTCCTCCTTATCTCACTTTGTGACACCACTGCTCCCTCTCTTGCACCTTCCATCATCTTATGTCTGCCACTCACCTAATGCATCTCTTATCCTTCTTTTCTTCTTCTGGCTTGCTTCATCTTGCCCTACTGCTATATTTCCTTTCTGCTGGAGCTTCAGCTTCACCACTAACCTCTTCCTTTCACCTTGTTTCACTTCATGCTTCTGCCTCTTTTTTAAAGCAGCAGCAGCAGCAGCTACACAAAGTTGCCAGTGATGCTTTACACCAGTGATTCCCAGACTTTAGTCTTCCAGGTGTTTTGGACCTCAACTCCCAGAAGCCCCAATTAACTTGGCCAACAGCCAGGAATTCTGGGAAATGAAATCCAAAACATCTGGCGGACCAAAATTTGAAAACCACTACTTTGCACAGTGGGCAAGTAAAAAGGCAGGTAAAGGCAGTGACGCCACTGCTGCTGTAAAGGACAAAAGTAGGACAAGTGAGGCAGGGAGGTGGTAATGAGGCAGTGAGGGGGGAGGCAAGGTAAGGTGAAGAGAAGTTGGCATTAATTGGGGCAGCTCTTTCCTGTTCACATCAAACAATAGAAGAACACTAACTGCCTCTCATGAAATGAATCTTGATTTTTTTCACCTGGATATCTAATAATTCATAATTGTTACATCAAGCAAATCATGTAAAACAGCAGACTCCATGAAACCTTAAATGCAAATCATTGTATGGCAGCTTTTACACCGTTTTGTTGCTTTTTGTTGCACTGTTTTGTCGCTAAAATGAGTACCCAGCTTGTTGCGGGCAATTAGCTTACACTTTATAAACCACTTAGTACATTGGTAAGCGGTATGGAAATGTACTTTTAAAGCCCTACATGGCTTGGGTCCATCTTATCTCAGGGACCGCCTCTCCCCATATGAACCCCCCCGCACGCTTCGGTCCTCTGGGAGAAATCTGTTGCAGCCCATGAAGACTAGGTTAGCGCAGACCTCCCAGAGGGCCTTTTCTGCTTCTGCTCCCAGGCTATGGAATGGCCTGCCGGACGAGATGCATCTCATTACATCACTAGACTGTTTTAAAACAGCCTTAAAGACGCATCTCTTCCGGCAGGCCTTCCCTGAAACTGTATAATCTACCTGGCTCCTAAAATCTTTCAGCCAATTCTCAACTCCTTATCCCCCCCTCTGTATTTTATTGCTACCCATGCTGTGGCCAGCATTGCTGTTTTGTGTATCATGTTTTATTGTACTTTTATTGTTAGTAATTTAATTTTAAACTTAACTAATTTAATCCTATTTTAAGGGGGGGAGGTTGGGATGGAATTCTTGAATTATTTTAATCTGCAATCTGTTTTTAACCTTGTTGTACCCCGCCTCGATTGTTTTACAGAGGGGCGGGTAAGAAATAAATATTATTATTATTATTATTATTATTATTACTTGCTATTGCTATCCTTCCTCCTTCGTTCCAACATTCAATTTGTTTTCTGTGCAGTCTTTTGCAAAGAGCTCTGTAAAAGAGTTTTCAATTTGACTTTCCTCTACAACAGAGGTGGGGAACTGTGGAAAGCTGGGGGAGCACTTTTGACTTTGGAGGGCTGCATTAGACATTTTGGGGGGCTAATTTGGTCCAGGGGCATGCAAAATATGATGGAAATGCACCCCATGCCTCCTGATGGCCATTTTATATCATTTTAGACCAATTATTTTTAATGCAAAAATTGTTTTTGATCCCTGGGGGCTCAAGGGAGCTGTATGCAGGTCTTGTTTTGCCCACCTCTACTTTACAAGCTGGACCTTCTTTGTTGTAACATCCAAACAATCCAAAGAAATGGAAACTGGAACTGAAAAAGGTCAGGTTGCAAATGACAGTCATAGGTGTGAGACTTCACTCATTGAAGTTGGCTTCACTCATTGAAACTTCACTCATTAGCTAAAGACATTCAAAGGCAGAGGCAGTTTTGTTTCTCATAAAAACAATTGGACAAAAGAGTGGCTGCACCTTTTCTTCCATAACTCTACTCTTACAGTCCTAGAGACTTGTGTTTTGTTTTGTTTTTAAAGAAAGCTTGGAATCCAGGCCAGATCACAGTCCAAATGAACACCAGAAGACATGCCTAGAATTTAAGTAAAATCCAGCCAACTTGGTAGCATGACAATACTATTTTCAGGACTATTTGGAGATTGCTTTTGAAGTCCTCCCCTCTCTCCTCTCCCCATAGAAATGAGAAGTTAATGGAAGTTAGTTTCATTCTGCTAGATACACAGGAGCCCAGTTTTGACATTCAAATTATCACACCACAAGCAAGCAAGTACTTTCCACATCTTTTACTGGCATATTATTTCAATAGCTACTTGTGATATTATCTCTTGGTGATTCTAACTGCATTTCAAAACCCCCATTGAAAACTAAGCAGTTCCAACCCTTCCTACACATTTGCCATCCTCTGTATCACATAGAACTGCAGGTCCCATCAGCCTTAGTCAGTACAGTCAATCCTCTGTATCCACTGATTGTTTATCCATGGATTCAAGCATCCACAGCTTGAAAATATTTTGGAAATGTATAAATTCCAAAAGGCAAATCTTGATTTTGACATTTTTAAAGGGACACCATTTTACTAGTCCGCTGTATATGGTGAGATTTGAGCACCCATGGATTATGATATCCATAGGGGGTCACAGAACCAAATTCAAGTGGATACCAAGGACCCACTGTATAGTGATGAGTAGTTGTTAACTTATCTCTATATAGTCACTATCTAGATTTATACATTTTCCCCAGCATATCTTGACCCTCCAAATACCTGATATTATAGAAGCCTGCAGCACTTTAGTCACTTCTGGCAGAGCCAGTCACAAAAATAAAGGACGCAATGAGCTGATTTTCTCAGCAACATGCACCTAGGGACCAATGATGACACTGACAAAATTTCATCAATATGCCATAATAACTTCTGGGTGATAATTATTACTGTACGATACCCCCTCGTACAGTGCAATCTGCAGACTTCTACAATATCAGGTATTTAGAGGGTCAAGATACGCTGGGAAAAATGTATAAATCTAGATAGCGACTACATAGAGATAAGTTAACAACTACAAATCAAAACAAACTTTCTGTCAAATTTTTAAAAAGGTGATCATTAAAACCTTTGGATACCTCCTTGTTCATTCTAGTATGCTTGGAAGCAAAGTGCTGCATCCAGAAAAACTGTAGCAGCAAAATACTCATAGGGCCCATCTTAGCTCTACTACTGTCCACGACCTATACAATACATAATATCTTGGCACTTTAGGCCCCCCAAATTCTCATTCTCAAAACTGAGATTCCCATAATAAGAAAAGATCACAGGGCAGGCTACTACACTACAAGTGAGAGTTAATAAACAATTTTACAAAACAATTTTGTTCACATTTAAATGGAAGCAGTCTGTACTAGATGCAATCTATTCAGACTGGAAACAAGACGCCACATTACTGCATAGGCTGCAAGACAATCAGCTTACCAAATTCCTGAGGGTTTGTTATTTGACAAAATATTCCTTTGATGTAGAATGGCATAATAAGGTATTTAGTTAAATGGCTGCAATCTACAGGCAGTTTCAAGGGCTGTGATAGTATAGCTATAGGATCCAGAAGACCCAAACTAGGAATTAAGTCTAGTGAAACATGCACATTACTTCTGGATAAAGATGCATATAGAATTGGGCAAAACAAAACATAGGAACAATCTCTTCACTCAGAAATACCACCAGAGATGGAAATTTGCATGTTTGCATACAGTACTTTCACAGTTAGAAAGTGCTACATGGAAAAAGCTAACACATCAAAGTAGCAGCTAGGTCAGAGTTCATTTTCTAGGAACAAGGTGATTTTTAAAATATAGAAGTCACTAAATTAATTTGAAAATAATCCAAACAGTAGTAAGTAATCTCTCTTACTACATCATCTGGATGCATGGTAAATAGAATTATGATAGCAATATAGGGAAGATTGTCAAAAATCCTCATGATTAAGCCCTTTTAATACTAAACTCAGAAAGTACAAGATTTTCCTTCTTGCTTAAGACATCTGCCTGAGTTTAGGTTTTGTTTCAGAGTCAAAATTCATGAAAGTTCATGAAAAAAACTGGGAGTCCTATTGACTTTGAATTAATTATTAGGAATGGGGTGACAAAATTCAATCTCCAATATGGAGTATGAAGCAGTAAAAATAGAGAGTGGGGGCTGGAAAAGCAGGTTGAGTGGTAGCCCTTTCTCTTAAAAAAAGTCATTCTTTTGTTATTTGCTAAAATAGTAGGTTCATTTGTTCTATGTTAGACATTTTGCTGCCTGGCAGAGTAGCAAAAAGTTTTTATTGCCAATTCAAAAACAAGTACATAACAGCAAAGCTATTTTAGTAACCTGTGGCAGAAACTCCAAAACACTTCCCTGCCTCCTGTTAATAAATATACAAGCCATAAGAAATTAACTGAAGAATCTGCTGTCCTTTAATGATAGCTTGATTTTGCTGCCCTAGGTAGTTGCCCCATTCAGTCTAATGGCAGGGCTGGCCTTGGTGGTTGATCACATAACCACTTGGCAACATGAAAAACAAGAATGGGTATGACAATTACAGGCTCCCCTTTTAATATCAGAAGCTCTTTCTCTTGTCATAAGCATTGAAGTCCCCCCTCCCACATTGACAAAGCTACTTAGGAAGCATTTCTCACCATAAAATGTCACATTTAATTTCCCATCATCTTTCAAATAAGACATAAGCTCCCAGGTTCCTACAAATCGTTCACACATCTTGCCTACCATACAGTTTAAAAGCACTCCTTGGAAGTAGCCAACAAAAAAAGAGTGGAATTTAGAGAACAAAGAGACAACACCCCCTCTATATTTTAAAGGGCTTCCAGGCCATGTGACCTGACCAAAGAAATCAGCAAAGAGAAATGCTATAGGTATTCTTATAACTAATGTTGAGTAATGGTCCTTAACTCTCTCTTTACTATGTACAGTACTTTTACAAAATGTTTGAATAATCCAGTAGCAAGAGTGTGCACAAATATTTGCACCAAAAGTTGTTTTTTAAAACTAAAAGTTAAACGAAGGCATAAGACAACTAGGTTGGGTTTCTACTTTTTTAAAATCCAGCACCTTCAGTTTCTTACCCTGGTACTGCAATTACTTGTGGATGAAATTGTAAAAACAATATTTCGGCCCTGCTCCTATGCTTGGCTCAAACAAATAAATATGATGAAGCATATTTTCTAGCACATGATGAGAAATATTTCAGGATAGTTAAGAAAATGACCCAGAACAGAAAGTGTGGCTATTACAGGGCATACATAAAAGAAAGTATATACATGCACTAAAATTCATATGTGATCTTATTAAATATTTGCATTTCATTCCAAATTTGTTAATGAGGAGTTTCTTCTACATTTAAATATTAATCTGGATTGCCAGTTGGATTCATGTTTATATTTTAAAATGTAATGCATTATTTTTCTGCTTTATGAGCACACTGACTCTTGACCAGCTACACCTGTTACAGAGAAAGGAACCAGCTGTCCACAAAATAAGAGAAGAGTCTCCTCTTTTAAGTCAGGTGTCCCCTGTCAAAGAGGGGGAAAACTCACACTTGGGAAGATGCTGCAGCATGAGATGTACAAAATTAAGGTGTTTTATAGAGACATGAAGCTGCAGACATGAATCTTTGTATTACTCTTAAACACATCCTCCAAGCTTCAGCATTTTTTGCCAGACATTCTGGAACTACTTCTGGTTTATATGATATTAAAATGGAAAATCCTGGTGGAGTTTTTGCAGGATGTTTTCCCTTGTCACAAACTCATAGGATCTTGTTGCAGAAAACAGGCCAAAGGCACAACTAATAGGAATTTCTAGCTTAGAGAAGGAATGAACTACCATTTGGGTAAGATGCGGCTTCCATATATGTTGTTGGACTGCAGCTCCCATCACCCCTCACCATCCCTGTGCTGCATGGCAAGGGTTGGAATGGATTACCCTTGTGGTCTTTTCCAACTCTAGGATTCTGTGATGAAAGATTCTATGCAGTCTAGCTACATCTAACAGGCCAGATATTTCCTATTCCTCTATTAGGTGTAGAGAGGTTGCTTTGGTTCAGGTGCAGATGCTGTAGGAGCAGCAGAAATATGCTGGATGATACTGGAGAATGCTACATGGTCTGACCTAGGCCCTTTAAATTATGTTGCTATCCTTAGGTGTGGTGGAGTATACAGTCCCATTGCCAAGTAAGATCCAACAATCACTCTACACATGGAAGGTGTACAATTTTATATTTCACGTCCAGGAGGAAAATGCCTTGGGACAATTGTAATTAAGCATAACATTGTGGCTTTGAATTTGAAACCATGTGTTGGCATTTGTGCCAAGAAGCAGGACATGGGCAGCCAAAGATCTACAGACTATCCCATAGGACTATTGCTTCAGTTAATCTCAGGATTTAAGAGAACTTGCCTTTTGCCATATCTTAAGAGAAAACTTATGGTCCTGGGGGCTTCTAGGAACACAATTGTTCTTGTTTTGAATACATTCTTCCATGTGCTCACACATTCATTCATTCAAAATGCTGACTGCTTTTAAAACCGCATTAAAAACATATCTTTTCTGACAGGTCAGTTCTACCCAGTCAATTTTAAATCATGACTTTTTAATTGATATATTTTAAATAATGTATTATATGAATGTATTTTAATGGTTTTATAGTACTGTATTTTATCTGTTGGTTTTATGTATTTTTAAAATTGTTTTGTATTTTAAAATGATGTGCCCTGCCCTGAACCTTGCGGAGAGATGGGAAAGAAATAAAAATTATTGTTGTTGTTGTAGTTTCAGCCAGTGGTGGTAGTTCAGAGGCTGGAAAACAGGATGGAGGGACCCACATAGAGCTCATGGACTGTTATCTGCTCCAATCTACTAATCAGAAGTAGCTTTCCTCCTGAGTTTCATACAAGCATCTTTCCTAGCCCTTACATAGAAATGCCTTTTGCATGGAAAGCATGAAAATCAATGGTTCTGATTAGTTTTCTTACATAGCAAGAACCAAGCATTTTATTAAATATAAGGAAGTCACAAATTGTGTGGTAGATGATGATGGTGATGATGAAGATTTGTGAGCCACCTTGGGTCCTTTTCTGAGAGAAAGGTAGCATAACAATGAAATAATCAATCAATCAATCAATCATTTGTTGTAGTTCATGCTTACAAGATAGAAAGGGTTAATTTTGCAGATGCCTGTGGAGTTCTCTGTGAGGCTCTTGCATGTCTAATCTTTCCACTAAGCCTTTTTCCAAAGCAACTCTTCAAGGACAGGGAAGGGAGGTGGTACCAGCAAGTACTGTGCACAGCAGGATTAAAATCATGATTATCAGTCAGCTTCGGGTGGAAAAAGATGTGGGCCTCTTAAATAACATTAGAAGAGTGAGAATAATGTCTTCATCAACATTTTACTTAGGTCATCTCTTGATTTAGTGACAAAGGTCAAACTGTTGCTTTCCTTTATGTGCCAATATTTAAAATTATATCTGTAAAATTTTTGGTCATGTAAGCATATGAAACCTGTGGAGGAAAAATAGGTTTGAAATGTTATGTGGAGGCAGAGGAATACATAAAGATTCAGTGTTGGCTAATCAGGGGTAACTGTAGGCCAAGTCAACACATAGGAAGGAAGGAACAATACTAGCTGAGAAAAACTGCTATCATTGTAGAAACATAAACTTCCCAGAACAACTCTTGATCACCATCTGATGGCCAAGTTACACACAAAGTTCACTGAATGAACATAGTAATGGGCTCATCCAGGCTAAAAAGTCCTAGATTTGTTCATGTTCTTTGTGATTTTGTGTGCACATGTGTGTGTTGTGTGCCTCCAAGTCATTTCCGACTTACGGCAACCTCTCATCCTAATAGGAGCTGATAGAAAATATTATGGGA
Source organism: Urosaurus nigricauda (assembly GCA_034509955.1). NCBI lineage: Eukaryota > Metazoa > Chordata > Lepidosauria > Squamata > Phrynosomatidae > Urosaurus > Urosaurus nigricauda. The sequence goes on from JAOEGL010000004.1 coordinate 217,020,528, forward strand.
TAAACAAAACATGCATGGACCTCTGACACAAAACTGGAAAGAACAGGAACAAAATCTGGGGCTTTCTGGTCTTTTAAATCAGTTTGGCTGCTTTGACACATATTTTTTAAAATCCAAGGAGAAGCCAGAGTAGCCTTGGAACAGCTGAGAATGGGGGAAATCTTAACACTTCTCCAACAAAAAAAATTTTCTCTGAGGCTATTTGCATTTTAAAGGCAGCTCCAAGAGGCATTAGGGGGAAACAGCCATGTATGGTTGGTCTTAGGCCACTTCTCTCTGTTCCTACTGCCCAAGTGTTGGGTTGCACAAAGTTGTTCTTAACGTTGCTGAGAAAATGAAGGTGTGGGCCAGCTCCAACGTGGGGGAGAGCAAGGAAACCTGCCTCACAGATGCTGCAGTATATTTTTTACAGGAGATAGCTTTGTGTGCCAGAGAGTGTGGTTGGTGTGGTGGTGAGGGCATTGCTCTCCAAAATGAAATTTGTCTACAGTCCCCAATTTTCTAGCATTTTTGTGAAACACTGAAAACAACATACGCTTAGAATTCTTATGGTTGCTGTGTTCAAAGTTGCTTGGTAATTCCTTGGTAATTTTGCTTGCCCTTCACTTGAGGTGTCTAAACTTTATTTCTAGTTAACGAAGTGTTAGAAATCTGAAGGAAAAGATTATTTGGAGGGCAATGCCCTCATTTTGCCCTACCCCATGTAGCTACACCCCTGTGTCACATAGCTATCTTGCACCCCTAAAATTAGCCTGCGGCCCTTATTAGCATGAGAAAATGTTGCAATAAGTTTTTATTGCCAACCGAATAGGCTTCCCTGTGTTAACTGAAAGAAAGTGCCCTCCTGTTCTTTGCTGCACCCAGGTAATGTCTTAGGCTGGCTCTAGTGAATGGGTTATTTTGTCTCAAGGTTGTCAGTGCACCCATCTTTAACAGTCACTTCCATTCTTTGGGATTGGATGGAATTTGTAGATTTAGCAGTCCAACATAATCTTTCACAGGTGTCAGTTTATAGCCAACTACACAATGTGGGAAATCCAGAGGTAGAACACTCCTGACATGTGCAACCTTTGATCATTTTCGAATACTTTGGTGCAATGTAATATTATTTTGGTAAGAGGCAAAGTGCATGTCCATGCTTATCAAAATGGTGGTCCATGGAATGGAGCTGATCAAAGAACCACTGACTGCCAGTGAGGAAAGAAACAGTTGTATCCAGTGGGTGCAAATATGGTACTAGGCCTTGGTACATTAGGGGGAAAAATAGCCAGTCCTACAGTAGATAGCCTGAGAAGCATTGGTGTACAGTATGTGAAAAGCCATATAGCATAAAGTGTACCACACACAACAGCGAGTACTGGCATTATCTGGCCTGTCAACAGCAGCAAATGTATGGAGACTAGAAGCTAGAACTGACAAGTATATTAGTTAGTGTATCAGTGTAATAGTAGGAGAAATAAACTTCTAATTTGGTGAACTGAGTCCCTCTACTGGTTGAAGGTTAACCACTGCACACTTAGAGGTAGCAATTTACTCAGTCAAAGGCATTTTAGGAAGTTATTTAACAGCTGCAGTAAAAAGAAGAAAGACAAGACAGAGAAAAGGCAGAATTGCTCAACACCTTCTTTGCTTCAGTCTTCTCAGGAAAGGCAAAGGGTGCCCAACCTAAGGATGATGGGGCAGAGGACAGAATAGGGGAATTTCAGCACAGAATAAATAAAGAGACAGTACAGGAATACCTGGTTAATCTAAATGAATTTAAGTCTCCAGGACCAGATGAACTACATCCTAGGGTATTGAAAGAACTGGCAAATGTAATATCAGAACCAATGGCAATCATCTTTGAGAACTCCTGGAGAACAGGAGAAGTCCCTGCAGACTGGAGGAGGGCAAATATTGTCCCAATCTTCAAAAAGGGGGAAAAAGAGGATCCCAACAATTATCATCCGGTTAGTCTGACATCAATACCAGGAAAGATTCTGGAGAAGATCATTAAGCAGAGAGTCTGTGAATATCTGGAAGATAATTCCATAGTCACAAAAAGCCAACATGGGTTTCAGAGAAACAAGTCATGCCAGACAAATCTGATCTCTTTTTTTGATAAAATTACTAGCTTGGTAGATGAAGGGAATGCTGTGGATATAGTATATCTTGACTTCAGTAAGGCATTTGACAAGGTTCCCCATGACATCCTTGCAAACAAGCTTGTAAAATGTGGACTAAACAAAGTAACCGTTACATGGATTTGTAACTGGTTGACTGACCGAACCCAAAGGGTGCTTAGCAATGATTCCTTTTCATCCTGGAAAGAAGTGACAAGTGGGGTGCCACAGGGTTCTGTCCTGGGCCCAGTGCTATTCAACATCTTTATTAATGACTTGGATGACAGTATTGAGAGCCTAGTTATCAAATTTGCAGATGACACCAAATTGGGAGGAGTAGCTAATACCCCAAAGGACAGGATCAAAATTCAAAATGACCTGAATAGACTAGAAAGCTGGGCCAAAGCTAACAAAATGAAATTTAACACAGAGAAATGTAAGGTCCTACACATAGGGCGGAAAAATGAAATGCACAGATATAGGATGGGGGACACCTGGCTGAATGAGACAACATGTGAAAGGGATCTAGGTGTCCAAGTAGACCACAAGTTGAACATGAGTCAACACTGTGATGCAGCAGCTAAAAAGGCCAATGCAATTTTAGGTTGCATCAATAGAAGTATAGTGTCTAGATCAAGGGAAGTAATAGTGCCACTCTATTCTGCTTTGGTCAGGCCCCACCTGGAATACTGTGTCCAGTTCTGGGCACCACAATTCAAAAAGGATGTGGAGAAACTGGAGCATGTCCAAAGGAGGGCGACTAAAATGGTGAAGGGTCTGGAAACCATGCCCTATGAGGAACGCCTTAGGGAGCTGGGGATGTTTAGCCTGGAGAAGAGAAGGTTAAGAGGTGATATGATAGCTCTGTTTAAATATTTGAAAGGATGTCACATTGAGGAGGGAGCAAGCTTGTTTTCTGCTGCTCCAGAGAACAGGACTCGGAACAACGGATGCAAACTGCAGGAAAAAAGATTCCACCTCAACATTAGGAGGAACTTCTTGACAGTAAGAGCTGTTCGACAGTGAAACACACTCCCTCGGAGGGTGGTGGAGTCTCCTTCCTTGGAGGTTTTTAAGCAGAGGCTGGATGGCCATCTGTCGGGTATGCTTTGATTGGGAGTTCCTGCACGGCAGGGGGTTGGACTGGATGGCCCTTGTGGTCTCTTCCAACTCTAAATTTCTATGATTCTATGATTCTATAATACCCCTTTTCCAAAATATTCCAAAATATTCAACAGAAGCAACTTTAAACCCCCCTCCCCTTGTTTGTGTTCATATTGCCAAAGTGATGGGTTGCACAAAGTTGTATACAACACACACACATACACCATGCATTTTGTATATTTTCCTTTAATTTTTTTTAATTGTACACTTGTCAAACATATCTTTTTTTAATTGTTTTAAGGAATTAATGAATGTGGCACGATCCATTATATTCAGACTGGATATACAGTTTTAGAGACTGATAATTAAAACTAACCAATTAAACAGAAATGCGAGCAGATCCCAATACTTCACTGTCACCTTTTCTTGCAGAACTGATTCAGAACAATACCTACAAGTTATACATTTTAAGCATTTTAAAGAGTGTCTATGAGATTCAGCCACCTACTGTGTGTGTGTATTTAGGGACAAACGACACCTGGGACAAAAATGTCTCCAGATATCCACTGCAATTTGTTGCTGGTGTACTTTCTCATGCAATGTAATATTCCAGGTCATTTTAAAAATTATATATTTTTATTGTTTAAAAAAAGAAAAGGAAGAAAAAAGAAAAGACCCACCCCACCCCAGCCAATGAATACCACTTGGATGGGAGACCACCAATGACTACCACATGCTATATTTCAGAGGCTCTGGGTCTTGTTTTTTGGGGTGAAACAAACTTGAAATGGGGCATTTTTCTCTTGTGGGTATATGTGCAAGGCTAGGCCGGCCCCCTCCCTGCTTTCTTTTTGCCAGCAGGCAAATATATTTTTATTCAAGCATGCTTTTAATATATAACCACATCAGGGAGGCTTTTATATGGACAAGGTGTGTGCTTTAGATATGTTTTTTAACTTCTGCATATTTTATGTCACTTAATACTGTTTTTAGAAAGCTGATTTTAATTATTTTTTAATTTTATTATTATAAAATCTTTTAAACAATTTGATCATTGAGCCACCTTTGGTCCCTTTCTGGGAGAAAGGTGGCATAGAAATTAAAATAAATAAATATATAAATAGGAATTTTCAATATATTGGAATTCTCACTGGGGAATCACAAAATTGTTCTTAAGTTCTACTTATCTTCATACAAGAGATTAAAATAAATATTTTACTCGACCAGTTACAAAAGTGCATTTGGTACTGTGGATCTGCCAGGACAGTATCTAGTTTATTCTTCAGATTACAAAAACAAGTCTCTGCAATTGTGGGTTTGTAGCCATACATTTTATTTTCTCTTGTTAACATTATTCTGGACTTTTCCTCATTCCTTTCTCTTAAAATATCCAGCCATAAAATACATGTAGTTCTCCAGATGCAGTTTCACACCAGCCCTAGTCAGGATAACCAATGGTTAGAAATCATTGGTGTTACAGTCCAACATCTGCAGGGGCACATGCTCCCTGTTTTAAGAGTTGTGTGGGCTTTTTCAGAATGTACACAAAAGAACACATACAACAGCCAATGTTTACATAGGTTCGACAATCTTGTTGTGAAATGTACTAATGCTAAACTATGAAGAAACTACATGGTACATGTACAAAATATTAAATCCTGAGATTCAACAATCTTGCTGTGAAATGTACGAAGGCTGAACTATGAAGAAACTACATGGTACATATACATAATATTAAATCCTGAGATAAAATAATCTTCTTGCCCCAACTTCCTTAATATTTTCTTTTGAGACTGAAAAATCACAACACTTAAAAAAACATTTTCCAAATGTCCATGTGGCATTTGCACAAGAGAAAAGAAATTTTCAAAAGCTTTGAAAGTGGCAGGGATTTAAAGTTCAGGCTTTGAAATGTCAGGGTTTTTTTTTTAATACAAGTCCCATGGTTGCCTGCTATACTACTCAAGTGCAAAGGGTAGGGTTTCTTCCAAAGAAAGCTCTTTTGAAGTATTCAGACCAGCTGACAGGAATTGTCCATCACACAGAGGATGCAATTAAGACACTAATTTGTTGCATCATCCCGTTGCAATGGAATGACCTGAATCTCTTTGGCAATTCGCTCTGCCAGTACTTGACTATTTGCAGCAATTATTCTTCTTGACATCAAATCAAAGGGCCCTCCTAGAAAAAAAAAAAACGGAGAAAAAACCAAAAAAGTGCAATTTGCTGCCTTTGATCTGACTTATTATGAAAACAAGAGAGTAGTGGTTGTCTTTGGCCATGTCCTCTCACTCATACAAAAAGGGTGAAGAGATTTTCACTGAATCCCACTTTCTTTTAAAGCCCCTGTGTGTAGTTATATTGTAAAGCAAGGCACATGGCATTACCTTATTGAATATGTGCTTAGGAAAATTAAAACCAGAAGTGAGCATTCAATTATTTTCAGTTTTAATCAAAACTGGAGGAAAAACACATGTTTAGATAGGGTGTGGCTTACAGTGGGTCTAGGGAGGGATTGTTTCCCAGATCCTCATGTTAAAAGCTAGGTTTTAACAAGGCATGTTAAACACCAATGTGGCCCATGCTGGCATAAAGACACCTATGCACATTAAAAGCAAGGGCATCTTGAATGTTCAAAAGCACAGTGGCCTAATTTATGGGGCATGATAAACTAGAATTCCAGAAAATCCTGGCCTACCATGAATAAGAAGCATGTTTGTTTAGATATTCCTCTTTACTTCTGCTTTGCTCTTCCCTCTTCAAGTGACTGATAAACAAACCACAACACAGGTACTAAACCTTGCCACAAACCAAGATACCAACTTTGCCCACACATTTATCCAGGAAATGTCATCACAAGACCTAATGGCATCACCCACAATATTAGGGGGACCTTCACATGCTCATCCTCCAATGTGATTTATTCCATATTATGTCATCAATGTGCATCATCACTCTAAGTAGGGCAAATAGGCCAGTCCTTGTGCCAGAGGATAAATGGACATAAATCAGACATTAAGAATGGGAATACACAAAAACTGGTGGCAGAACATTTCAATCTCCCTGGGCATTCCATCTCAGACCTCAGAACAGCAGTCCTCGAACAAAAGAACTACCAAGGTGGACTGGCAAGAGACAGCAGAACTGTAGTTCATTCACAAACTACAGTCCATCAACAATGGGTTGAACAAAGATTACAGCTTCTTGGCACACTACACTCATTTCAAGACTATCTGAACCCATCCTCATGGGGGCATTCTACACTCATCTATTCTCTTCACCATAGGCTAGTTCCATTGCCAGACTGGATTTGTCAATTCATTTCCATGCACAAAAGCTAGTTTACAATGCCTTCATTCACAAGCAACCATTGTTAAAACTGGGCTTGTCACTTCATTTCCATATACAATGGATTTTGAATTCAAACTGACATTCTCACACATCTAGGGCATATATAAGTCTATCATTGGCTTAGCACTCCACCAAATGCATCTGAGGAAGTAGACTTAAGTGTTAGAAAGCTCATGCTGCCAATTTTTTTTTTAGTTTGTCTCAAAAGTATTACAAGATCTTTCTACATACTTGCTGTGCAAATTACTTTAGTTTGCCCATCTTCCGAAGTCAGTTAGCCTCTGCTTTCCCCTTGTTAGAAGGGGGGAAAACCACATGGTTTTTTTCAAAGATATAGCCATGTTAGTCTGTAAAATCAGTACACAGCAGCAACTTCTTTCTTTCAGTTAGTCTCAAAGGTACTACAAGATCTCTCTACATGGTTTCTTGTTCATGAATATACACCCTTCAAAGAAGCCAGTGTTAGGGGCTTATGTACCCAGATCTACATTGTTCTGTTTTGTCCTGTTTTATCACTGAATGAATTCCCTGGAATAATAAATATAGGTTCCCCCCTAATCTTATTACAAATATCCAGAGTAATTAATCCACTAGTACTCACAGCATTAGCCCACAGTACTCTGCTATCATAAATATTAAATACTCTTACACAAATGACAAAAAAAGGCTGCCTCTCCCGTTAGTGGAGGGAAGCAAAGCAAGAGCAAGTAGACTGTGTGCACTAAGGTGGTGGTCATTTATGGTAAGCCAGGATTCTTCAAAGTTGTGGCTTTTTACTGCGTCTAAACATGGCTAAAATGCATGCTTACAGTAGTAAGGAAAAGCAAATGGTAAACTAATACACTAACTGTACTAACATGGTATGTTTTTCCTGACAAAAAAGTGGATGCAATGCAGCAGGAATTAGTGAATCCAATTTAGTAGAAATGAGATGCATGGCTATCCCACTGAATGGAACAAAGTTAAATGCTCACCTACCATTGCATAGATTAGGCCAATGATTCCCAAAGTTTTGTCATCCAGGAGTTTTGGATTTCAGCTCCCAGAATTCCTGACTGTAGGCCTACCTGGCTGGAGTTTTTGGGAACTGACATCCAAAACACCTGGAGGACCAAACTTTGGGAACTCTTTTAGGCTCTTTTAGTAACTGGCAGTTTTTAAATTGTACAGACCAAATAGTTTTCTGTAAGTGAAGAAAACAACAAGCAACTGGTCTTGTTATGCTTTTTGACACATTTTACCTGAAACGTCTAGCAGCACGCCGCCTGCTTCAGTAATGATAATTCCAGCTCCTGCCATATCCCAGCAATGAATTCCCATCTCATAATAGGCATCTGCTCCTCCTGTTGCCACCAGGCACATATTTACAGCTGCTGTCCCAACTGCTCTGATCCTAAAACAGATAATGTATGTTGTTTGCAATAAATTAAAATCCCTAGTGTCTTACATTTAGATATTCAGAATAATCAGTAGTTCTCTGAATTGGGCTGAACTTAAGTCCTTGAATTCAATGCAACCCCAGTTAGCTTTTGATCCCAATCCAATATTACTATGCTATTTTTCATACTAGCACACTGTTGCATCACATCCTTCCTCCTTTTTATCCTAATTATGCAGCAGGTTGGTGTAGTACAATCCTTTAAGGACTCCATACCTTTCCCCCAGATTTGGCTTGGCTGCTGTGGGATGAGAGAGGCTTTTATTTCCCCCATTCACAACGTCTCAACCTTAGCAAGTAGTGAATAAGACTATATCTCTCCATTTCTGGACACCGAGGTCTTTGTGTTGGTGTGGGGATATTCCATATGCCTCCCACCCGCCGTCCAACACTGTACGTGGTTCTTGAGTCTGAAAAGGCTGTGCACCATGTTGCAGAACATGCTTGTGAATTGTAAGTCTGTTACAATAAGTGACAGTATATCAAGTATCTGAGACAGAGTGAAATTACTTTTTCATTCACCACTGCATACCAAGAGCGTCATCTTGCAAAACCTGAAGAACACATCTCCTTCCATTGTCCAATGGACTTGAGGTGAATCTACTCTAACAAATCTAGCTGGCAGAGTGCTTTACTACACTGTATTGGTAGCACAGACAAAGGATATTTAATATTGTTTCTTGGCTTCCTGGCTAAGTTCAAGAAACCTTTCAACAGCCTGCCCTTGAAGAACTTGTGGTTTGAACTAATTAACCTCATCCAAGAAATTATAAATGTTGAATGGGGAAAAGGGGGTGGGAAGGCAAATGAAGCCCACATAAAGCTGTACTTTCCCCTATCTCTGGTTCTTTGTGTTTTGTTACAATCATGTGCCAATTCTATTAACTGAAACAGTTCTTACAAGGAGAGTGCTACAGCTGACACAAATAAAAGGAAAGCAAGAAAAATGCCATACCCATGAACAGGAATGCTGAGGAGTCTTTGCATGTTGGAAAGAACTGTTTTTATAACTTCTGGATCACGGTTGGATCCCAGTTCCGACACTAAGAGTGCTTTTGTAATATCTGCAAAAAGGCGGAGAGAACACTGTTATTCACTTTTACCTATTATATTCATTCACATGTGGTCAGTAGAGATGAAAATATTTTTTTAAAAGCATTAACACAATAGATTGCACACACACACACACACAAACACTATTTGAATAAAATAACTTGGTGCTGTTGGGATGTGAGTTCCCCTACAGATAGACCTACCAGATTTTACATAAAAGCAACATTTGATTCTTAAAAACTAATACATTTTTATTCTGACATATGCCATTTTTGTGAGTTACAGCCCAACCTGCAAATGTTTATGTCCTAACAAAATGACCCCACAACTCTCTTTTGATTTTGCAGCAGTAGACTAAAATAAGTGACCTTCAACAAACCTACCATATGACCTCTAAGAAGATCTGATTAGTACAAGGTTGATGAAATAGTTTCTGAATAAAGGCCAACCTTATTACACCACACTCTAGGAAGCAATTACAAATGAGCTCAATGTCCCATTCACTCCTTCTTTATCCTCACAACAATCCTGCAAGATAGGACATAAGAGTGTGTTACAGGGTCAAAACCATAGCAGAATAGGATCTTGAATCAGGATCTTCCAAATCCCAGCCTAAGACTAAATTATTACATTACACTAGCTTCTAGTTATGGTCCACAAGTCTTGGGGAAATCTTCCATGGTGTCTTGCTCTACATGGGTATGAAAATATCCTCACCACATTTTGCTCATATGAGTTATCTACTTGTCAGGATCATGCTCTGGAAAACCTGTTCCAAATATCTGCAACAAAAAGTTCTCTTTGCTCTGCACTGTTTAACACAAACTATCCAAAGTAGAACAGAGAGGAGAGGTGTAATCCTTGCAGTAGCTGGGTGTGTGTGTGTCAATTTTTGGGTGTGGCAGACCACACAAGTCCATTTTGACCCAAAATTGAATGCAAATCAAACCAAAGCAAATTCATGTTGTTGCATCTATGTATACTGAGGCATTTACAAGAGTCTTGTGGGGTTGGAGAATGTTTAAAGATAAAGCACTGCTCCTTATGGTTTCCAGGAGCTGTGATGTAATGCTTTGGGATGAACAACTGCCTGAGATGGGTACAGGGCTTTTTGGAGCATCCAGACAACATTTGAAATTTGACTGTATGGTATATACAGCAGTGGTTCAGAGAGAAGAAAAGTACTGCTGTTCAAACATTTCTCTCATTTACAATTCTACCATTTGAAGTCCAGTAGATTAAAATATATTTGGATTTTTGGGGTGAAACAGCTGGGCCAGAAAAAGTGGCTTGAAGCTGCCTTTTCTGAAGCCACATTGAAACCCCACCAACCACACCACTGGCTCCCAAGGCAACTGGAGTGCTCATGTCATGACCACATGACATGGCTTCAAACCAGGAAGAAGCAGGAAAAAAACTGCTTCTTTTTGCAACGCCTTTTCTCTGCATAGGGGCACTTTTTTGCTGGCTTCAAGGCATGTGTCATCTAAATGCCATGCCTTTAAGCCAGCCTGAAAGCACTTCTTTTTGCCTGTCTGTACCAGGCTTTTGTGTCCTTCAAAGCACCACTTCTATTGTCCAGTGGAGATGGTCAATATGTGGCCCTCCAGATGTTGCTGGAGTGTAATTCCCATCTGCTACAAGCAGCACTGCCAATGTTGAGAGATGCTGGGCTTTGCAAGGAAGATACCATAGGAAGATTGTCCGAAGTAGTAAAGGCAGTGATAGACTAGCAAGAGTGGAGCCAAAGAAAAAACTAAAGGGGCAGGAGCAGGGGCAGGGGCCTGACTAGTTATAAAGAATAATATGGCCCCAAGAAAAGGGAGAGCTTGTCATGGAAATTACCGAGGAAATGAGAGTTAATGAGGCTCAACAAAAAGGCACCCATATAGGAACATAGGACCAGCTTCTGAGACATGGCACACACTATCTATATCTGTTCTGACAGCCAGAGTTAGAGTGAAGGCCTCTATTCTAGGCTAGGAGTCTGAGGTATAAAAGAAGGTCATCTGGCAGAAAGTAATTAAGAGTAGAGGAATTTTCAAGTGCATAGGCCAGGAGCTGGCCAATGGAATAATGGGTTGAAGTAGCTCCATATCTGATACAGTAATCTAGTGAAAGAAAGCTGGTACACATTGAGTCTCCCTTATCCAAATGATGTACAGTTACTCTCTTAAAAGGCCTGACATGGCAAAGTCTTACCATGCTGTTGCGATACTTGGAGCTTTTGCCCATTGCAAAATGCTCCTTTTCCTTTTCTAGCAGTATACATTTTGTCTTCTATGCAGCTATACACAATCCCAAATTCCATCTGTAACCAGGAAAATGAAACATTTTATATTTTACCATAACAACATCAAATCAATAAAAAAGAAAAGAAAATCAATGGAAGCATTTAAAAATTTCTAGCAAATACTAAAATGAAATAAGAAGTTACCTGTTTCTTTACCACAAAGCCAATTGAAACTGCCACAAAGGGAAACCTGGAGAACGAAAGAGAGAAGCATACAGTTCTGGTAAGCCTAAAGGCATCATGTTAAAAGAAGGAAAAGTCATCAAATATGCAGTGTCTATCCAAACTGATAAACAATACCTAACATCTTTATTGCACAAGACAGCTCAAAGATCATATTCTGATGTTACATATTAGGGAGTTCAGAAATTGTTTCCACAGTTTACAGAAATTTACAACAGAAAGCTTTAATAACATACCTGTGCACAAAGTTAGTAGTTCCATCAATAGGGTCAATAATCCAAGTGGGATTATCTGTCAAAGTACTTCCTGCACCAGCTGCAACAGATTCTTCTCCAATGAAGCTAGAATGAACAAACATGTTTTTTTCCCCCAAGAAGGGATTAATTTTAGTATTTTTGACTGGGTAAATGTAGATCTTACATCATAGCTCCAGAAACCATCACTCACCGAACAAACAATTTCTGGAATTTCTTTAGAACCAATAAACTTTAGTTTAACATTAAAGCAAGGGATCATGTGGACCCCAGCAATATGTTTATTTTCATTATTACATATGTAGATCCAACCCTATATCATACAGCCTCAGAACAATGTAGAATAAATCTGTTTCAGTAATATAAAACAGCATGAAATCATTTTATTGGACTAAAAGAATATGGAAACAAATAAATTAAAACCAGATGGAACAGTTAAAAACAATTTCAACATATAATACCTGTGCAGTTTTGTATAACATGTTTTTATTGTTGAAAAAGCCATGCTTTTCCTTGGTACCAGAATGACACCAGTGTTGGCACTAAGTAGACCTAAAAGAGGATGGTATTCTACAACTGGGATGTCACAGCAAAGAAGGGCCCTCTCTCATGTCCTCAGAGTGTATTGGCCCCACTGGTGGACTATCATCAATGAGGGATGCCCACAGATTTCCCAGATCTGCTTTAAGCAATGAAACATATGAACATAAAAAGCCTTGCCAGATCAGTCTAAAAGATCTAGCATCCTGGACTTGGGAGGATGTGTTTCTATGGCTCATAGTGTCACCAATGCATAGTGGCCTGACAGAAGCCTCTAGAGAAAGACATGAGTACAATAGGCTATTCCACTGTTGCTCTCTCACCTTGCAATTGGCATTCAGCAGGACACTGCCTCTGAATGTGGCCATCCACATAGGCACAAAGGTGAATAGGAATGCTCCCTGCCATTAGGCAGAGTGAGTCAGTCTTACCAAACAGAGTTACTGAGCAGCAGGGAGTGGTGGCACAGTGGACAGACATGCGTATCCAACACAACAGGGATAAAATGCTGTCTGCAGACCTTTGCTAAATGGTGAAATTTACTACCACAGAAAGTAATGATGGCTGTTAAATGTGGAGCACTTGAAAAGGGGATGAGGGAAAATTCAGAGGATTAGGGCTACCAGTGGCTACTAGTCAGGATAGCTATATTATCTCCAGTACCAGAGGCAGAGATATCTCTGTGTAAACAAACAGTATTGGGGAGCATGAATGGGGAGTGCTACTGGCTAGGGGCCACAAATAGGCATCTAGTTGGTAACTGTATAAACAGAGTGCTGGGCTAGACAGGCCTTTGTTCTGATTCAGCAGGGTTCCTATGCAGGAAATCCTGAGCCAGAACGTTCCCAGCACATAGATGTCGAGTCTCAGCTTGAAGACTTCAGCCGACTGCTGTTTCCTGTTAGATTCACCCCCCGCCCCTTCATTTTGATCTCTCCCTACATGAGGATATTTTTGTCATGTTTAGAGCACTTATAGATCTGGCAATTAACTGACCCCTGACAACGGATCTATGCAGTCATCAGGCTGATAAGACAAGAGCTGGATGGATGGATCAATTTGCCCTATCTTTTTGCAGGAGAGGAACACCATCCCTTGTCTCTGCAGGTGACAAATGCTCCCTTTTTTTCTCTCTTGCTATGTGTGTACAAAAGCAATTTGAATCAAATCTCAGTCTCCTACATAGTGTACCATTCTTTCATAAGATCACTACTGACTTAAAGCCATTCTCTTCAATAGACCACTATTTGTAGTTTTGGTCTGTCAAGAGTGTAAAGTGGGGGGTCCTACTCAGCTGTTTATCCTCACTGAACAGCAACCATACCTTAAGTCGTCACTGACTACTGGACTAGTTGCTTCTGTGCATGTTTAGCTAGCTTTTTCTTTACATATCCTGCCATTCTGTCCCATGATTCCTACAACCATTACGACACTTCCTTCAGACTGCCCCTTGGAGTAAGACTCCTATTACTCTATCATAGAACAGCTATGTTGGGTGAGGGTGATGGATGCTATAGACTAATATATATGGAGGGCATTATGGGGGTGACGAAAGAGTGGCCTGAGTCTGCTTTGGCCAGAAGTGGGTTGAAACCCTGCTGTCCGAATGGTCTGCTCCCAGGAGTCAGATTATCTAAGGACCAGAACAAAGCTTTGACGTGGCTTGTGGCTGCTTTGGAGGCATGCATCGTTAAATCAGCATGTCTCCAAAAGCAGCTGGAAGCCACTTCATTTGGCCCATCTGTTTCACCCCTAAGTCAGAAAACACAAGCCTAGTAACATTATCCCTCTATCCCATTCCTTCTTGCTTCGAAATGAAATGTAATAAAAGGCATTATACATGAAAAATGCATTTTTAAAACATTCAGGAAATGATATCATACAATGTGCAGGATTTCCTGTACTTAATTTGAAGCCATCAATATCAAAAGGTTCAATGTATTTGTTTTAGACAAATCTCTCTTTCCTTTTCTCAAATATGATGGTACCTGTGAGATGGATATTTTTCTTTTATAGAAGAAATTAACATATTTTCCACTTTTTGATCAGTGACTGTCACTAGATCTGCTGGAGAACTTTTAATCATGACAGCTATCTCCTTTGTCAGCGCCTCTTGGATTACCTATAAAGAAAATTATATCAGTGAATTTTTTTAAACTCTCACTAAAAGCTGAAAGTTAATAGTTGATTAGATAAATAGCATAACTCAAGATTAAGCATACTATTCTTTTTGAACTTTTCCATACCAAATTTACAAAGGCAAAAACAGCAGAAATGAACTAGCTTTACAAAAGATTTATATCATATTCTAAAGTCATCCAGGCCAGGTGTGAACACAGACGTTCATTTTTGGAGGAGTAATTGTCTTTAAGACAATTCTCTGCCCACCCAAATTCTCTGTCCATAAGCCATTAAGATGTGGGTATAGAGGCAAAATTAAAATACTGTGGATTATTTTTTTTTTATACTTCCTTTCAAACTCATCAGACTTTTCTGAACATTGCCTTAACACTTATTTTTTTAATGGATCTCGTTTCCTTCCTTTGCACTGCATATTCCACATCTCTTTGCATTGCTCAGGCACTAGGTCATTTATTCCAAAATAAAATAAATAAATAAATAAATAAAAAATTTTAAAAAGCGGTGAGGGAAAGGGGGGGGGGCAAGAAGAAGGGAGCTTCAGTTGATGTACTGGCATGCAAGAAAGACAAGGGAAAGCAGCAGTCTTTACAACCATGGTGGGGATGAGTGTACTTCTCAGGCAGCATTAAAACCACCGTGCAGCATCTTTAATTGCAAAGGCCAGCACAGGTGAGAGGCTTCTCTGTTGCGGCTCACCAGCTGCTTGGTTGATGCTCCCAAAGTGACCAGATGCAAAGGGACCAGCAACTGGGATTGGTTGTTTTGAATTTGCAATAGAGCAGTAGACATAATCAGTAGCTTTTGGTGTCACCTGGTGTGTGTGCCCAGAAAGGACAGTGAGGAGGGAGGGTTGTTCCACCTTCCCTCCTGGTGTCTAATTCACCTGCCCCTCCAGCTGGCCATCCATCACCTGGCCAGATCCCTGGTGTGTGTGTGTGTGTGGGGGGGGAGGTGGTGCTATAGCCTTCAGAAGTCCCATAACAGAGTCTGGCGAAGCTGATGTGCCAGACTGAGAAGGCACCACTTCCCAGCACCACTTCTGAGAGTTGCAGCCCTACAGAAGCCGCAGTGTCACCCCCCCCCCCAGGCCTTGTCTCCCTTTCTCACTTGTCCAGCATCTGTGCCACTCCCACCAGGTGTATCACTCCACCAGGTGTACAACCCTCTCTGGGCTGTCACCCAGTGCAATCCATCCTCCCCGAACCGTGTTGGTGCATTTGGACCTAGTAGCAAGAAATAGTGACTGGGGTGTGTGCTAGGGTTGCTTATGAGCAAAGGGAACAGTAGCTCAAAAAAGTCTGGGAAGCACTGCACTAGGTAAACATGCAAGCACAGTTCTTTAAGACATCTGATATGTCAGATAAAAATAACAAAATTCTTATGAGGCTCATATGAGTAAATTATACATACCTCTCCAGCTTTTCTTGCTAAAAGAATTGCATAGTCCATGCATTCTTGCCAAGGATCAGCCATTTTTAGCTAGTAAAAGGATAAATTTAATCGAGTTATACACGTTAAAAGAACATGCATTAAATTTTTGATTTGTTGCTGTGTGTCTTCCAAGTCATTTCCAGTTTATGGAGATCCTAAGATGAACCTATCACTGAGTTTTCTTGGCAAGATTTGTTCAGAGGGAAATTGCTATTGCTTCTGCCTGAAGCTGAGAGAGTGTGATTTGCCCAAGGTCATCTAATGGTTTTCCATGGCTGAGCGGGGATTTGAACCTGGAGTACTAGTCCAACACTCAAACTACTACAAGACATTGGTCACACAAGTGATAACGTATGGTATTTGCGAAACCCTCAGGTTCCAGCTTCCCCTGCTTCATATTCTTGCCTTTGAAATATTAATGCATTCTACTTTTATATAATTGCTGAGGTAAGATGTGTTCAACAGGACTTAATTCTTAGCAAACTGCTCAGATTGTCAGCCTACTATCATTCCAACTAAATAGCCCTTTGGACCTGGGATTGTTAAGCAGTATTGATTTAATCAGCATTTAAATCTATAGCAGCATATATGGCTTGGTGTTACATGGTTCACCAAGGATACAAACCCTACTGAAATAAATCTGGTAAAGACCACAGGTCAGTGGCACGGTACACACCTCGCATGTGGAAAGTGCAATGTTCAATCAGACTGGAAGAAGCAATGCCAATCAAATTAGAAAATACTGGGTTAGATGAGGAAATAATCTGACCTTAGAAAAACCAACTTTCTTTGAGCCTATGAGTAAATATGACTAGAAGGGAGCATATTCGGAGGTTGGTGTGTGTTTTGGTAATTGTGTATTTTATGAGTAGTAAGGTGTACAAGCGGTTAAGATCAGGGTGTAACACACACACAAAAATGGAATTAAATGAGCAGAAAAAGTTTTTCAGTACTAAAATTTGCTATTTTTGCATCATACGTGACACTAAATTGCTTTATCAGCCTGAGCAGAGTCTGTTTAATTAGTGGCGCATTCCTATCCCACTGCTTTTCAGAGGGATCCATTTATTGTGTGGGGCAGGGAGCTAATTAGGCTATATCCCCACTGGAGAAATAAGCCGGTTGGCACCGCTTTAATTGCCTTGGCTCAAGGCTATGGAATTCTGGGAGCTGGAGTTTGTTGTGGGCCCAGAGCAGACGCTCTGGGCCCACAACAAACTCCAGCTCCCAGAATTCCATAGCCTTGAGCCAAGGCAATTAAAGCAGTGCCAAACCGGCTTATTTCTCCAGTGGGGATGCAGCCACCAAATCAAAATAAAAGCTCATAGGTTTTCATAATAGAGACCAAAAAGAAAAGAAAAAAAGAGGGGGTTTACTTTTAATTTTTTGAGGTTACAAAAATGGCCTTAGGAGTGGTGAAATAGCATAAAATATCAACATTTCTTGTCAAAATGCTGCTTTAATGGTGTCTATGTCTGAAAATAATTAGAAATTGTTAATATTTAGTTTTTAAAATTTATTTATTTTATATAATATATATATACATATATATATATATATATTATGGTATAATATATATTATATATAACATATTATGTTATATATATATATATATATATATATAATAAATAAAATTTAAAAACTAAATATTAGCAATTTCGATTTATTTTCAAAAGTGTAACTTTTGCAATTATATATATATATATATATATATTAATATAAAATTAAAAATAATATATTTAATATTAATATAAAATTAATATATTTTATATTAATATAATATTAATATTTTGTGTGATAAATGATAGGTAATATAATATTAATATAAAATTATATATTTAATATATAATATTAAATATAATATAATATTATATAAAATTGCAAATTACACTTTTGAAAATAACTAGGAATTGTTAATATTTAGTTTTTATTAATAGTAATATAATATATATATATATATATATAATATAAAATTGCAAAAGTTACACTTTTGTTAACCCCCCAAAATAATAATAATAAACCCTCTCAAGCTTTCTTATATCTTTTTCCTATAAGGAAATAATCCAGTTTGAGACTGCTTTAAACTGCCCTGGGGCTCAATGCTAGGGAATTCTGGGAACTGTAGTTCTGTGAGACTTTGAGCCTTCTCTGTCAGAGAGAACTCTGGTGCCACAATGAACCACAATTCCCAGGATTCCCTAGCACTGAGCCCCAGGGCAGTTAAACCGGTCTCAAACTGGGTTATTATTATTTCTGCAGAGTGCCTCCCTCCCCATTCGAGCCCAATGAGGGTCTAGTAGTCTGAAGGGAAAGGGCAAAAGAGCCCTGTGCTGCTTACCGTTATTAGGAAGTCAATGGAGGTACTGGCAGTGACGTCAGCACCGGGCAAGCGACGCGGCGTCAACGACCCCTACTGCGCAGGCGCGAGCGTGCCCTTTTTCCAATCTGCTGCCCTCCAGCTCCAGTTCCGTTTTTGCGTCCGCGCGCACGAAAGGGAGGGAGCGAATGACGAGGAGGGAACAAAAACACCCACCTGTCACGCTATATGTACCGGTGCATCCTATTGGTTCTTGCGCTAGCTAAATTCTTGTGGGCGGGACAAAAGCTGGCTTTAATCCGCCAATAGGAAGAGAGCCGGCGTGGTGTAGCGGTTTAGGCGTTGGACTACGACTCTGAGGTCCAGGGTTCGATTCCCATGGAAATCCAATATGCAGTATACCGTATATGCCATATTCTCGGCAATAAAAAAACAAAACGGTGGTAGGTATATATATACTGAATTATATGTAAAATAAATAATAATAAAATTGAAATAAAACAAAAATAAAATAAAAAATACAAGTACAAAAAATAATATAATAATAAAACTAAAATAATAAAATAAATAAATAAAAAATAATAAATAATAAAATTAAAGTAAAGCAAAAATAAATAAAAATACAAATGATAATAATATAATGTATAAAAATAAAATCATAATAAAATTAAAATAAAACAAAAATAAGTCATTTTAGCTTTTATTCTGTAGTGTTCTATGGTTTTTAAACTATATTTTTACTTCATAATTTTTTTTTCTTATTACATGTTTCAATTACAACTTTTTTAAAGACTATGCTACAGTATTTGTCAGTGTTGCTTCAACGTATGTCTCATTATTATGAAAAGCCCTTTTAATTATTTAAATATTGTATCTCATATATATATATATATATATAATCATTAGTTCAGTTGTGGAGCTTCTTTAGAATCGTGTTTCTGTTTTCTTCTTTATGGAGTTTATCATACTAATTTCAGCGTTAAAGAGAGATTAAAGCGCATTTAGTGCATCCCGCAAATAAAGCGAAAACAGCGATTCATTGTGCAAATGATCACACGTAATAGCACAAATGAAGCGATATTGGAAATGCATTGTCGCTGAAATCCTGAAAGTAAAAAGATGTTCGTTAATGCTTCTTTGTGACCACTTTAATGGCGGTGTTGTGTGAAATCGATGTTGTGTGAAATCGTTTCTTGTAATTACACGATTTTTCCGGGATATTCACGGGATAATCTCCTGATCTCCTTCCTTTGTGTGATAAACTCCACAGACTTCCTTAGATTGGACAGGTGAGTAGTGTGTCCTATACTGTAGTTTTGTGCGCTATATTTTTGTTAGCAAAATCAAGAAGTCCCAGGTGCGAAGAAAGCTCTGGAGTATCTCCAGACCTCTTCAGATCATCGTCTGATTGAAAAATCCTGAAGAATCTGAAAGCTTGCACATACTTTTGTGGAATTTGGGTTGGGACCTATAATCAATTATTGCTGGTCTGTATTTCTCCTCATGGAGCAGCAGCATGGTTAACTTTGTGCTTTACAACAGGAGCATAAGGTAAGGAAGATGTAGCCCTCTCAGTGTTGTTTCCCTGCAACACCTATGTTCCCTCCTTATTCGTTGTGGAAAAAACACAAATAAACAAGCACTATTCTTTTAACCCAAGAAAACAACTCTAGGAATCTGCAGGTCCAGTGCAACTTTTTAGTCAACATCTGCCAGAAGTTGATCATAGGATCATTCTGGAGGACCTACAAATGCCTAGAGAAGTTTTCTCTAGGAAACTCTAGGCTCTCCAGCACAACTTTATGGTCAACTTTCTAGCAGAATTGCACTGGAGAACCTAGAGATTCCTAGAGAAAACTTATTAATCAAAACTGCAAATACTCAAAGTTGCAAAAAATCAAAGCCACAAATGTGGAGGACCAACTGTATTTCAGGGGAAGGTGCTGGCAGATCCACTTCTGAGATGAGTTGACTCTCCACATTTATGGCTTTGACTTCTGCACAGGGTGACAAGACAGCCTCCTTTTCCAGGAGATGTCTTATGTTTCAGCTTTCTGTCCAAGAGGAATTCCAAAATGTCCTCCATTTTGAGCATGACTGAAATGCATGAATATTTATGAGTGTTTTTTGCTTTTATTTTGTAATATCCTCCATTTTTCTTGAATGTCCTCCTTTGCAGTTAGGACCTTTGGTTCCTCTGCTTTTGCAGATTTTATTATTCACAGGTTTGATTAATATGTTCTCTCTAGGAATCTCTGGGGCCTCTAGGACAACTCTGCAGTCAATTTCTGCAAGAAGTCGCACTTGAAGGCCTGGAGATTTCTAGAGAGAACACTTCTCTAAGCATTTGTAGGTCCTCCAGAACCATTCATGGTCAGTGTGACTGTAATTCATTCATTAATTCAGTTGGTTTTTTAATGATCAACAGTTTTTTTCAGGTATCAGCTAACATCAGGGATTATTGTTGGTGTGGGCAACTTTGCCAGGTATTGGGATCAGTGTTCTACCTCTGGGAACCTCTGAGGGCTGCAGTGTTGCCAAAATCTTAGAATCAACCAGAAATTTACTTTTAGATTGAAAAACAGTGGGTTTTTAATATAAAGCAGGGGCTGCAACTCTTCCAGGAACAGCACCAGAGAAGACTTTTCTGCCTGACATATTTCACAATGTCTATTTCACATAGACAGCATATTCTTCAGCTGGCTCATTTGTATTGATATTCAATAGTAAAACAGAGGCAGTGGGCATGAACAATTATGAGTTTTCCTTCTTATCTAGACCAAGTAGATGCTGTTAGGCTACAGTGAAGAATGCTGCATCCATAAATCCATGCTCTTGACTGATCCCAAGCTCTCAAACTACCTCCCTAGAGATGTTACATTTGCATCCTCTATGTTATCCTTTTGTAGGCTGATTAAGACCTTTTTGTTTCAGCAGCGGGGGGGGGGGGGGTATTTTAGAATGTTGTGTACTATTTATTTGTTATTAAAATAGTCTTATGTGTTTTTTTAATTCTATTGTAAGTTTAATTATATTTTTAAACTTGTATGATGCAGATTTTAAAGTTGTGCCTCATTTAACCTCTGTAACCTACCTTGGGCCCCAGATAGGCTATAAATATTAATCTTAATAGTAGCATTATTGGTCGTAAGGCTATTATGTGCTCAAGTAACAAAAATATAAACCTTTTGAAAATTAATGTACACCAACATATAATGAATGCTTCATTTTGTATGTGTGTACTATCTCAAAATCTTTTCAAAGCAGCTTAGTATAGCATAGGTATCTACTGCACTCACTACTGTCCCTTGGATTTTTGCCCTTCGGTTCACTGGTAGGTAAATTACTGAATGTGTGATACCCTTGTCTGCTTGTAGGAATGGGTCAAAACAGATTAAGCATGATGAGCAGAGCCTGGAATTTTCAATTTAAACTGAATTCTCTTTACTAGAGATAGTTCACACATTGTGTGAAAGGCACCAGCTGCTAAACATTCATAGAGGAACGGACTACTCAGATTTTCTGTGTTGAAATAAAACACATGTATCCAAAACCAAAAAAACAAAAAAACAAACAAAAAAACCCCACATTTGGATATACCGGTATGACTATTTCTAAATCCATTGGTAAGAAACACATATGTTTATACTAAGCAACTATAAAACAAAGTTTTGACTTGTGTTTACTGTAATAAATTATATGAGCAATGGTTTTTGTAATTATTCCAGATATGAATTTGCATTGTCCAGCAACTGAACTTCATTATCAAGGTATTCCAAAATCACGTTTCCACCATTACACAATGGAGATTCTTTACAGTTTAGACAAGATGATAGGGTATGATCCAAAGGCAAGGCTTCTCCAGATGCTGGGTTACAAAGTCTTAGTTTCTGAAATTAAAAACAAAAACAAAAACTTGGTTGTTGTTTTTTTAAATACTTCGAAATCAAATATAGAATACAAACATTTGTTTCAATTGGTTTACCTTGGCTGTGGTTTTGTTGTTGTCATTTTTAAGGTTAGCTGCAGAAGCTGCAAAATCTATTGCTTTGCCAATGCTCCAGCTACTGCAAAAGAACATGGGTTTGCTTTTCTCCTTGCTTCCTTTAGGCAAAAACACTTGGAAATAGATTCTCTCTGTCTGCAACAGAAAAAAGCCATGTATTTTCTATTAATTTAACATATCTGAAATGGATTTTGTTCATAAGTATCAGATAAACCAGAAAAATTATTCAGCAGTTAATGAGAATCCACAAATATTCCTCCAGTATTACAGAGGAATGAGTTGTGTTCAGTTTACACTGCTAAAATTTATCAGGTTAACTTTGCTCATTCCTTGAAAAACTGCATTTTTATTTATAAAATATAGTTTCTAGACTGCACTGCTGATACATATTTGAAAATGCTGTAAGCTCCTTCATTATCAAAATTAAGGGACAGCATGGCATGGAAAAGGCACTGGACTGACCAGGAATGTTAATCCAGCACGGCAACGATGCTTCTTGCATGTCTTGGCAATTACATCTTTATCAATGTCACTCTCCTCCCTACTATATTATCAAGGCTAGGGAGTAAGCAAACTGTGGCCCCTGACCAACGTGGCCCTCAGTCACTTTGCTGGTTTCCCAGCAGGTCCCCAGAAAAAGATATCTTTCAAATTTAAATTCATCAGCAAAATGCTACATTTACTACAAGAGTACAGGAGAGTTTCAATTCATATTATCTCCATTTACATCAGAATCATCACCATTATCTTTATTTAATATCTTGCAAAGAAGGCGCTCTCTCATGTTCTCACCAGATGTACTTGCAATGGTGGTGGGACAAAATGAAAGGCCTTCACAGAGAGATCATGAAACATGGGCACATTTGAAGTTTTCAAACATTCCACACTTTACAAATTTTCTCCATAAATAAAGTTTTACACATAATGCATAGTTCTTCCAACACACTTGCTCAGCTGAGCAAGTAAAGGCAAGAGAATGAGGACGGAATGGTGAGTTGGAGATCTGGCATAAGAAAAGCTGACCGAACTTTGTTTCTTTTACCTGCTTAGAGGGCGTGGGGAAAAGAGCAACTACAATTTTTGTGTTGCTGGAAGGAAGAAGTTTACTTTGCCTGCTTTGAGTTTTGGTTTGATTTGGTTTGAGGAAAGACGCATTGGGCCCATGGCAAACACATGCCATGGCCCCAATCTATCCCCAACCTGGTCCAAAGATCTGCTTCTATTTGGGCCAGGAAAGGGCTGCTTTTTCCAGACCCACCACAGCCCTAGGGCAGCTTCAAGGGTGGCTCAAGATGCTCCAGCGGGGTGTGCTGCCTTAGCATCTTGAAGCCACCCATGTCTGGTCAATCAGCTGGTTTCCAGGTGGCTTCAGAGTGTGCAGCATGTAAATGCCATATTCCCAAGACATCCAGAAGTGGGCTTTAACGGGCCGTCTATTTCAGCCCTTACGTCTTCCGACTACAAACATTTCCTCTTATTTTAGTTCAATTCATAATTCAAAGTAAAAGGAGCAGTAGAATTTAGCCATTCTGGCTACTGTAATAAGAATGGAAATTAAGTGGGCCACAACTAAGACCTTGCATCACAACCAGGCACATTTCAATGTGCTGGTTGTGATGTATAAAGCCCTATATAGTTTGAGTCCAGGTTATCTGAAGGAAACACAGTGGGCCACAATTAAGACCTTGCATTGTTGAATGTAGCTTTCAGGCTGGAAGGTACATCACAGTGGGCCACAATTAAGACTTTGCATCACAACCAGCTTCCAGACTGATAGTTGCATACCTTTGCATTGGACACTCGGAAAATGTGGTAATGCTTTTGTCTTAAAGACAACAGACTAAACAAAATGTCCATGTTATTTCACAAATGCACAGTCTCTTTCCTTTTTACTCTTTGAATACTGGGTTCCACCTACACACCCACTTTTACTTTGTCTGATCTTGAAAACTGATTTATTTTGTTATAAAACAGAAACAGACATCACTTTCATCTAAATACATGTAATAACTTACCTGTGGCACGGATTTATCTCCACTTGCATGCATTTTCAGTTTCATTAGAGCCACCTTGGCTGCTGTTTCGCTGCTCTTGGCTCCTTTGCATCTTTTAGTCACTCTGGCATCTGTCTTGGAATCTTAGGGTATATAAATATAAACTCATTTTAATAGGATTTACCTCTCTCATTTTACTATAAACTGAACATCTTTAAGATACTTAGAAACTGGGGTACTAGAAGAAAGCGTAGCCTCTCTCAATGTATATAATGGAATGTTTCCTCTCACTTTCACTATATGCACACTAGTATTCTGCTTGTGTGACAGAAAGTAGCCAGTACAAATATCTTAAATGAGGGGAGCTCTAATATATGATAGAAAGATATTTCTTTCATTGATTTTTTTTGTTTCAAAAATGGTTTCAATGCAACTCAATTGTTCTGTTGGATACATGAGTTCTTTAGTGTTGTTGTTTCAACACCAATATCTAAATAGCAGTTGATTTGCAGTGGCTGCTTGAAGCTGAGGAAGGGATTTGTTAATGCCCAATTCTGCAAACTGTAAAGATATAATTTGATATATTTGGTAGGTGGGATAGTACAGACTTGTTTTGTTGTTGTTTTTTTTGGTAGAATTTTTGCTTTAGTCTTCCTGTTTATGTTTTGTGGAATACCTGTGCCTCCACACTTTTTTGCATTTTCCTGGTACCTGAAATGTGGTGCAGAATCACCGGGAAATGCAATGCTATTGTATCATCTATTCTTGCAAAGGTTTTACAAAACTGAATATTCAAGTTTAATATACAAGATTAAATTAGAAACCTACTGCACATTGGCAACCTAGTAATGTATTAAACAGGATGGCAGGGAGATCCAGCCTTATGCTCAGCCTATATACATGTCTACTCAGAAGTTCCACTGAAGTCAAATGACCTTTCTCCCACATGAGAAGGTATAGGTTTGCAGATGTAGGTCCAAAACACACTGCAGAAATAATCCAGTTTAAACTGCTTTAACTGCCCTGGCTCAGTGCTAGGGAACCCTGTGAATTATAGTTTATTTTGGCACCAGAACTCTCACAGTGAAAACTAAATGTCTCACAAAACTACAGTTCTCAGTATTCTCTAGCATTGAGCCAGGGCAGTTAAAGCGGTCTCAAACTGGATTATTTCTGCAGCATGTTTTGGACTTTATTCTCTGTAATGCTGCTGTCTGAAAATGAGAAGCTGCTGCTGCATTGTTGCTGCTGTTGTTTCATTTATATCCTGCTTCCCCCTATCCCCCTAAGTGCTGAATTCAAGATACAGTAGCTTAGAAGAGCTAAAACAGTTACAGATAAAGTTCACATCATACAAAATATAATTAAATTATCAACAGAATTAAAAGCAATTTTAAACTGTAACATAGACAATATAGCACATTTCTACATGTGCAATCCGTTCTTAAAGGCCTGTTGAAACAAACAAACAAACAGCTTCATCTGCCTATTTATTTAATTACTTTATTTATATGCTGCCTTTCTCCCAGAATGCCTGGGAGAATTTATATGCCTACAGAAGGAAAATAAGGAGACCTAACCTCTCCTTTATCACACTAGGAGGCAAAGAGGATTTAAACAAGAGTTAAACAAGAGTTAAACAGGAAATGTCCCATAATAAACCTAGGGTATTTCCTGTTTAACTCTCGTTTAATTCTCGTTTAAATCCTGTTTGCCCCCTAGTATGATAAAGCCACACTCAAGCCTGGGGTGTTAGAGTAGCATCAATGCTTGAAGCTCTGTGTTCTTTTTGGAGAATGGAGGCTGTCTTCCTCACAGATTTATTCACTATATCTATGGTTATTTGGTCAGATTGATTCTTTGAAGAAGTCACTTCCTCTCCCCCCTCTTCTTCTCCAGGGGTTAAGAGTTTTACAACTCTTTTTTCTGTCTCTTCCTCTCTCTGCTTTTTGCTAGCATCGACTAGCTGTAAGGCTCTCTCTTCTAAAGATGTTTTTTTCTTCTTACACACATGGAGATCAGCTTTTAGGGATCTCTGTACCAAAGTAGGTTTTCTCTACTGATTAGTTATTTTTGTAGAACCTAGATGTAACAATAAAGTAAATTTAATTTTTACCTACCTATGTATCATGTTTATTTACCAGAAGCTCAGATGTAGCTCTTTTACTAGATACCTCTGAAGTACATACTTGCTGCTAATGCTCCTGAACTAAGCTTACTATTTTAACCACATTTTCTAACATGGGGAACAGTCACTGAGGAGGCCCTCTCCTGTATTTCATTCAGATAACCCGGACCCAAACTATATAGGACTTTATATATCACAACCAGCACAGTGAAATGTGCCTGAAAATGGACAGGCAGCAAGTAGAGATTTTAGCTTGTACTGTACATAACTGAAAGAGAGCCTAACTGAATTGTGGGACTAACTGAATTGTAAACCTAACAGAATTGTGGGACTAAAATCCAAATAATATTGCATTTTGAGTGGAACAACAGTTCAGAGACAGGGCTTGTCCAGGGAAATAATGAAAGGTGAAATAATTTAAAAGCATCAATATCAACTTTCTTGGTCTTGCTTTCTATTCTAGTCTAGTCGTGAGCAGTCTACTATAGAAAATGCTATTGAAAATAATCCTACTTGCCTACAATATCTTTAATAAGCTGCTGGGTAACAGCCATACGAGGTTTAGGGGTTTCCAGTTTCTCACATTCATGGTCTGGCTGATGACGGTGCCTGGAAATAACAGATGAGGAAATTACTATCAGGCACTCTTACAAAATAATACAAAAGCATAAGGGTAAGATAGGTACAATTTACTCCTTTGCTCACCTTAAGCAAAACTGTTTTTCACAGTAAGAGCATAATACAGGTACAAGTTCTCTGCCCTCACAGCCTTTATAGCTGCACAAGAAAGATGTGTGATGATCTGGTTTAACATCCTCACTTTTTAGATTTGCCTAGGTCAATTTCAAAAGAACATACAAATAAATACCTTGTTCAAAGACCATGTGTTACAAAATCTGTTAAAACACTGTTTTGTTAAGGCATGTTTTCCATGATGTTAGCATATTCTCAAGTATACATTGCACATTAGTAGTCTTTTTTGGCTCAATCTTATCACATGAACCTATATTGCCAGAATGCCAAGAGGACATTGCAGAATGTCATGGGAGAGAGAGAGAGAGAGAAATATTCACAAGTAGTAAAGTTAGGAAAACTGAATAAAATAAAAAGATTACATGCTAATTCAGTCATCCATCCACACTTGTGAGTTAAGCATTCACAGACTACTGTATTTGTCACTGCCTCTGCTGCTGTCCATCGTTGTTGTCAACTGCTCTTGGATCGACTTTGTTGCATGGTGACCCTGTGGATGAGACATCTCTAAGATCCCCTGTATTCAACTGCTGTGCTTCAGGCCCATAGCCTCCCTGGTTGAGTCTAACCATTTGGTGTGTGGTCTTTCTCTCTTTCTACTGCCCTCTACCTTTTCCAGCATCATTGTCTTTTCTAATGAATCATGCCTTTTCATATGTCTTCTCTAGGCATTTCTAGATCCTCTGGAGTGATTTGATGGTCAGCTTCTGGTGGTGGAGTAGAAATGCTAGACAAGTGTTCTCTCAAGTAAAAGGAAAAGTGTCCTATATTCTCAGTTTTTCCAGTTTTGCAGTCATCCTGCAACCCTAACCCCCATGAAAGCTGAGGACTGAATAATCTGAAACAAATTATTACTATTCATCAATACAGAAGCTACTGTAAAGAATACATCCTCTGGTTTATCGGGAACTTGTAAGATGAAAAAGGCTACCACAGATAAGCACAGCTTAAAATAAACAGCTTATAGCTGAAAAGCAACAAAAAGCATTATTTAATCTAAGTGAAAGGTGGCAGAAACTAGAGAGGAAAGAAAAAGTTTTGTTCACATTTAATGGCATACATAAATTCATGTTACAGCAAGGAAACCTTTGTTTACATGCACCTTCCTTCCAACATGAACTCTTTTTAATTATCTGGACTATATTTGAATTATAACACATGGATTTTCATTTGCCTTATAAACCAGGAATGCAGGATAGGACTGATTTTAGCTCACAGTACTTCTTTGCTGGACAAGCACAAAGCAAACTCAGCTGGCTCAGAATGAATGTCAAATCATTTTTTAAAAAAAACACCAAGGGAGTATATAATACTTCAGAATACAAGAGTCGGAGGCTCAGTCATGCAAATTTCAATCTGTTGTCTGTCCATTCCAAATCACTACCCTGCCATAGGTTAATGCCAGTGAAGCAGCATGACTTTTTTTAAAGCGGTCTTTCATGCATACAATGGGGCTTTCTAGATTGGCAAAAAGAAGTGTGTTCATGGCTGCATGAAACTCTAGCCTTTAGATGAGAAAAAGGGAAAGTGTGCCATGAAAACGCTTTTTTTGCGTTTTAGGGGAGAAGAAGCGCCTTTAAAAAGGTGCTGGTTTTCCCAGCTTCTTTTTAAAAAACTGTAGAACAGCGCAGCTCCATCTAAAGGCTGCGGTGCAGCTGCTAAGCATTAAGGAAAAGGCAACTTCATGTCACACTTTCCTGCCCATCTAGAAAGCCCCAATGTGCACAATCCTTACTGCATGCAAGACTTCAAGAAGAAAGCTCAGTGGGCAGGAACTTGTGGTCTTCAGGTGTTTTGACATTCTTGACCACTGATAGTGGTGGGTGAGGCTTTTGGGGTCTACCAACATCTGAAAGATCACAGCTTGGTCTGTGCAAATGGGACTGTTCAAGTTATTGGAAAATTGTTCTAGGCTACCTTGACAGCAGAAATGGTTTCACTTCAGTTTCACTCAGTTTCTCCACTTGCTTCCAGCATGAGTAGAATTTTCTTTATGTGGATTGTATGGATTAAAAAGGGGGGTTATTTTCAAGTGTGCTCTGGCAAAAAGACGATATTTTTAAGTGCATTAAAATTACGAAGCATGCCTTCTGAATGAACCTAAGGGACATGAACTTCATTACAGACTGAAGCAGTCAGGATTTATAGGGTGCAGATTAATTATCAGTTATCAGCTTACCTCAGAACAACCATGAGCAGCTCGACTTCTGTGCTGAAGACTAACAGAAAGACAAAGACAGCATTATTATGTGAAATAACATTTTTTTAAAAAGGATTAGCATGGGAGAGTTACATTGATTTGGTATGCACCATCTTAAAGTAACCCAATTCAATACTTGTAATTCAATTACAAATTCAAGTCAATTCAAATATTTGTGAAAACCTCAGTTCTACTCACATTCACGAAGTTTGCCTTACCCTTCCCACTACTCTGTTTTCCCTTTTCCCTATCGCCTACTCCCATGAAATAAATTCAAGTTGTAAATCCCTTGAGGTTTTATTTGCCTGAGTTTCTATTAAAGTCCCAAGAACGCAGCCTGTGATGTGAAAATAATAAAAAGCAGTTTCTTACCAAAAAACTCCTGAACAGCCATCACAGACAAAAGGCAGAAAGTCTGAAATTGAAGAGATACCATCATCTAGATTTATAGTCGCTGTTCATCCCGATGAGAAAAATAAGGCAGATGGCAGACATTTTTTCCTAAGATAACATTAGCTATCTCACCACGGGAAGACTTTTTTAAAGGCTTAAATCAAGAGAGTTGATTCTTAAATATCTAATTATGCTTATATTTTATGTATACAGTACATTTATTTTATTTTATTTCTGTGCCGCCTTTCTCCCAGAAATGGACCCAACGTGGCTCACAAATAAATATATGCAACCTAAGGACGTATTTAATCAAGAAATGCAACCACAGAAGTTATAGAAAATGGGTTTTATTTAGATTTATGTAAAGACATTTAAAAAGTGTGTAAGAATCTAGCTTTGGAAACTAGATTCAGAGGAGAGTCCATGGTAAGATGGGCCCAAAATTTGGGACGCAAGGTCCATATAGATAAATGTATGTGGGAATAAATGTGGTCCAAAGATATAAAATTTACTTTGTACAGCAATTTAAAAGGAGACTTGTATGAAATGATGCCTAGATGGTTTCTATAACAAGCTGCTGATGCTGGCCCCCTGAATTTTTCAAATCAGTGTTGGGGATGTCAAGATAAGAGATGGATTTGTGAAAAAGCAAAAAGTTACTGGTCTAAGATTTATATGTTAATCCATAATTAAATAAATTTAAAGTCAGATTTTGTAGGGTTAGGAGTAATGTTTTTGTTGGGCATTATGGATAAAGAAAAGGATAGTGTGTGAAATCAGTTCTTTGATATTTGACAACAACGTTGATGGAAGAATGGATTATTTTATTAGGGCTGCTGAGGTTTGCAGAAAACACACTGCAGAAATAATAATCAAGTAGGAGAGAAAGCTCATTGGCTCCCAACATTAGTTCTCTATATGATTTGAACTTCAGCTCCCAGAATTCTTGACTGCTGGCCAGGCTGGCTGGGGCTTCTGGGAGTTGAAGTCCCAAAACACCTGGAGGACCAAAGAAAATGGGTCTTTAAGGAGGAGAGAGGGTGGGACTACTAGGCCCTGAAACTACTACTAGGCCGCTGGTAACCTAGCAACGGAACGCGGGCCAAAGCCACGCCCACCTCTCCTCCCGATTGGTTGATGGACGTGAAAGGGTAGAGAGGCACGATAACATGAAGATGACTCTACACTTCCGGTTTCCCGTCGAGAGAGGCAAGAAGAGTGGCAACCAAAAAGCGGGGCGCTCTGCTTTGCCCCTCAACTGAAGACTCGGATGTTCAGTTACTATGACCACTCAGGCAAACCTATTCTCTCTTACCGAGCTGCCCGCAATGTTCCACCTCGCAGTGCCGCCCGATCTCCAGTTCCGCCATTGTGGTGTACTGCGCATGCGCACTCAGCCATCTCCTTGTCTAAGTGGCCTGCTACCTTCCTCAGAAGCCTGTGACGTCATCGCTAACGTCACCACGGGTTTCAGTTGGTTGTCACCTGACCTGCCTCAGTGCCAGGGGATCATGGGAAATGTAGTTTATTGGGGCAACAGAGCTCTAGCCTCTCTCTCTCTCTCTCTCTCTCTCTGACAGAGAAGGCTAAATGTCTCACAAAAACAAAAAAGCCCCAGAATCCCATAGTATTGAACCAGGGGTAGTTAAAGTGGTGTGGAACTGGATTATTTTTGCAGTATGGATAGCTAGGAATGAGCTTAAGAAGGAAAGCAGTGGTTTTAGTGACTCTTTACAATAAACTTTTCTAAGGCTGCATCCGCACTGTGGAAATAAGCTGGTTTGGCACTGCTTTAATGGCCTTGGCTCACGGCTATGGAATTCTGGGAGTTGGAGTTTGTCGCTCTGGGCCCCACAACAAACTCCAACTCCCAGAATTCCATAGCCATGAGCCAAGGCCATTAAAGCGGTGCCAAACCAGCTTATTTCCACAGTGCGGACGCAGCCTGCTTCTGTTTCTCAAAAAACTGAGGGCTTTATGTAGGTGAGCCAATTGCCCCTAGTAGCAAGTACATTTTAGCCCTCTGGGTACTCATTTTAGCGACCCATGGAAGGATGCAGGCCTGAGTCGACCCTGAGCCCCAGGCTGGGATTGATGAGCTCACAACCTTGTGGTTTTTTGAGTGAGTGAGTGAGTGAGTGGCTGCAGTACAGGCATTTAACCACCGCGCCACAAGGGCTCCTACCCAATAAGCTGGGTACTCGTCATTTTACCGACCTACAAAAGGATGGAAGGCTGAGTGGACTTTGGTGCCCTGCCTGGTATCGAACTCACAACCTTGTGGCTGCAGTGCTGGCATTGAACAACTGTGCCAATAATGCTCCTTGTATTCCCAATTGGAACCATAGAGTCATAGAGTTGGAAGAGACCACAAGGGCAATCCAGTCCAACCCCCTGCCATGCAGGAACTCTCCATCAAAGCATCCCCGACAGATGGCCATCCAGCTTCTGCTTAAAGACCTCCAAGGATGGAGACTCCATTATTCTTCAAGGGAGTGTGTTCCACTGTCGAACAGCCCTTACTGTCAGGAAGTTCCTCCTAATGTTGAGGTGGAATCTCTTTTCCTGCAGTTTGCATCCATTGTTCCGCGTTCTAGTCTCTGGAGCAGCAGAAAAGAAGCTTGCTCTGTCATCATTCAATCAAAGAATCTTAGAATCACAGAGTTGGAGGAGACCACAAGGGCCATCCAGTCCAACCCTATTCTGCCATGTAGGAATTCTCCATCAAAGCATCCCTGACAGATGGCCATCCAGCCTCTGTTTAAAGACAATTGATTCAATGGGATTAAACAATAGGATTCTGGACCAAGGCTACAATGTATTACTATTGGTTTACAAAATATCTAGTTCATGAAAATCTTGCCACATTAAAGTTATTGGTAAAAATAAGGAAAGCATCACTACGCTTGAAATAACCCAAAATGAACTTAAATAGTCATCATTTCAGAAGAGGCCATTGGGTGTGCATGGGTAATGTTGATAGGACATATTACACCAGACAAAAAACATGTAATGGATGTGAATACTTCACAGGGTTGTTGGAAAGATAGTAACATAAATCTTTTCATTCATGGACTGGCCATGCCATGATCCTGTCACCTGGATGGCCATTTGTTGGGTATGCTTTGATGGAGAGTTCCTGCATGGCAGGGGCGGGGTTGAACTGGTCTCTTCCAATGATCCTACGTATCCCCCTATGTTCCCCTCTGGGCAAGTCTGGTTCCTCTGTGGGCAAGGACTGTCCTTTGGCCATCCTCTGTTTGCCTGCCTTCCTGCGCAGGAGAGCAGGGGCAATGCTCACCTGCCTGGGGGCGGGGCCTATGGCTCAGGTGGAAACACCTGGGGCAGGTGCAGGGGGTCACGTGGCTGCTCCCTCCCTCCGCCTCTGGAGCGCTGCTTCTTCCTTTCCTCTCTCGGGAGCAGAGGAAAAAGAAAAAGGAGGAGGCAGAGTAAGCCATGGAGCAGCTGCAGCAGCAGCCCTGGGCTCCTTCTTCTCCTTAAGTCCAGACTCTTTCCCTTTGGCAGCAGCAGATCCTGGTCCAGGAGGGGAAAGATGAGCAAGATCCAGAAGTTTTTCAAAAGTGGTGGAGATGGAGGAGGGAAAGGGAAAGGCAAAGGGAAAAGCAAAGGGGGTCCCTCGCCCCAGGAAGCCTTGGCCCGGCTCCGAGAGACCGAGGAGATGCTGAGCAAGAAGCAGGAGTACCTGGAGGCCCGGATCCAGAAGGAGCTGGCCCTGGCCAAGAGGCACGGCACCCGGGACAAGCGAGGTCAGCCAGCAGCAGGGCTCCTGAGCATGGGCAGAGTGCAGTGGGTGGGTGGCCATGGGTGGGAACCAGGGCTTCAGAAATGGAGGGCCTCTGGTCACCCTGGGCATGGCCCCAAGGAGAGCAACAAAACCCTCCTAGGAATAGAAATTCCTGCCTCTTAGTCCTCTTCCAAATACAGGACCTTTTGGAAATTCTTCCTGGATGGAAGGAGGTGGAAATGGAGGACAGGTCCTGGAAAAAGAGGACGTGTCTGGTCACCCTGGGTGTGTGTGTGTGTGGGGGGGGGGGTCCACAGAGGGTAATGCAATAGGATGCAAAATTACCTTTATTGTAAAGTTTTAAAAATGTTTTATTAGTGTTGTCCCTTTTCTGGGAGAAAGGCAACATAAAAATGAAATCAATCTATTAATCAAAATAATAATAAAAATATGTTCTTTTGGAGGTATTCTCAGATTGGTGAAAATGTCAATGGCATGTCACTACATTTCATTGCGGAAAAGGACCGAACATTCATGATCTACTTTTAACTTTTCTGTTTCCTGCCTTTAACTTGTCTCTTTTGTTGCTGTCTCCTGTGTGTTAGTTGTCACCTTGTTGTTGTCGTTGTGTGTTTCTATTTGTGACGTATGGCGAACCTAAGGCAAACCTATCCCAACTGGGGCTGAGAGAGTGTGACCTGCCCAAGGTCACCCACTGGGTTTTTGTGGCTGAGGAGGGAATCGAACCCAGGTCTCCAGGGCTGTTGTCCAATGTTCAAGCACTACACCTCACTGGTGCAGTTGGCCATGGCAATTCCATTTGGGTTTTGGATTGTTTGAACGACATTGCTACAAGTTTTGTGTAATATCCTCAAAAGAGTTTGTTTTTTAGTCTTCAAAAGAGGAGTATTAATATTAATATCTTAAATGAATTAAAGCTGGGTAGGCTTTTTCTGACCCGGTGTATGTGAACGTGGAAAGTGTACTACACTGTAATATATTGTATGGTAGTATACATTAGCAATATACTGGAATGTATAGTGGATACTGGCACATACACTGAAAGCAACACTCCCTGATTTGCAACTAAGCAGGATGTATACACACATTTCTGTTCCCAAGGAAGTGCCTTTGGAAACCAGTAGATGTAGTTAGGCAATTTTGGAAGCTCCACTGAATTATCTTATAGGTCTTCCTTTTTAGATGACAACATGTCATCTAAACATGTCATCAAGTTGGACTGGATGGCCCTTGTAGTCTCTTCCAACTGTATGATTCTGGGTACTGCAGTACTTCAAATTGTGTTAAAATAGCCCTGCTGTGTTTGGTAGTGGAGGATGTCTTTTGGTCATGTTCCCAAGTGAAACCCTGGACTTTTGTCCCAAAATGCTGCCCAATGGTACTACTCATAGAATTGGAAGAGACCACAAGGGCCATCCAGTCCAACCTCCTGCCATGCGGGAACTCTTGTTCAAAGCATACCCGACAGATGGCCATCCGGCCTCTGCTTAAAGACCTCCAAGGAAGGAGACTCCACCACACTCCGAGGGAGTGTGTTCCATTGTCGAACAGCCCTTACTGTCAGGAAGTTCCTCCTAATGTTGAGGTGGAATCTCTTTTCTTGCAGCTTGCATCCATTGTTAGGGGTCCTGTTCTCTGGAGCAGCAGAAAACAACCTTGCTCCCTCCTCAATGTGACATCCCTTTACATATTTAAACAGGGCTATCATATTACCTCAACGTTCTCTTCTCCAAGTTAAACGTCCCCAGCTCCCTAAGTCATTCCTCATAAGGCATGGCTTCCAGACCCTTCACCATTTTAGTTGCCCTCCTTTGGACATGCTCCAGTTTCTCCACATCCTTTTTGAATTGTGGTGCCCAAAACTCAAAATCCTATCTATATTGTCCTCATGCATCTACTCCAGAAAGGAGAACCTATTACACAAGATTGGCTCCCTTAAACTTGTTTGCTGTGTGTTCCTATTTCACCCCCCCCCCTTCACTTTGTATAATGCAGTGAACTTTATACTCACCAAGAAGCTGGTTACTTTGATCAGGGTTGGTTTAATAGATAAGCTGGCCTCAGGAAGCACACTTTATAGTAACTTTTAAGAATCTTTGGAAATAAAAGACTCTGAAGGCCATGTCCCAAAACTGCATGTTGCAAACACCTACAGTCAGCCCTCCACATTTGTGGCTTTGACTTTTGTGAATTTGATTATTCGTGGATTTGATTAAGCTGGCTCTAGAAAGAATGGCACCTTGATTTTGTCATAGTGCTTAATTGTGTGCACCTAATACTAAATTTATTCCCAAAATCATGAACCCATTAACCAGAGAATAAATTCCATTAAACTTAATTGTGCAGGACATGTTTTTAAACGAGCTGGTATAGGATTACTATATCCATAATATACATGATTCCAAGATGAGAATGGCCTAGGACTATTTGTAACATCCTGTTTTATTTTATTTTATTTTATTTTTTGCTTGATTTGACCTCCTAAAAATGTTCTTGCATTTGGTCTTGTGTCTTTGGGAACCCTTGGCTTTTCATGGATACCAGTATACTTGTACAGTAATGCACAGGTATGCTTCTTTTTTTGCCAATACCGTTGTTTGAAACTGAATGGAAGATCATTGTGTGGTATAAGTAACTATAACCAGATAAATATTATTGGATTTGTTACAGTTTGTTCATTGGACGTTTTAGGATTGGCTGACAGCAAATCTAGAATTACTGTGTGAAACAATTTCCGTGCCTTTCCTGTGTCCATAGACCCACCCTTGGCTAGCCAATAAAAATAGCTGCATGAAGTCATGTAGGTGTGATCTAAATTTATATAATAGCACACTCCAAGAATGGCTTTCTGCTTTGTGACAGTGCTTAATGTTCAGCCTTTCAGTATCAAAGAAAGTCATGTTGAATCTCTTCTAATTAAAAGGTGTTTTTTCCCCCATTCATGTGTACAGTTTCTTGGAATACAACTCTACTGAAGTATTTGCTCCTGAATTCATTTTCTTTTCTTGGTGGCACTCCCTTTAGGACCTTTGAGATGTTTGACTTTATTTCAAAGTCTCACTACAGGAATAAGAATGTATGGTTGTGTCAACATTACATTTTGCAACAATAACAACAATTCTCTGATGAATACTGAGACATGTTTTGGAGTTTAGGCTCTAGCCATATGAGAAACTGTGCAGTAGCATGAGGTAGATTCAGGAAGGGAGGAAAATTGTTGGTGAAGGAGAACAACCATTTTGGGAGTTGCCTGCCTTATTCTTAGGGTCAAATTATATGTTGCATGCAGTTTAAAAGGGATGCTTAGAAGTGGCCGTGATCTTTTTTTGTTTTTGTTTTTGCAAAAGAAGTATCTGTGGATTTCCCTGATCTGGATTGGGAGCAAAGCATACAGGGAGGAAAGAAAGTGGTCAGTTCTAAGCACACTTAACCCCTCACCCCCAGCAGCAACTATGGCCTGATCTAGATTGGCAAAAAGAAGTGTGTTCATGGCTGCATGAAAGTCTAGCCTTTAGATGAGAAAAAGGGAAAGTGTGGCATGAAAATGCTTTTTTTTGCGTTTTAGGGGAGAAGAAGCGCCTTTAAAAAGGTGCTGGTTTTCCCAGCTTCTTTTTTAAAAACTGCGGAACAGCGCAGCTCCATCTAAAGGCTGTGGTGCAGCTGCTAAGCATTAAGGAAAAGGCAACTTCATGTCACACTTTCCTGCCAATCTAGAAAGCCCCAAAGTTTAGCATTACACGGTAGTAAAACTTCATCTCTGCAAGTGATTCAATGTTTACCTTGGAGCATCAGCTCAGTAGGCTTCTATTGCTCATGTTTATTTTTTTGATGAAGACGTTGGGCAGTAAATTCAGGAATGGGAAATTTGTGGACTGTGCCACCCATCATCATTGTTCCCTCTGCTGGCTGGGGTGATGGGTATTAAAGTTTGACAGCATGTGGAAGTTCACATGTTCCCCTCCACCACCGCTGCTGCAGATCATGTAGTTTATGGATTCTACCAGAAGGCTTTAATTCTCAAGTCTGTCTTCTCATCCAGAACTTATCAGGACAATTCTTTATGTATCTACTCAAAAGTAATTTCCAGGGATTAAAACTGCAGATTTAAAGAAATGAGAGGAGTTTGCGGCAGTTCAGTAGTTTGAAGATGGTTCTCTGTGTGTAAGTGCTACCTTATGATGTTAATAGCAAAGGAAGGTAAGGCACACTGAGCTGAACTCGACAAACATACAAGCAGTGCTAAAATGTATTTTTGTGATTATATACTCACAGACCATATTTAAAAATTAACATGTCAGTTCACAAGCACACAGCCTTTGCAGCATTTTACAGGAGAGTCATGTTTGAATATAATCCTTGTGATTTGAAGACTATAAATCTAAGGGGATTTCACAAGGGCTTTTCTCCCTTTCTGTAGGAAGTGTAAAGGAAATCTCCACTGGTGTGTAAGCTGTAGATAAGGAAACTTCTATTATATTCACAGAAAAAAGGAAATGTCTATTATGTTCACAGAAAGAAAGAAAAAACCCAGAAGGGAGTAATATAGCTATCTGCAATTTGTTTCAGAAGGAGACTTTTAAGCGATCCAGATATGGTCCCTTTTCAGATTTATCTCTTGCATAATAAAGAGAATATTCTAATAGATAATAGTAGATAATATTCTAATAGTTCTTGTTATAAAGCTTTATTAAAGTCTGTCCCATTAGCCTTTGCATAGTTTTTCCCCAAGCACCTTTTCCAACAGCAGGATGTGTTGCTATTATGTGCAGCAACAAACACAAGAGCCTGCCTTCCAACATTTCATAGATAAAAAACTGTGACAGACTTGTGGTCAAGCAACATCAAAGTGTGGTCAAGATTTATTTATTGTCAAGATGGCAACATTAATTGTTTTTTTTAAAATGGCAAAAATTAATGATGAAGAACACATAAGCTAAGAAAGACTTCAGCAGTTTGCTTTTGCCTGAGCCTTCAAAGAAGACCAAAATTCCATCCCTCCTCTCCCTCCTACTGAGTTCATTGAATGCAAACTACTTTACCACTTTGAACTCAGTTTGCAGGAACTGAATTAAACTGAGCATAAAGAGGGAAGTGGGAGAAGGAGAGAGAAACCACCATTTACAAAGCAGCTGAAAAAGTGGGATAACAGGATTCATTGGGGCTGTCCCTGCCAAACTAGGACAGTTAGAGGATATGTTAGAAAATAATTGTCAAACAAAGCATGTAAAAAATTAAACATTGATATATATATATATATATATATATATATAACAACATTTTCATCAGCAGGGCATTAATGGATGGCTAGTGGTCACCTGTGACCAGAACTGGACATACCATTAAGCTGAATAGGCTCAGGCAGTGGGTTTGTGATGCTTTAAAAGGCAGTAAATTGTTACCTATTTACCTTGTTTTATTTTTACTGGCAGAGAAGAAGAGACATGTTTGTGGGATTTTCTGTCTTGGGGGTCAAAATCACTTGCCAGGCTTTGAGCAGCTTCCTTCAATCTTAATTTTGGGGCAAAGGCAGAACCTAAATAAAACAAATAATCATAATAATAGAATTCAAAGGTATAGCTGTGTTAGTCTACAGAACAAGTATGTGGAGAGATCTTGTAGCACCTTTGAGACTAACTGAAAGAAGTTGCTCATGCTGACAACTTCTTTCTTTCAACTGGTCTCAAAGGTGCTACAAAATCTCTCTACAACTCATAATAATGTACACCTAGATAATGATCCACATTACCCCAACTTAGGGCCTGTGTGCCTATATGAACACATCTGTACCCCAGCAATCCTAACACAGGTCACTTCTTCATCACTAGGATCAGTGTAGAAAGACCAATTTGTATAAGAGAGGAGAGTCTGTCAACGCCTGGATCAGTAATAAAATTGGAGGGATTCAGCAATGAGGGACACAAGACCCCAGTGTAGGACACCGTTAATCCCTAGGTTGGCCCTAGGCAGCTTTTAGTCCAGAACATCTGCTTAAAGTACTCAGAAAATATTGCAACACTATTATTTTAAAAATAAATTTTTGGAGTAACATATACTAAAATGTGGTTTTTAAACATTGTAAATGCCAGCTGTTGGTGGTAGACTCTAGGAGCGTGTGGGGTTCAGACAATCCTAGATGGCTACTAATAGACATTAAGATGCATGTTCTGTTAAGTGTTGTTGTACATGTCTCATGATTATGATGGTTAGCATTCCGAGTCTGAGATGTCATCATTGTGTTGCTACCTGAAGCTGAGTAATGAGGCAAGAGTTTCATGTTACTGCAGAACAAGCCTAGCAGCCTGTTCACAGGAATGTGGTGTTGGTACTGAAGTGGACCAGACAGTGGGGTGGGAAAAGGATTCCAACAGCTGCTTTGTTCTAGTCTTCAAGGAAGTGGCTTTTAAAATGAACTTGCAAAATGTAAAAAATATATTTCATGTGGTGGGAGGGAGCAGGGAGAGCTAATTTTTTAACAGAGTGTATGATTTGTTCTTTCTAGTCTGTTACAACAGTGTGTTAAGCCCATTTCCATATCTGAAGCAGAAAGAATAATAATACGATTTCTTATGGTATATAAAAGATGTAGGAGCAGGTCTTCTGGATCTGAAGTTGAATACTGGAGGGAAGTGGATTAATCTTTCGTTGTTCAGTCATTTAATTATTGCATTCCTTGTTCTTTTGTTCCTCTTTTGAAAGGGATGTGTGACTTGAATTAGGAAAGTGTATGAGGTGAAAAGGTCAATGCCTTTCCCTCAGTGCCATAGTTCTGATCCAAGTCTTTTTCATCTCCTACCCACTCATGACTTCTACTAATACTTGGAGAGAGACCCAGTTGATCACCAACCATCCCTCAAGCATAACAATTAAGCAAAAGATTCCACTTTATCTTTTGTGACATGAATGGTAACGAGGTACTTCAGCATAATACATGTATGTGTACAGTCAGTCTTCTGTATCCATGGATTTTTTTATCCATGGATTCAAGCATCCTCGGTTTGAATATAATTTAAAAATATATACATTCAAAAAACAAAGCTTGATTTTGCTATTTTATATAAGGGACACCATTGCATTCTTCCATTGTATTTAATGGGGCTTGAGCATCCATGGATTTTTGAATCCACGGGGGAGGGGGGGGTGTCTTGGAACCAAACACTAGTGGATACTGAGGTCCCACTGTATTATGCATTTATGCTAGGATGTCTGTTTTATGACCCAGTTACTGTTTGTTAATGACCTAGCTAGGATTCGCAGGTTGAGTATGGGACAGGACTCCTACAGCTATAAAAGTTAGCAGATCCTGGATTAGAAAAACATGTCATAAGGTTCCATGAGGTATAATTATGACACATTGTCGTCTTCACGTCCAGAAGTAATGCAGCCCTCACATGGCTGTTTAATGGCCAGTAAAAAGTGGGGCAGGGGTTGGTGGCAGCAAAGCTTCAAGCTTTGTTCCTGTAGCTGAAGTCACATAGTATGAGGCTGAAGATGTTCTGTCACAGTTAAGATAATGATCAATATTGGCATTTTTTGCATTTAAATGACCTCTCTCACACTGTAGAATGTGTGAACTAAGGCAGCACTCTATGCATCTGGTTAGACTGGATCTTCTTCTAAGTCCCTTTTCCAGATGTTCCAAACAAATTGGATGGTTTCTGGGGACAGTGAAAGATGGCTGCTTGGTTGAGGTACGGCGTAACCTAATGGCTGTGTCATGGTCTTTCTTTCACCAGGTGAAGCCCTTTTTCATTTTCCAGCTTTTACAGTCTTGAATATTGGTGCTTTTGTAATCGTTTTTACTAAGTGTTGTTCTCTGTGGCTAATTGTATTCTGTTTTTATGTTGTTGCTGGGTTTGTTTTGTTCTTGAATTCATGCTTGTGTCTCTGTGTGGTTCTAATTTTTAGTCTAAAGATCGCAGAGAGCTGTTATTGGACTATATATAAATATACTAAATAAATGAAGACTACACTTAGCTTCAGAAAACATATACAAACTAGTTTCAGATAACAGCATGCACAACATCATAATCTCAGAGATGGAAGAGTCAGTTTATGTGAAAGCTATTGTTTTTATTACATTTTGAAAGGTCTCCTCGCCAAATCTTCAAGAGTTTTATAAGATAGTTTCTTGTTAAACAAACATATGCCTTGAATTTGCTTCCCACAAGAAGGGCTACAGTGGGCCCGTTCAGACTACGTTATAAACCGGTTAGCAAACCGGTTTAAAATCAAGAAGTTCACACTGAAACCGGTTTTAACACTACTGAATCCGGATTTTGCACACCCGTAGCGGGGCAAATCCCCCATAACCCGGTTTCTCCCAAAGCGGGATTTTTACCGTTTCTTTTGGGAAAAACCGGTTTGCGGGGAATGTGAACTTGGCTCCAATCACGATCGGGTCAAGTTCAGGGGAGGGGAGAAGGCCAGGGGGAGGAACATGCCTCCTCTCCAAACAAAATCAGGCACTCCAGCATTTTTAAAATATTTTTTTACTGTATTTTTAATTAATTATTTATTTTATTATTTTATTTATTTTAGAGTTATTTTATTTATTATTTATTTATTGTATTTTATTGTATTTTATTTATTAGTAATTTAATTGTATTTAATTGTATTATATTTTAGTATTTTTAAAATATTTTTTAATTTCTTATATATATTTTTTATTTATTTTTTTCAGTTTGACAGCTTATGCGCATTCTACAAGGCTCCTTTCCCATCCAATTTTATGAATGGGGGAAAAGGGAAACTCCTGTCCATATATGGATTGGGGTTCCCTTTCATGGGGCCCTTTAAAAATTGAAAGGGAACCCCAATCCATATATGGACAGGAGTTTCCCTTTTTCCCCATTCATAAAATTGGATGGGAAAGGAGCCTCGTAGAATGCGCATGAGCTGTCAAACTAAAAATAATAATAAAAAAATATAAGAAATTAAAAAATATTTTTAAAATACTAAAATATAATACAATAAATCAGGTCAAGTTCAGGAGAGGGGAAAAGGCCAGGGGGTGGAACATGCCTCCTCTCCTGGCAAAATCGGGCACTCCTGATTTTTTAAAATATTTTTAATGTATTTTTATTAATTATTTATTGTATTATTTTATTTTATTTTATAGTTATTTTATTTATTATTTATTTCATTGTATTTCATTGTACTTTAGTGTATTTTATTGCATTTTATTTATTAGTAATTTATTGGATTTTATTGTATTTTTTTGTATTTTTTAAAATATATATTTTTTCTTTTTCCCCCCCAGTTTGACAGCTGTCATTCGCATTGGCTCTTCCGTTTTTATGAATGGGGAAGAGGGGGAACCCCTGTCCATATATGGACTGGGGTTCCC
This sequence comes from Urosaurus nigricauda, assembly GCA_034509955.1. NCBI lineage: Eukaryota > Metazoa > Chordata > Lepidosauria > Squamata > Phrynosomatidae > Urosaurus > Urosaurus nigricauda. The sequence goes on from JAOEGL010000004.1 coordinate 217,063,322, forward strand.
TTTCAGGGCCCCATTCATTCTTTAAACTGGAGGGGAATGAATGGGGCCCTTTTAAAGGGAACCCCAGTCCATATATGGACAGGGTTTTCCCCTCATCCCCATTCATAAAAACGGAAGAGCCAATGCAAATGACAGCTGTCAAACTGGGGGAAAAAAAGAAAAAATATATATTTAAAATAATACAAAAAAATACAATAAAATCCAATAAATTACTAATAAATAAAATGCAATAAAATGCATTAAAGTACAATAAAATACAATGAAATAAATAATAAATAAAATAACTATAAAATAAAATAATACAATAAATAATTAATTAAAAATACAATGGAATATAATAAAATATTTAATAAAATATTTTATTTAATAAAATATATATTAAATTAAAAAATAAAAAATACAATAAAATAATAAATGAAATAAAACACAATAAAATTAAATAAAATAAAAAATAAAATATTAAAACATATAATAAATAATAATTTAAAAAGTACTGGGAGGAGGAGGAGGAGGAGGAGGGGACAGGATCTCCTCAATCCGCACTACTCCCAGCCAAATGCTTCATGCGCATAAGCTGTCAAATATTAAAAAAACAAAACACAAGCATCTCGCGCGGCCAAGGGCTGCATCAGAATCTGTTATTATGACATCATTTGATTAACAACCAAGAGGCTCCATCTTTAATCGTTACTTTTGCGTGTATGAACTTTGTTGGGGTAAAATGCACCGGAGGGGGCAAAAGGTAGTATGAACTTCTCTCTGGAGAGAATCGGTTTGCCATGCACGATCTCCATCTGGATCAAACCAGGGCAAATGGGCTAGTCTGAATGGGGCCAGTATACAGTATTTTGTTACCTGAGTCAAATGACAAAATGGCATTTGCCCCTTTATTCCATGTACAGAAGCTGACTAGACCAGCAGTTGGGATATTGAACACTAGCGAGTCGATAGCATCCTGCACCACATTTGAGAGTAACTGGCTGGCTTAGGGAACAAGGACATAGCTCTGTCTTCCAAGAGAGGGAAATGGTCACAGGGTTTAGGAAGAATATGTTGCCTAATGGAGCAGGATGGATTCTCCCTTTTTGGAGATTTTTAAACAGAAGCTGGGTGACCATCTGTTAGGAGTGCTTTGATTGTGAATTCCTGCATGTCAGGGGTGTCGGGCTGGATGGTCTTTGAGGTCTTCCAACTCTATGATTCTATGAATTGCTGTTGGGCATCTATTGCTGGTCCAAAGCTCTGCTGCATGAGTGGTCACTTCATTCTACCTAATAGTAGAGCCAGCCCTGCCCAAAGCATATTGTGAAATATCTTCTGCTATAAAGTGTTTCCTCCCAATTTCTAATTTGGTGCTAATTGAAAGGAAGTAAATTATTATGAATTGCCTTAGAGTCTTGGAAATAATCAGTTCATTTCCTGTAGATATACAGTATATGCATTTTTGAGCCATTAATCATCTTACTGAGTTGATCTGGTAGGGCTTCATGTGAGATGCGTGAACTGGACACTCCTGCTCCTAAGGAGTTAAGCCCTAAGGATAAATATTTGTCAAAACACATGTGCAGTAGAGTTAATCAACTTCAGTTCAAATAAAACCAATCCTTTACATGAAAATAGCTTCTCACAAAACAACAACAACAACAACACATTTTTTAAAATTACACATACTACAGACTTCAGAAATACTTCTCTACTTATTTTATCCTCTAAATGCTGGCTTTGCCTTGAAAAGTAGTATAAAAACATTTAAACAATATTTTGACTGATTGGAAATGGGGAGCAAATTGAGTCAATTTTCACTAAAGTCATTTAGTAACTTTATTTTCAGTTTTCTCCTCACTCTAATAGTCTGACTGGTTACCTGGAATTTTTAAAAATAGAAAGGAGTAATTCAGTGTAAGCCTTTCAGGTTTTGGTTGGAATCTAGGGTTTCACAAGTGGAATTTTGCTCTTATTATTATTAACCTTTATTTATATAGCGCTGTAAATTTGTTGTTCTGTTTTTCCTTCTGCTCCCTCCAAAAACGTGTGAACTGGAAGGATGCTCTAAAATAGTGTGACATGCATGTATGCTGCAGCTATGGGGAAAAGATTGGCAAACCAACTACCTTTTCAAGGCGCTCTCTTGGATGTTACTTGTCAGGATCATGGTGCATTGTGGACATAATTGTGATTTTAATTAATGGAATCATGGATGAAAAAAACATTTGCTTCATTTTGTGTCTAGTTTCTGATTTGAGAAATGGCTAAACTGAGGAATTGCTTGTCTGAATGGATTTAATTCTTGCTTAATGTCCAGATATTTCAAAGATTTCCTTTTAATTCAGCATATGGCTGTGTTCTATAGAAATCCATAACACAGCGCAGATCTTTCTCTTTCTATATGCTACAATGTTCATACTATTCCTCAAAATCATGTTAAATCAATATTAGAGGATATCTATATGGTGTTGTGATCTGTGATATTTATTTCCTCAGATTACTCTCTGGTACCTCTCTGGCCCTCTTCTTTTTCTGAACCTTTGGAATGGGAATCTTCTTTTTCCAGTCTTTCAGAATATCTGTGAAGTAAGTCTGTTTCCAGTACTGAGAAAAGCTGAAAGGAGATCATGCTAGTTATGTATCTACCAATCAAGGAACTAAATTACTGCCCAAAGTTACTTGTTATCTGTTCTGCTGTCTGTTGACAAACCTGACCATGACTTTGAATCACGGACAGTTGGTGAGTCTTTCACCATCATTGCGATCAGCAATCTTACATTAATCTAGCAATGGTACTTGAATTTATTTGGAGCATTCCAACAACCTGTCTCTAATGATTTTTATTTAGGACATTTACATTGTATATGCTGCATGTCATTATTGTGCATAATATGCATATCATGACTAAGTGTGTTATTGAAATGGTCTGGATGTCTGATTTTGTAGCAATCAATCATCCATAAACAGAGCAATAGGAACCTTGCAAAATGTCTAGAGTATATTTATTGGACAGCAAAGTATGTATTTGTCTAGATCTATATTCTAAATGGTTCAGGAGAAAGTTTAAATGAATAGGAACTGTTATCCTAAAAAGGTTTGAATTCCCAGATAAGTTCATGAGACAAATCCAGAACAGGTAGGAATTGCCCAGCCAGTTTAACAGGACCAAGTGGTCTGTGACATATTAGAATTCTTACATTTTGGCCTCCTGTGTCCTTTTCTTACAATAACAAGTTTATTGTACCTCTCCCCACCAATGAGAGAGCAGGCTCATGGTTCTAAGTCAACTACTTTCTCATATTTCATAGTGGTTAAAGATTGTTCCTCTTCTCTAAATCCCCCCCCCCCCCCCAAATATTCTTTCAGAAATACAACAGCTGAACTGTAGGATTATATATGCTTTCAGGCTTACCTGAGCAGTGAGTTCAAGCTTCCTTTTGGAGGAGAGATGATGAAAGGTGATGGAGAAGTGTTCTGCAGATACTGCTGACTGCTGAAAATACAAATCAATGGGTCTGAGGGCAAATCAAACTTGAACTCTCTCTAGAAGGCAAGATGACTAAGTTGAGACTGATGTGTTTTGGCCCTAGTATGAGATGACAGGATTCAATAGAAAAGGCAATAACGCTTGGTAAGGCAGAAGGCAGTAGCAAAAGAGGAAGACCGTATTTCAGATGGATATCAGATTCAATCAAGGAAGCCACAGTCCTGAGTCTGCAAGACCTGAGCAGGGCTGATAATGACAGGGTGACTTGTCATAGAATCATAGATTTGGAAGAGACCACAAGGGCCATCCAGTCCAACCCCCTGTCATGTAGGAACTCCCAATCAAAGCATCCCTGACAGATGGCCATTCAGCCTCTACTTAAAGACCTCTAAGGAAGGAGACTCAACTACACTCCGAGGAAGTGTGTTCCACTGTTGACAGCCCTTACTGTCAGGGAGTTCCTCCTAATGTTGAGGTGGAATCTCTTTTCCTGGAGTTTGCATCCAGGATCATTTTACCTCCCAGAATATGTCCCTCCGCAACTGCCTTTTCCTTTCTGTTTTATGGAGGTGTTCGTTTCTTCAAATTGATCATCCTTTTTACAGCTTTATTAGATTGAGGTGGAAAGGAGGTAGAGAATGGAATATCATCAAGTTACTGATGGCACCAAACCCCCAAGCCTCCCTTCAGCCTCTCCCAGTGATTTAATGTATATGTCAAATAGAAAAGGGGATAAAACAGAACCCTATATGATCTCTCAGGCTAATATCTAAACAGGGTATCAAAAAGTATCCCTGCGTGATCTCTCAGTATCACTTTCTGAGCTCATTCCTCTAGGTGGGAATAAGTTACAGTAAAACAATGTCTCTTGAGTCCCATACCACCAATGTAGCCCAAAAGGATGCCATGGTCAATGATATCAGAACCTGCCGAGATGTCCAGCAAAACCAAGCAACGAACTGGATATAACTTACTTGTTCAGTTTTGGTCCAAGTCATCCATTTAAGCCATTTCTATTTCTTAACAGGGGATGAAGCTACATAGAAATGGATCTAGATAATCCAGGAACCACGCAGGCTAGGTGTCCACCATATGCATTAGTTACTACTACTGGAATCTATATCTTGTCCAGTGACAGAATATTAGCGACTACCCAGTTATGCTGAAGCATGGGATTCAGAGAGACCCTTTTCAACAGGGGTCATACACTGCTTCCATTAGACAAGTCAGTACACTGCTTTGTTGGAGGGGGACATTAATGACAGCATTGATCACCCATCCAGACCACCCTCCTCTGGGCAGTAACATCAAGGATCTAACATAGATGTGGTGCCTTTTACTTCTCCAAAATGTGCAAACCAAATGATGGGATACCAGGCTTTAGTGTGGTATATGGTATATTGGAGTGATTTCATTTTAAATTAAAGAACTATAACCTTTACTGGCACTGTGGATTTACTTGTGTGTTTTCTTGGGCTGAGACTACAGTGGAAGATAATAACTTTGAAGTGTTTTAGTATTTTTTTCTGTATTTTTATTGATAACATTCATTTTATCTTCACAATATTTATTTAGCTGAACTTCAAACCTATGATTTTCTTCTCAAATACAAATTCAGCTTGTCTTTTAAAGCTTAGGAGGGGTTCCCTTTGTGATCTGATGGATTTCTAAGATATCTTTATTTTGCCTTTACTAAGGTTTTTCATTTTGTTTCAATTTGTATTAAGTATTAAAGCAACTAGCACTATTTTTGCACTGGATTACAAGAACCCTTCCCAGTCTGGTGTTTTCCAGATTCATTGGACTGTGATTCCTACCATGTTTAGGCAGTATGTCCCAGAATTTTGAATTGACTGAAGAGATATCTGTTTAAATGGCATAAAATGAGGTTTCAGATTATCTTAAGGGGAATTTGTGATTACTGGACAAGATGGGATTTGTAGCCCAACTCATTTGGAGGACACTAGGCTAAGAGAGCCATAGTTATTTGATATATAGCTAATAATCTCTTTCTAATTATACTGACAGCTGCACTACAGGCACTGAAGAGGAAAAAGAGATACGAGAAACAGTTGACTCAAATTGATGGGACGCTTTCTACTATTGAATTTCAGCGTGAAGCACTTGAAAACTCCTACACCAACACAGAAGTGTTCAAGAATATGGGCTATGCTGCCCAAGCTATGAAAAAAGTACATGAAAATATGTAAGTTGAAAAGACTGTCAACAAATGTGCTCCATCATGTACTTTGTCTCTCTCAGCTTGTGTATGCATGCTGGGCCATTGTTTTGGTTAGATTCTTTAATATTGATAGAATTTTGTAGACATGAGTGTGGTGGGCTGGTTTCATTTGGACTGCTATGCTTTATGTCTAAGAGTGATTTTCCATCTGGCATTTTCATATGACCTGTGGCAGTCCAAAGGAATGTCAAGCTGGACCACAGCAAATCTGATTCTAAGACTCAATTTAAAATAGGCCTGTGGCTGAGCTTTAGAGACACCCTTCTTTTTCATATTAAGCTATAATCCATTACTGTTCAGCAGTGGAGGAACTGTTATCCTGTTAAAGTACTGCTGTATATTGTACGTGGAGCTGCTTTTGAATGATTCTGGATATAGAATCTTACAGGTGTTAGGAGACTTTTGGCCACTAAAAGCATAACTTAAGTCTGATCAGTAAGAATCTCCATGGGCTACTGATATCTTTCCAAGTCCAGCAAGGACTGGTTTGTGTACTTTGAAAATGTAAGCAGTTTATTACTTGGTACTTGGAGGAGTTGTACATCTGTCTGAAATTGCACTGACTTTGTCGTTGGAGGTTCTCCTTCAGATATCCCATCCATCTGAAATATGGTGATGACTGATGGGATGGTTGTTGAACCCCATTTATTGCATTTTCTCATCAGGGAGTCTTTCCTGATTTTTAGGCTAATATCTCCTAGGCAGCTGGCAAAGACTTGTGTTATTTTGTCAGGCTTTCAACACAAGAGGCTTTCAGCATTTTATAATTTGTTTAACATCTAAACCTTACTGTTGCTTTTCATGCTGTTGTGTGTTGATGGTTCCCTACTTTATGGTATTTTGGTGATTTTTGCCATCCTGATAATATTGAACTGTAGTCTGGAAGTTTATCAAACAACTCAGTGGCATGGATTTTCTTTGTTTGCTTGTTTAGGGACTTGGACAAAATTGATGACATGATGCAAGATATCACTGAACAGCAAGATATTGCTCAGGAAATTACAGAAGCTCTTACAAGAAAAATGGGTGATGACTTTGATGAGGTGGGTAATGAAAGTTAAGAACAGCAGTTGACTGCAGTCTATATATCATGGCTTCTTTTGTGCTCGATAAAAATCTAGTCACTCTCCTTCCAAGCACTTAACGTCATTTTTAAAGAAATGACTTGAATTTTGAATTGACTGAAGAGATATCTGTTTAAATGGCATAAAATGAGGTTTCAGATTATCTTAAGGGGAATTTTTAGAAAGGGAAATAATTTTTTTTCAAATCCCTCTCAAATACTTAGTGTATTGAACTTTTAAAATAACAAATGGAACACCCAACAAAATGTGGCACAATTGAATATTCCTATTCAGGACTCCCACCTAGTTTATCCTAACACTCCCAGACACTCCATTCTATTCCCCTTCCTGCCTGGGTTTCCCTCCCCTCCCCAAATATTTATTAGCATTTCATGCCCCCTTTGTTATTATTTTTACCTCCCACTTGTTCATGGAAGGTACTATTTTGGCTATGTAAGCATCCATGTTTGGAGAATCAAATTCACTGTTAGCATGTAGCATATTTCAGTGGTTTCTTTTTCTACATATCACAACAGATGGTGTCCGTATTCCATCTATACTTCAGAACTTTTGCTTGCCTCTGTAGTTGGGCCTACTATTGATGTGGTTTCTTCCTGTTATATTGAGTCTCCAGGGTACCATGCCAGTTATATTTATAACAGGGATGGGAATCACATGGCAATCCAGATGTTATTGAACTGCAAATCCTAGCAGTTCTGGCCAGTATACCAAGGAATGCCTGGACTTGCAGTCCAATAGCTAGAGTGGCTCATGTTTAAATGTCTCGTGCAGGATGACATCCATGCAATTATATGAAATATGACTCATTGGAAATGATATTCATGCTTGGTAAGGTAGAAGGCAGTATGGAAAGAGGAAGGCTTCACTCAGTCAGGGAAGCCAGGGCCCTGAGCAGGGCTGAGCAACACCTGAGCAGGGCTGTTAATAACAGGGTGTCTTGGAAGTCACTCATTTGTAGGGATGCAATAAGTCAGAGCTGACTTGACAGCAATTAACAACTTGTGGAGAAGAAAAGGTGTACCTCCCTTTTGAGAAGATGTATAGACTTCTGGGCCATTTTAGTTACCTTTCTCCTAAACATTTTCATATGAATATCTGTTATGTTCAATATAAAATAAGAGAATCTGAAATTAGGCTGCTAGGTTGCTGAAGCCTACTAATTGAGACACAGTGGCTTAGTGTTAAGATGCAAATTCTGATCGTCTTAAGGTCAGAAGATTGGCAGTTCAAGGCCCAAGTGCTGCATGCGCTCCCATGACTACAGTTGCCCTATTTAACTCGCAGATCTGAGATCTGCAACCTTGAATATCCGTGGAGGGGCAACCTCCGCTATTTTCAATGGTGTGCGCGTCTGGGCCGCATGCATGGGGGCACACCCCATTCAAGCCTATGGGGCTTGAATATGTGCAAGCCTCCACTTTTGCAGGAGGGTGTCCAGAATAGATTCCCCTTGAAAACGGAGAGCCAACTGTAGTCCTAGCTTCTTCCAACCTAGTGGTTCAAGAGCATGCAAATGCAAGTAGATACCACTTTAGTGGTAAGGTAACAGTGTGCAATGCAGTCATGCTAGCTAAATGTCCTTCTAAAACACTGGATCTTCGGCTTAGTAAAAGAGATGAGTACCGCCCCCTACAGCCGGTTACAACTAAACATTCATCTCAAGGGGAAACCTTTACCTTTTATTAATTGAGATTGCATGCATGGGAATGACATTTTTAAAAAATGGTCCTTTGTTAATTTTTTCTGAAAACAGAATGGAGAGTGTAACCCCACCCCACACATTAGATGTTATTCTGCAAGGAGATATGTGTGTAATCAACACAGAGCATCACAAACAAGACTCAGCTGCATTGTATCAATTTGCTCTCTGTAGTTCTAAACTAGATCATGATACATTATTCTACTAACATGCATAGAAGCTTCCCTGCTTCCAATCTACTGCAGAACTTGGAAAAGTATCCTTTGGGTTACAACTCAGAATCAATACAGGTAGTATTGCCTAGTGCTAGTCCCAAAAGTAACACTTCTAAGCTCTGGTCTGTTGCCACATGCTTCTTGCCCCAACACTACTTTGCTTGGACAGTTCTGGCTTCTTACACTATCCTCAAACACCTCTTATGCATCATCACTCATCTCTGGTAGTAGTTAGCTTCAATACTGCTCTTAACAACAGGTAGTGGAGCAATCCTCAATTCCTACATATCTCTTTTCAAAAATTAAGTTGAAATAATTTAATTCTCCATCTTGAGTAATACAGACACTTCTGATATCGTTTGTGTCCATTTTATTCTTGTGAAATTGGTAGCTTTTCTGAGAACTGTAATCTCGTTTTGAATCTTGTTACTTCTACTTATGAATACTACTAGTACATATCCCACATACACCTATATAAGTCACCTCTGGCATGTTGAAATGCTGGCTGGGTGGGAAACAGACTCACTTTTATGTTATCAAAGTTTCCCTTTTGTATGGATATAAATATTTCCTGTTTTCATTTTCACATGAAAGAACAAAATCTTTGCCATTTTCATTGTTGCTGAGAAAAAAAATTGTTGAAAATTTTGTAGTTTTCAAAGACTGCAGTTTGGGACCAAGTCTGCACACACACACACAAAACAACAACAGAAAATGGCATGCTATTTTCTTCATTAAAATGCTGTTTTCTGTGCGCGCGCACACACACACACACTTTTATCTCACACAATATAAATCCTAAACTACAAAGATTTTTGCTCTCCTAAGATTCTCTTCATCAGGACTTCCCAACAGAAGAAACCTATTTTTCAAATATTTTGAGTATTTTCTTTCCATCACTGTTTCCCTGCCTAGTTGTCTGGAATGAGTTCTCCATTGTCACTGGAAACACAGCAAGTAGCTGTTTGCAATGCTGTTATAGTTAAAATGCATTACAGTGAGAGATTATTTATTTTTTGAAATTTAATTTGCCATCTCTTTTCAGGATGAGCTGTTGGCAGAATTGGAGGAACTGGAACAAGAAGAACTCAATAGTAAAATGGCCAATGTTCGATTACCAAGTGTACCAGCTACTCCACTTCCTACACATCCTGGTAAATTCTTGTCTTTTCTTAAGCTTGTTGTTTGTTATTAATATTAGTACAGAAACAACCAGTTGAATGAAAGAGAGAGATAACAGTAATTGCATTATTTGCCATGATTAATTTTGTCTCTATTTCTCTTTGGTCTGTTGACCTACCTAAGTGTGGCAGAAGTGCCTGTAGTTCTCTTGTCTGCTTTGCTTTTCCTATGCCAAGATATCCTGTTAAGAGAGAAGATAGCTTAAGTAATGGTCCTCCTTAATAGATCACTGCTGGGAGGAAAGGGCACAGATCATTTGAGATTGGCTAAATAAGCAGACAAACAACAAAACAAAAACCCTCACATTAATCTCACACATGGATAAGTATTCTGCAGTTATGTGAATCTCTTCAAAATGAAGATTTTGTGATTTGGAGTTTGATATTGCTGACTTCTCCTTTTGAGGTATTTACTGGTATGTCTGAAAATCTTTGGATCTGTGTGATAACCTGTCCATATGAATAGCTAACCATCATATTTGCAACTCAAGCAGTCTGAAGCTGTAATTGTTTGAGCCCACATATTTATTTAACTTGTTCCATTCATTTCCTATCTGCCTTTCAGAATGGCAGTCACCTGGAGGTGATTTACAACAAAAGATTGGAATGGGGGATATGTTTTTTCTAGATGTTGGATTGCGGCTCCCCTGATTCCTCAACCATTAGCATTGCTGGCTGAGTGTGATGGCTGTTGTAGTCCCACAGTCTCTGTTGGATTACATGATCCCTACTGCAGATATAGGATAAACCAATTCTAAATATGAAAAAAGCAAAATCCTGGATTTTGTTTCTTTTTTCTGATTTAGAATTGGATTATCTTATATCAGCAGTAGGGATCATGTAACCCAACGGAGACACTGGGACTACAACAGCCAAACAATCATTTAAAAATGAACTGGTAACAAAACCACCCTATATAATTTGAAAAAAATTCCCGCTAAAACTCAAAAGAAACCATGCAAGCATTTAAAATAGTCTTTAAAACAGCAGTTTATCTCATGGCACCTGAGCAAACATTTTTGCCCTTCTATACTTGCACCTACTGAGAAATGCTGTTTCTGTACAGGTGTACTCTGCAGAGCTCAGAAATATTGTCTGGTATCTTGTTTGCAGTTACAGATCTGTAATCTAGATTTATGGATTCCTAACTGCTTCATATTCAGTCATACTGCATATTCATGATTATGGCACTATAGCCATGATTGTAAATGCCTCCCGAATCCCACCTTGAATTCCAGGTATCAAGTGATGGAAGTTCTGTTGTTCTGGCAATTGGGTCATAGTAAGATCATATTTCCAGCCCCCTTCCATCAGTGAGCAAGGCTGTAACAATCAGAAATGGCTCCTCTGTCGCAATTCCTCATTATATTACAGATCACTAGTGGGAGGGAGCTGGAAACATCCTGCTGTGCTTAATTGCCAGCAGAACAGACTTCATTCAGTGTAGCTGTTGGCTGTTAAAGTAGTTTTGTGTGGATTGGGCCACATTAAGGGCAAAATAGACCACCCCCTCCAAAGGTGGATTGGAGTGTAGCAACCACACACCATGGCCCCAATCCACCTTTTTGCTAGCCAAAAAAGCAGTGGTAAAGAGCCACTCCTTTTTGCACCAGTAAAACACCAGCTTTTCATCCCTGCTGTGGCAAGAAGCTGGCCTTAAGGTATTCCAGCAGCATATGGCATATAAACACAGTGCTGCTGGTATGCCTGGAAGCTGGTCCATGTCTGGGCAGTGAGTTCGCTTGAAAGCTTCCAGGCATCTTGGGGGCATGCATCGTCTGTACGCCATGCCTTCTGTACACCTTTTTAATCAAGTCTGTTCCAAACCTTAGTTATCCATTTGAAACAGCCACCAGCATTTAGGTCCAAAACACATTGCAGAAACATTCCAGTTTGACCACTTTAACTGCCCTGGCTCAGTGCTAGAGAATCCTGGGAATTGTAGTTTATTATGGCACTGGAGCGCTGACAGAGAAGGCTAAATAGCAATAGCAAGTACAGTACATATCTATACCACTTATCAGTGTACTTAAGCACTCCCTAAGCAGTTTACAACGTGTAAACTAATTGCCCCCAACAAGCTGGATACTCATTTTAGCAACCTATGGAAGGATGCCAGGCTCAGTTGATCCTGGAGTTCTGGAACTGAACTCACAACCTTGTGGCTGAGAATGGCTGCAGTACAGGCATTTAACCACTGCACCACCACAGGGTCCCTAAATATCTCACAAAACTATAGTTTTCAGAATTTCCTAGTATTGAACCAGGGCAGTTAAAGTGGTCTCAAACTGGATTATTTCTGCAGTGTATTTTGGACCTTGGTTAGCTCTTGATCACTACTTTTTAAAGGACTATATCTGGGATTCTTTGGTTTGTAGTCCAAAAGGTAACTTTTCAAGGCTGTGATTATTTGACACTGCTGCATGGTATGAGTATGTGTGCTCAGAAGATCAGTGTATAAAGGTGATACATTACAATGATGCGCTCATGAATCATGGTATAATCTGCATTAGCCAAAATTGTAGTTCTGCCTAGTATTCACACTTGATACCAATCTATGAAACACAAGATTGCAGAACATAATTTAACAACGTGTCCTTAGGTAGAACTATTCCTTGGATTCATAGACAAGAGCTAACACTGCAGTATAAGAGTACCACAGTAAAGTTAGTAAAAAGGAAATTACAGTACAGTTAGCAAAAACCAAATTCTGTTGTTAGGAGCTTCACAGATGTTCCTAAAGGAGTAGTGTCCTGCTGCTCCTTTCAGCACTGGATTGGGGCTGCAGCAACCACACACCGAGGGTCTGGCACTTTGCCACTTTAAAAAGAAATGGCAAAATGCAGCTCCTTTTTAAAGTGGCAAAAAGCTGCTCTTGCTGCGGTGGCAGCTTTTTGGTGTTTCTTTGGTGCAGCACATCTAAAAACTGCTCCAAAAAAAAAAAAAAAAAGGCATTACACAGGTATCAAGGAGGAGTTGGCGCATATGGCATGCAATTGCCATGCCCCCACTTCACCCCGATGCTGGCGTTTTATGCTAGAACAGATTTGTTGACTCAATGTGATTTGCCTGGGTGTCAGCTCACCATTCAACAGTTGCTTTATTGGGTTTACTGTAATTAGAAGTAATCTATACAATTGAAGCCTATGTATATGTATTTGACTGTATTGTCACTGGATACCCTGTAATATTCCAGATGGATGTTCAATAACTTTGTAGAAATAGTAGGGTATTTCTAGTAAATGCAGTCCTGCATGAACAGTTTTTAAAGATCTGTCTTCTGAGACATAAATTTATCTAGGCATTCTCTGTTGCCATTAATTCTCATTTATCAGACTCTCACATTGTGCTGTCTTTTCCATTGGCTACCTTACTATACCCTAAGTGATCATGCAAGGATATAACAGCAAGTCAGGAGCAGGACAGAATACACTGAATGAAAAATAGCAGACGTTAGGACCTTATCAGTCTCTGGAATTGGTACTGGACACCTGAATCCAAGTTTTGATTTCAGATCTAACCTATGGTGTATGAACAATATGGACAACATACCTTCTTCTGATGTCACTTTGATATTGTTAGAAATTGGATTGGCTGCCTTATGGCCAAGACTTCACATTGAGTGATCAGATTTGTTCCTGTTTTCCTTGCTGCTAATTATTACTAATCTCTTTCTACAGCTTCTTCAAAGAAGAGAGTGGAAGATGACGATGATATGCAGCAGTTGGCAGCATGGGCTTCTTAACACTGGTTCAGTGAATGTCATGGAAGGACCTATGGACAGTGTATGTTTTATACACACAATTTGGTTGTGTTTCATACAGACCAGAATTGGTCTCTGATGGGATTTTGTAGGGTTTATGTAATATGTATATTTGAAAAGCCAGCATTATTCAAAACTTGTTTAAAAAATGCTCTTTATCATTTCATATGTAGCCTCGTCTGACTCTTTTTTAAAAAAATGCATACACAGAAGAAATCATATTTTTACACTATAGGGAAAAACTGAAAGGGTAGTCTGTTTCTATGCAGTATTATTCTGTGACACCAAAGCTGTGTGTGGATAACACCTAAGTTGTGTTCAGTTCTGTTAAAGCAGTGCTGAGAGTGGATTCATGCAAATCTCCCAGGCCGCTGCTCTGCCCTTTGGATTCTGCTACCTTTTGCACAGCACATGTCAGCTGAAACACTAGTTTGCTGCAAGAGTCAGCACAGCAACAGTTCTTAATATAAGGTAGGATAGGTTAGGAAAACCTTCTTTTCATGTGGTTTCTGAAATATACTTGGGCTGATGGGAATTTGCAGTCCATTAGGATTCACAAAGTTCTGCTTCTTCAAGTCCTGAAAACAATTTGCACTGTCAGATTTCTTTGCTTTAGAGAGGGTTTTCCATTCACACAGCTGCTTGCTTGCTTGCTCAGGGCTGTGCATGAAAGAAATGAATGCATGTGTGGTGTCTTGAAGATTAAAAGTGCAGTCTTAGTCTTCTGGATCTTCATCTGCAGAGCTATTGGGGCTGGAGAGCTCTTTGCAGAGGGAAACTTCACCATCAGGAGAACGTCAATCACAGGTAGGTCTGCTAAAAACTGTGGATAGAGCTAAGCTATCTGTGGTGGTTCCATATGTTACACACTCTGAAACAAGGTGTTCAAGCACTGGACCAGAGGCGATGTCAGATCTGTGCTTTTGTTCCTCTGGGAAGCTTCACAGTTGGGTCCATCAACTATACCAACCTGGAGATGAAGGACTTAATCCCCCTCTTACTGGTTGCAGTAGGAAAAAAAAATCCAAAATAACAAGGATCTATTCTCAGGACATTCCCCGCCCCCACATTTTCTGACTTGCTTGTTGTGATTGAGAAGTACTTTGGAAATGACAAAACATTAGCCAGTAAATTCCTCAACTACCCCATTACCTCCTGAAATATTTGCTCAGTTACACAACATATTTCATCAGCAGTTCAGTGTATATGAAAAAATAATTGAGGTTTACCATAAGGTAGGCAGATCAGGAATAAAACACTGCAGTCTAAAATACAGAGTACAGTTTTTCTTTTTGAAAGTTTGTAGGGGTGAAATGAATATGAATTGGATAAATTTAGTTTTAATAAAAATTATGACAGGGCCATCTCTAGTAAGACCTTTGCTTCAGGCAAATGGGGGCAGAGAGTAGGTTGTCAGTAGCTTCTTGACCTTACCTGTTGCACTTGTGAAGGCACATACTGTCCTGTTGCCAGTCTTGAAGTAAGATTTAATTTCCAGTTCAAATGTACAAGGCACTGTGCGAAGAGTGCCATTTAGTCATTTGCCGCAAGAGGCTAAATGTCTTGACTGGATCTAGCTGATCTGGGGTGGTAGAATGTGTGTCATCGTCAATTTCTTCAAAAGTAGGGATGAAAACAAAATTGCTGTCTGAATGTTGTTGGAACTACAATGCCTACTAACCTGGATTCCTTGGGCAGTGAACGGGAATTCTAAGAGCTGTCAACATCTTCAGGGACACATGTTCCCCACCCCTGCTATGAAAGATGAAGGTCGCAGTCAAGGACAGCATAGGACTTAAATCACTTCAGATTGTGACCAGAGTGGATGAAAATAATCTCCTCCACTGTTCCTCATTTCATTTTCTTTGCAGCTGAATCTTTCATATGGAGGTTTTGTATTGTTATGCCTCTTGTCGAATAGAGAATCACAATAGCTTTTTAAAGGTTGTGATATTTGAAATCTTCAAGTCATTTAATTTCTTTTCTTTTTCTTCATGAATAAAAAGCACTTTAATTGAGTAGTTACAGAATTGAAATATAATTTTTGACTTTATGTAGCATATTTAAAACATGATCACTTTTTTGATTCAGGAAACTGGTTATATATGCACATAATTTTCAGGGGAATAGATATGGAAGCCAAAGGGGAAAAAAAACCCCAGGTTGAGATTTCCTCATCCAAAATGTTTGGGACCAGAAGTGTTCCATATGTTGGATTTTTTTTAATCTATGGAGCAACATTTCTGCTGGATCTATCCCCTTACCCTGGTTGAGCTCTGAAATGTTTATCCCACTCTCCATGTACTAGTGAACCCATATAGGATCCTATTCGCCTAATGTAGTGTTTCTACAAGGAATGTGAGATACGTATACCAAATTTTGCTTCTGGTGGCAGCAACTCTAAATGTTTTGAAAACATTTGAAAGATGGTGGGTTAGAAGCAGTCCCTCTCCTACTAGGACGTTTGTGTGTGTGCAGGTGTTTGAACCATCTTGCAGTACATTTTTCTATTTAGCTATGTACTACTCCTGAATTTGTATATAGACAGTGTAAGATACCAATTACAGTTGCGTGCTTTCAAGTCAATTCTGACTTATGATGACCCTAAGGTAAACCTATCATGGGTTTTTTGGGGGCTGAGAATGTGTGACTCACCCAAGGTGGGTTTCGGTGGCTGAGTGGGTAATTGAACCCTGATCTCAAGAGTCACAGTCCAACACTCAAACCACTACATCATGCTGGCTTTCATTGTGATATTAATACTCCTTGTAAAACAATCTTCCATAAACTTATGGTAAGAACCAGGACAAGATAGTACCCCTGCCCCACACAAACAGAGGATTGCTAGAGTAGCAGTTAAGTTCAGCAATGCTGATGGGATAGTTTGTTCCATGACATCTGATGGTAGCAAGCTGGTTAAAGGAGTTTCACACAGCAGATGGAGCTCCAGCCTCTTGTCACTGCTCTATACCCTGCACCTGCTGCATGAAACAACTGGCTCTTTACACTAAGTACAGGACCAGCGTTCATGATACCATGGATGCTGTAGATGAAAATCCTGTTTGCACAAACTAGTGCAATTTTCCTAAAATTAATGCACATTTTGACCTACTCTCTTTTCTAAAACTTCCCAATGATTTGTGTGTGTGTGTTTTTTTTAATGCCAATAAATTTTGGCCAGAATACTCCAGTTGTAAAGAATTTCAAGACTTGTTGGGATTATTTTTGTACATCAGGTGTAATTTGTCTTTGAAATATCTGTAAAATGATAAATAAAGACTTTCAAAACTTGCTTGGAAATTCTGTTTAAACACATTAAAGCAAAACAGAAATCAGCTGAACATGAAGATCAAAGCTTGGCACCCACTAATCCATCAAAAATGAGCATTTCAAATAAGCTTTTTAGAAGCTTTCTCCCAGTTGCAATGGAGCTTACAGAAATTATTCCTTTCATCTGTTTCCCTTTGCCATGTGCATTACACAGTTTGTAGCAGGGTTAAGAATAATTATTTTGGTCCAGAAACTGAGAGGGAACACAGAAGCAGTTGAAATTCAGGGCATGTGCCATAATGAAATTTAAAGGTGTGGGAGCACATACAACATTTACCAATTTGGATAATTTCTCACCAAGTATACAAAGAACAGCTCAATTCTATGCACATCTGCTCCAAAATAAGCGACAGTAAAAATGCTTCTCAACTGAAAAGGTTTGATTTCATGCAAGAGCTTTCCCTTAAGTCTTTAAAGAGCCTGTTATTTCCAATCACTGAAGATAAACAGCAGAATAGCTTGTGGTTGTGTGGAGATTCCTGATAATAAACCTATAGATTGACCCCAGATTCAGTCATATTTACGACAGACTGCTTAAACTTCACAGGATTTCAGTCAATTATGAGTATCTTAAATCTCATTATTCACTTAAGTATCATTATATCTGGGTCCAGCCTTAGACATAGTATTTTACATTCACTTCCTTACAAAAATCAGCTAAATTTTATGTTATAAACATGTATTCTTAATTGTGAGATTTATGCTATTTCTACAAG
Organism: Urosaurus nigricauda; assembly: GCA_034509955.1. Lineage (NCBI taxonomy): Eukaryota > Metazoa > Chordata > Lepidosauria > Squamata > Phrynosomatidae > Urosaurus > Urosaurus nigricauda. Next base: position 217,081,025 of record JAOEGL010000004.1, read on the forward strand.
ATGCAAAAATATCTTTCAAAACAAGCTAAATGGCATAGGTAAATGAGAAGTAGTATTAATTGTTGCAACAGAGAAATAATTTTTCTTTTAAAACCTTTTAACATGAACAATCTAATTTACATTTAAAATAATATAAATTCCGAAAACAAAAAGAGGCATAATGTCTATATGGAAAAAACTTGTGGTCCAAAGATATAAAATGTGTAGCAACTTAAAATCTGCAAAAGGTGAAACATAGATGGCATCTAACTGCAATTTATCTGCCAAAAATGTTTTAAATCAATGTTGGGATTGTCGAGGAGGGCACATTTTTCATATGAGGTGGACATGTAAGAAAACAAAATATGATTGGTCTAATACTTATATGTTAATAAAAAAAATTAAAGGTAGATTTGGTAATGCAACCAGAAATTTTTTGTCAGGCATTATGGAGAAAGAACTGGAATGTAAATACAGACTACTACTTCAATATATGACAACAGTAGCAAGACTCTTGTTTGCTCAAACTTGGAAATAGACTGGAGTACAAGTACTAATGAGCATAAGAATCGTAGAGTTGGAAGAGACCACAAGGGCCATCCAGTCCAACTCTCTGCCATGCAGGAATTCCCAAAGTGTCCCTGACAGATGGCCATCCAGCCTCTGCTTATAGTCCCCTAAGGAAGGAGACTCCACCACACTCCGAGGGAGTGTGTTCCACTGTCAAACAGCCCTTACTGTCAGGAAGTTCCTCCTAATGTTGAGGTGGAATCTCTTTTCCTGCAGTTTGCATCCATTGTTCCAGGCCCTGTTCTCTAAAGCAGCAGAAAACAAGCTTTCTCCATCCTCAATATGACATCCCTTCAAATATTTGAACAGGGCTATCACATCACCTCTTAACTTTCTCTTCTCCAGCTCCCTAAGACATTCCTCATAGGGCATGGTTTCAAGACTCTTCAACATTTTAGTTGCCTTCCTTTGGACACACTCCAGTTTCTCTACATCCTTTTTGAATTGTGGTGCGCAGAACTGGACGCAATATTCCAGGTGGGGCCTGACCAAAGCAGAATAGAGTGGCACTATTACTTCCCAGGATCTAGACACTATACTTCTATTGATGCAGCCTAAAATTAGCTGCCTCATCAAACTGTTGACTCATGTTCGACTTGTGGTCTACTTCGACTTCTAGATCCCTTTCACATGTGGTCTTATTCAGCCAGCTGTCCCCCATCCTATACCTATGCATTTCATTTTTCTGCCCTAAATGTAGTACCTTACATTTTTCTGTGTTGAATATCATTTTGTTAGCTTTGGCCCAGCTTTCCAGTTTATTCAGGTCATTTTGAATTTTGATCCTGTCCTCTGGGGTGTTAGCTACTCCTCCTTTTTTGTTGTCATCTGCGAATTTGATAAGCATACCCCCAATACTGTTGTCTAAGTCATTAATAAAGATGTTGAATGATGGCAGAATGGATTGCTCAATTAGTCCAAATGCCAAAATTATGTGGGTTCTCTAGGCTAAGCCTTTATGGACTTTTTGAGCTATGAGAAATTTAAATATTTCTCATAGCTCAAAAAATTATCAGAAATAATTATCTCTGGTTATGATTTTAGTAAATCTAGTAGGATTACTCAGCTGAATCTGTAATGGTAGAATAATATTTTTACTTTAGTATCCCTCCTCCATAACAGTTAGGATGTAAGGGATGCAGTGGCGAAGTGGTTAAGATGCCAATTCTGATGATTGGAAGATTGGCAGTTCGAGGCCTGGGTGCTGCATGATGGTGTGAGCTCCTGTCACTAGTCCAAGCCTCTGCCAACCTAGCAGTTTGAAAGCATGCAAATGTAAGTAGATAGATACCATTTCTCAGTGGGAAGATAACAGCATTTGGGGCAGTCATGCTGGTCACATGACCACCAGAGCAGTCCTCGGACAACGCTGGCACTTCGGCTTAGAAACGGAGATGAGCACTGTGCCCTACAGTAGGTTACGACTAGACATTCATGTCAAGGGACTACCTTTACCTTTTACCTTATATTTAGGGTGGGACTGTCAGTCCCCTGTTGTTATATGCTTTTTCTTTTTTTTTTTTCTTTCTGATTATTTTTCGTTAACCGATCAGATGTTCTTTCACTTTCGGTATACTCCAAGCCTACAGCACTGCTTAAATCTAGTTGCATTAACTTCCAAGTACTGACGCATTGGCCTGTAAATCTAAAGAATCACTAGACAAAAATTCCAATAAGGTTGGTAGAAGCTCTAGTGCCCAAGTCTGACATGTAATCATCCAAAGCTATACTCTTACTGGCTTCCAAAGTGGTTTGTCATTTAATACCAGTAGGGGACTGCCTTTTCTTAACTAAATTGAAGAAACATATATTTTAAAAATGTGCCAATTAAAGCAATTACGGTAGGCCCTCCATATTCATGGATTCAACCACCCACAGCTTGAAAATATTAACACACACACACATTCCAAAAAACAGACCTTGGGACACCATTTCTCTATGTTATTGTATTTAATGGGACTTGAGCATCCACAGTTTTGGTCTTCATGGGGAGTTCCTAGGACCAAACCCCCAGCAGATACCAAGGTCCAACTGTACTTATTATATTCATTTATATAATTTATAAAGTGTTCCATATCAAAGATTTTGAAGCAATGCATAATAAATTACTCAGCTTCAGAGGATGGCAAAGGCAAACTTCCTCTGAACCAATCTCGCCAAGATTGATAGGGTTGTCATGAATCAGAAATGATTTGGAGGCATACAACAAAACAACAAAAATGCACTCTACATAGGGCTGCCCTTAAAAAAGCGTTTGGGGGATGCAGCTAAACTGTTGTAGAATGTGCATTATAGGGATTGTATAACACCAGTCTTAAAAGAATGGCACTAGTTTTCAATTTGCTTTCAAACAAAATTCAAGGTGCTGGTTTTGACATATGAAAGCCCTAAATGGATTGAGGTCAGGAAATCTGAAAGATCATCTCCTCCCATGTAAGCCTGGCTAAAATCTGAGCTTTTGAGAATAAGCTCTGATGTGAGTCCCACCACCTTGCACAGCTAGGCTGATGTGACTGGGCTTTCTCTGTAGCTACACCCTGACTGTGGAGCTTCTTTCCATGGGAGGTCAAGCAGGTTCTTTTACATGGTTTTGGCCTCTGAAATTGCTTTGTATGTTTTAACCGTATGGTTTTAAATTATTTTAAAGAAGTGTGTGTAATTTTTCCTCAAGTCTGTTTATAAACTAGAATTAACTTGGGGACTTACCTTGGAAAGAAACAGAACTGAGCAGTTTCCCTATTCAGGAAGAGTCTGTTAAGTTACTATATGGGGGAGTCAGCAAAGTGACCATTGTTTATTGGGACCGATGCTCAATGAAAGTGATACACAATGAGACCAATGTAAATCAGGACACCAGCTATGGAGTATCCATTGTACACTGCCTTATGGTCCCTGCTGAAATGAGATGATACATAAAAGAAACAAATTAAAAACCAAATATCAAACACACACACAAATTCAACAAAAATAAATGTTTTCATAAACTTTTGGCTAAAACCTATTATGGTAAGAATTGTAGAATCATAGACCTGGCAACCCAGTCCAACCCTCCAAAATGAGGAATACGCCAACAGAAAATATGACTCCTTTCAACTGCAGCATACTGGTCATAGAATCATAGAGTTGGAAGAGACCCCAAGGGCCATTCAGTCCAACCCTCTGCCATGCACGAAATCACAGTCAAACCATCCCCGACAGATAGTCATCCAGCCTCTGTTTAAAAAGCTCCAAAGAAGGAATCTACACCACTCTCTGAGGGAGTGTGTTCCACTGTCAAATAGTTTTTACTGTCACGAAGTTCTTCCTAATGTTGAGGTGGAATCTCTTTTCCTGTAGTTTGCATCCATTGCTTCATATCCTAGTCTCTGGAGCAGCAGAAAACAAACTTGTTTGATCCTCAATAAGATGTTTGATGTACTTGGAACTAGGATATCTAGGGCAGAGCACTTTAAAAACTTATTTCAGTATTTCTTTGCAAAGCAAACACAACACAAGACTTTTGTCAGTAGCTAAAGGTACATTGATGATCCCTAGATGGAGCTCTGAACTCAGTTATCCAAAAGGCTTAAAGCTCTCTATTATTTCATAATATGCTTTTCCTTATATAAGGGAATGAGCACAACTAGAACTCTTTCTGAGACCAGGTAAATACTGTTTATGTTGACAGGGTCATCACTGTAAAAGTCCAGGCTCATGTTAGCTTGTTGAAGCAACATTAAAAATATACAGACATCTTTACACATGTTAAGAGTTTAAAATGACTCACCACTCCATGTCATAAAGTACCAGATGTTTTAAAAGTTAATAAAGACTTCATTTCCATAACTTTTCATATTACTTATTAAAGCCAACAATGAATAGCTCTTCACACTTGGGAAACACTTCCGTGTCAAAAGTATAATACTTACATGTACACTATGACTCTGCTGCTGTACTCAAGTAACCAATCTGAAGTACGCATACAAACAGCTGGAATCTTTCACATCCATGGAAAGGTTGCCCTTTGACAGAAGCCTCAGACATCATAGTCTGTGACCAGGCTGGCATTCTGGAAATGGTAGTCCAGAAAGGGATGTATCTGAGCTCTGCACCCCTGATAAGAACTGGAAGTGTCCATAGGCCTGTCTGTAACAAAAGTAACTTAGCACAGATCCTTTCCTGCATCTCAAACTCCACTTATTTTGCCTGTTTCTAGTGTAGTAGGATGGAGCAGAATTAGGGCTGATGTGGTTGGACTGCAAATCCCATCAAGCCTATACAATATAGCCAACAGTGAAGATGATGGGAGTTGGATGCAATTGACCTCTGCAGAGCCATACATTCCCCAGTACTGGATGAATGGCTCAGAAAGATGCCTCAGGGCACAGGAAGCTCTGAGACAGTCTGTTTAACAAAGGATTACTGACAGTGTTCTCCCAGGCTTCCTGCAAAGCTTCAGTGAGAGACTGGATTTAACCAGAGGTCCTGTATAATCCAAAACACTTGTGTCAGTATTATTTTAATTTTCTTCAGCTGTCGAAGAATTATCTGCATAAGGTGCACTTTTTTACATATATTAATGTTTAAAGAATCCATGTTTTGGTTTACAAATATTTACCTGCATGTCAAATAACAAGAGATATGACCCAAGCAAATATAAGCAACTTAAAACCAGTCCCATTTAAACATACATGCAACCTGCCCACTGAAATCAATAGGAAGTTAAATACACATATAGCTGAATTTTGTTCAAGATTATAATCTCAACCCTACTGAATTTTTTAGTCATATGCTCTATGGATAATTAATGAGCTAGATGTTGATATAAAATGAGTTTTGCAATAGCAATAGCAAGTTCATTTCTATACTGCTTACTGATATAGTAAGTGGTTTACATTGTGTAAGCTAATTGCTCCCAACAAGCTGAGTACTCATTTTAGCAACCTAAGGAAGGATGCCAGGCTGAGTTGACCTGGAGCCCTTGGCTGGTATTGAACTCACAACATTGTGGTTAGTGAGTGAGTGGCTGCAGTACAGGCATTTAACCACTGTGCCACCACTATATAATATATATATATAGAGAATGCATGCATATTTATAAACATGCACACCTCTATGAGTCTAATAATAATAATATTTGCCACCCACACCCAAGAAGAAGGTCTGAGCTCAGATGAGCTGCAAAAATTTCCATAAGTAAAAAAACAACAGTGAAAAATCAAATCAAAACCATCCCAGATAGGAAAAATTACAGCTGTGCTTTACAGAGAAAAGAGCATATGGAGTAGTGAGGGGTAAGGCAGAGCTTGAATGTTAAAGTGTTGAATCTACTTTAACCAAATTGCCTGCTTGTAACATGAGCTTCCTTCCCATCTTGGAGACATTGGGTGGAAAATGGAGCATAATGGAGGAAAGGCAAACTAAAACAATCTATCTCTCTGTGTGTGCTAGCAGAAAACATGGAATACTGGAGGAAAGAGAGCAAGCAAGCAGTGTTGGAGATTAATAAAGGCTACAGAAATATTTTATTACATTTTCTGTAGGATACAATTATTATTATTATTATTATTATTATTATTATTTTAAATGGATTATTTTAGGTAAAAATAAAATAAAATTTGTGGATTTTAAAGATTTTGGGGCAAACCCCTATGGGAACTGATCACACTTAGTAGCTTGGGATAATGACTGCCAGTTTGAAAAGAAAGTCAGAATAGGACGAGAACAGAATGGAGTAGATGGACATCACTGGTTGGATTCCTTAATAAGAGCATTTTATGATGCACCATTTTATTGAGCATCCACTCACACTTCCAAATACTACACATCACCTGTCTTTCCACAGTTCCAAAATCCTTTTTAAACAGGGTTACTAGTTCAGTACCATCCCAAGTTTCTGGATAAAACCCTGAGAACTGAAGCCTGTGGTTATGTTATTAAGTATTATGCTTAATGCCCACAACAGTTGTTCATGGACTATCATCCAAACACAGACACACAGACATGCATTTTCCTCTTTGGGAATTAATACAGAAATCTTAGCTAAAGAGACAGTTCTCATATCAAGGTGAGATGGATTTATTATTTCTTCTCACGTACTTAAAAAGATAGGAGAAGATTTAAGTATAGCCAGAATGTGGATGGAAGCAGAGTGGAAGGTGAGCCCTATCACCACAATGATAGAGGTGGGAGGTGGGAGAAGAGGAAGTTAATTAAGCCAATATAATTAAGCCATCCCTGGAGACAACTGAAGGCCCAGGAGGGCGGGGGAAAGAAACGGAACAGATGCACGCCTATTCTTCCTCTTCCCACTGCCCCCCTCGGCCTTCAGCTGCCTCCCCAAAGCTAAAGGCACGGGAGGGCAGGGGGGCAGGGGGAAGAAGAGGAATAGGCGTTTGTCTCCAGTGTGGCAGCTAAAGGGTGGGTGAAGAGAAGAACATGCACACGCCTGTTCCTTCTCTTCTCCTGCCCCCCATCTCTCCACATGCCCTCATAAATGGCTTCACATGCCAGAGAGGGCACATATACCAGAGAGATCAGCCAGCATGGTAGCAGGAGGGATTCTGGGACTTCTACCCCACAAGGAAACTTTCCCAAGTTCCAGAAAGACATTATGTAGTTACCTAGTCCACTTTTCCCTCCATAACTAACTGTTGCTGTTACTATTTAATATTAAGTCTGCCTTAATTTATGGCAACCCTATGAATGAGAGACCTGCGAGAGTCCCAGTCATCAACTGCTCTGCCCAGGTTTTGTAAACTCAGGCTTCTTTAACTGAATTTTTCTACCTGTAGTATATGAGGGCCAGTGTGGTGTAGTGCTTTGAATGTTGGACTACGATATTGGGAAACCAAGGTTTGAATCCTGACTTGGCCATGGAAACCCACTGGATAGCCTGAGGCAAGCCTCAGAGGATGACAATGGAAAAGCCCTCTGAAGGAACTTGTCAAGAAAATACTAAGTTAGCCTTAGTGTTTCTATAACTCAGAAACAACTTGAAGGCACACAACCAGCAACACTTGTGGTATGGTCTTCCACTTTGCCTATCACCTTTCCTTTTACTAAGTATTTTCATATTTTCCAACAAATTGCATCATGTTTTCGCTACCACGGATATAGATCTTCACTAGAAAGCCTGCAACAAATCACTTAAACCTTAGAAACTGTAGCAAGTTTGTGCTCTGCTAAGTGAGCTGGAGATCACTTAGGTATGGTCTTCCACTTTATCTATCACCTTCTCTTTTACTAAACATTTTAACATTTTCCAATTAATTTCATTATCTCATGATATATCTTAAGTTCAGTCATTTTGGCTTTTAGGAAGAGTCAGACTTGGTTTGCTGATAGATCCATTGATCTGTCTTTTTGGCAATCCATGGTATCTGTAGAACTCTAGAATAATTGTAATATTGAAGAAAAAAGGAACACAAATAGCAGAGGATGACTGTGGCAGGGATTACTTGTTGAACCTCAGATGTTCTGAGGCAATTGGAGATTGTACATATACATGAAGCATCAAGCTACTTGTAACTTCTTGTAATTTGTAACTTCTCATGGATTGAAGCTGGAACGAAAGGCAATTAACTTTATCTGAATCCAATCCATTCTTGTGTGGGGTCAAGAAATGGCATCAATGATATGGGGTCAGTATGGAATCCTAGGCTCTAGTTTCCTATCATGTGAAACTCACCTTATGGTGCAAAGTGAGAAACTAGGAAATTTCCCCATGAGGAAGTCATGAGAAGGGGTTCAGTGACACTCACATGAAATTGTAGGTTCACTTAACTTTAGTAGCCCAAATAAGACTTGAGAATTCCCTTTTATGGGGACACAACTACTCAGAGTGATACATTACCACACCAGCCTTCCTTGCCCCATGGCTTATGGCAGCTTCTTGCTCTGGGAAGCTTGGGAGTCTAATCTTGTTGTGTATGGAAACTACAATTGTCAGACTGAATGTCTGGCAAATCAAGCTGACTTTACTCAAGCAGGAAGCTATTTATGTAGATAGGAGGAAACACCTTGGGCCCTCTGAAGATATGGAAAAAAGAACATCAACATCAGGATATACTTGAATACAAGACTGCTGGCAGGTAGAATAAACAGTATTTAAGATACAACAACAATATGATGCACTAATCAGTTCCATATAATTATTACCTTTAGTTCCACTGGCAAGCACTTAATTAGAATACAATTACTAGAAATATGAAGTGGAAGAAAATTCCAGTAATATAGTGATAGTTAAAGTGTCATGCGATAAGCAACCTGTAGCAAAGTACTGGTTTGCACTTACAAATTCCTTTATCAATGGTGTGCATAAGCTCATGACAACATGGATAGTTTTACATGACGAATGAAGTCGATTTCCTTTTTCCTATATTTTCAAAATGCTCCAAATCTGTGTTACCTCTACATACAGAATAATTTCTGCTTCTGTGGAATTCAGCAAAACAGACCATGAAGTTAAGTGTACCGTCTCTATGACTGCAGCTACTAGAGGGACAGAAATGCAGCCCAAACCACATGGATGAGTTTTCTAGTCTGCATTTCTTCTTAGAATTTCAATATGTGTCCAATAAGGCAAGACATGCCTCCTAATACAATTAGTGAAAACAGAATTAGCATGTGTGTATTCCAAATGCTGTCATTCACACTGATTGGAATTCCATGTAAGTATGTCTGTATGTCACTATAAACCATTAAGAGGTTAACTATATAAATCCATTGAAGTGAACTCTGGATTCCAAACGCTGATGCTATAATAAATGTGTTTTTGGTGCCACAGACATGTTTCTAGTGAACTGCATAATTCACTAAGTCTTGATTTTTTTTCTGACTCATAATTCAGAACTAGAAAAAAATATAGAAGACCTAAGGTCACAAACAGTCCACAGAGTAAAAAAGTGAGCAAAAAAATCTATATAAACATTTCTAGACTTAAATTCAAAATTGATTTTATATATATATATATATAGAGAGAGAGAGAAAGAGAGAGAGAGAGAGAGAACAAGAGGGCTTTACCTTAAAAAAGTACTGATAATACTGTAACACGAGGCCATAAATCAAACAATGCACCAGTGTTTTGATTATAAAAGTTTCCTGTCTTTGGATAATTGTTCTGGGAAGCAAATAAAGGCACTGTTTAATGTATGTCTGCAAAGGTAATGCACAATTGATTTCCTTGTTCTGTTCCAACAGTAATGCTTCTTAAGGGTTTCTCTTCCTCCCTCCCCCCAGCATCTTCAAAATGTTTAAGGCTAAGTAGATGTACATCCTTCAGATTATTCCTTTTTCAGTCAATCTGCAATAGCAACAAGAAAATTACTTCTTGACTTTCTTTATCCATACACTGTTCATCTTTCCTGTCTCCACCTATATACTTTTAAGTACTGTAGTTACTTTTAAAGAGGAAGAGTAGAGATTATGTAAGAAAATTGCTGATCTCTAGCAAGGCAGTTTATTCCCAGTCTTGCTCTCTTTTCCCCAGGTCGAGACATACTGGCCTTCCCTGTCATGGCACCCCCCCATTCCCTGTGTTGGACTACAAACCCTTTCACCCTAGAAGCACAGCTTAGTTTTACTTGGTGTCCCAGCCTGATACATTGGACAACAATTCCCTTGACTTTCAACTATGGCTAATGAGTATGCTGGCTGGGGGTGATGGGAGTTGCAGTCCAATATCTTTGGAAGAAAGGTGCACTACTTTTTATTTGACAATAAAATCTTGAAGTGTGTGACTATTCCAGAGCAAAGGCACAGAATTTATGACCATGCCACTTCCTGAACCCTTCTTCTATAGAGATACTTTCAATAGTCAGCTGGAATGAAGGAAATTATATATATATATATATATATATATATCTAAGAGTTCTGTTCTTCTATTTTCAAAACAAAGTTTCTAGTTTTAAACCTTTAAAAGAAAGCCTTAGATGTTTATGTCAAGTATGACAACTGTATTTCAGAATAATAATTTCATAAATGTTAAGAATCTGTGCAAACATAGATTGATATCTGGAAGTAAACCAGAAGTGGTGGCAGTGTTTACCACAGACAAATTTTATTAAATGACTGTGTTATAAGCATGACCATGACTATCAGAAGTTAAACTGATTATGTACAGGCAGTTATTGACAACATCATGCAAATCTGTGAAATTCTACACACAAACATGAATCACATTTTCACTGGAAAAAACCAATATGTTCCCCTTTGGAATATAGTGACATCATTCATAGCATTTTAGCAATTATTTTTAATTTAGCCAAAAGGAATGTACTTTTGTAAAGTATTTATTTAAAACTGATTTATGACATGGAAGTCTAGACATTTACATAATAAGGGAAGTTTGAACACTCATAACACATGTACTGATTAACATTTTCAAATCCAGTAATAAAGCACTTGAGGGTACACGCAAGAGCAAGTTGCCTATCCTGCTTTACTGCTAAACACTGTACTATTATTCCCAATCTAGTGTCAGCAATACTATATGTTGTCCCCACATAAACAGGCAAGAGCGCTGCCAGCTTTATTGCTTGTGTGGATATAGCTCTGACTTGTTTTTAAATGTAAGGCATGCTGCAACTACGCAACTTTAAAAGAATGAGTACAAACTGGCGTAAAGAACCATTCTTTTCTATCACATTTGGTGTTCTCCAAAGGTATTGGATTACACTTTCCATAACCCCTCAAGCAGCCTGGGGATACCAGGTTAGGAAAGGCTGGTCTAGGAGGTAACAGAACCACCTCCCCAGCTCCTACGATCTGACTGAGAAGCTCTTCCCAGTCTCCCAACACAGCCTGATGTAAATTGGCTGCGATACCTGAGAAAGCATTTTATAAAGATGATCCTCAGTCATAGGAACTGTTTAGAACATGTTTTCAAGTCTCCACTTGTTGTTTTAGTTGCTTCTTTAAGAAAGTTCTGTTCAGGAAAGCATCTTATAGTATATGCAGACTGGTGTTTTATTTTTATTTTTATTCACCATTTTGTAAAGCTTTGTAATCTGTATTATAACTAATGTATTTTTGAATCTGTTTTATGTCTGTGTTAACTGATGGTGAGAATAAAATTTATTGTGAACAGCTCCTAAAGGCTCTCTCTATACAGAGAGGGTAATAAATTGACAAATGTGAATGAGTGTAAACAAGTGTAAAGTGCTGGAGCAAAAAACCAAAAACCAAAAAACAACTCTGCATTCTGATGGGATCTGAGCTGGCAGTAACTGCCCAAAATACAAATTTTAGTTGTGAGAGATAACACCATAAAAAAGTCAATCCATAGTGCAGCTGCTATAAAAAAGGCAAAGCTAGAAAGGGAACGGATAAAACTGCTGATTTTATACTGCCCTTTACAATATTCCACTTCTGGAATACTTTGTTCACTTCTGATTGCTGCATCTCAAAAAAAAAAAATGCTTCCCTTGGAAAAAGGTAGGTGAAGGGAGACATGGCAGAGGTTTATAAATTATGCACTGTGTGGAGAAAATAGACAGGCTGGAGCTTTTCTCCCTCTCTTAGTAACAGCAGAATCCAGAAATGCTAGAATGCATTGAAGGTAAATGGTAGGAGATTCAGGACAGATACAAGGAAGTATTCCTTTACATAATGCATAAACTCTGGAATTTACTGCCACAACATAGTTAAAGCTGCCAACTTGGATGGCTTTAAAAGGGGACACAAAAATTCATGGAGGATGGGGCTATCAATGATACTAACATATAGCTACATATTTTTTCCAATATCAGAAACAGCAAACCTCTGTTTATTAGATGCTGAAGAGCATGAGATGGAGGGAGCAGATGAATGCGTATCTTGCCAACAGGCTTCCCACAGATAGCTGTGGTTGGATACTGGGTGAAAAGAATTTTTTATTAGATAGGCCTTTGGTGTTCTTATGTCCGAATGCCTTTTTCAAAAAGGTAATAATGCAGCCCATAAATCAGTAAACAAAAAATAAGTTTGCAGGCTTGGTGAGTTCCAGTACTTCCTACTATTGTTCTAAGAACTTGCTTGCATTGTGTAACATGAACAAATGTAAGTATTTCTAGAATGCATGTTTAAGTAACCTGTTTAGTAAAGCATCCTGTTATGAGAATAGTGCACACATGAAGTCTGGATCACACCCAAGATGTATTTTAAAGAAATATTAAGATTTCACTTACCACAACAAACTCAAACCTGGAGTAAAAATCAATGAAAAAGCTGTTGGCTTTGCACTTTAAATGGACCATATGCTTTGACAGAAGACAGAAAAACAAGATGCCATCATGACCAAATATTTATTTGCCCCAGATGGTTTTATACAGTTCAACAGGGATTTTTGTCATTATTCCTCAAAAAACAAAGTGAGCATTGAAACTTCCAAACACATGGAGACTGTATTTAACAGAAATAAAACAAAGAAGTAGGTGGCACAGAGATGAACAAAAGCGGCATTCTTTCCACTAGAAGAACAGACAAAAGGCACTTTCAGCAAATAACTGCTGAGCAGAATGATTTTGAAGATTCCATAAAGCTGACCCACACTATTATAGCAAACATCTGTATCAAAGAAAATACAAAGAGGCACTGCTGTGCAAATTGTGTTCACCTTCTCTTAGTTCAAAGGTTCAACTTATAAAAGAGCCAATGAACTTGGCATGAGAAGTCTTACTATTATTATTATAATAAAGTGCATTACTGGACATTATACAATTTGAAAATAAGCTACATAACTAATTGTAGCACATTCATGTGTTTTATATTCTGAATGCACATACACACACAAAAATTGCAACTAGATGTAACCAATGTGTACTTCATGTAAGATTTAAGGAAGGTAATGAATTGTGCAGTGGTATGGCTTACAAACACAAACTTTCTATATATAATATATGTATTTGAAAGAGTGCACTTACACATTAGCAACAAAGAGGTAGTGTTTTTACATAAGGCAGAATAATTGATTATGTGGCAAAAATGTAATGAATTTTTTAAAGAACAGTTTAACTATTTATCTACTTCAACATTATCCCTTGAAAATTTTCAAGGGAAGGTGAACACCCATAGTGTGTTTGAGTTCTAAAGTTTATTTCTCCAAGATTATCTCCCTCCTGTCATAAAAACCTTTTAATCATACTCCCATTTTTGAAATATTATTTTGGTACTGCGAGCTTTCCTAATTTATTCAATTAAAATTTATGTCCATTAGTTACACTTAAAACTTTTTAAAACACAACAGGTCATATCCTTCCTCTAAGCCCAGAATACAGAGTTCCCATAGCATTCCATTATATGTCTATATAAGGAATCTGAAAAACCAGATACCAAAAGCTGCCCATAGAAAATGTGTCATGTATTAGTAGCAAACATGTGATATACTGCATGCCAAATGATAAACAGACATGATGGGTATCTACACATGTGACACAAAGTGTTTACATTTTGATAAATTATAACTGATACACATGACTTATGATTCTAGGCATAACATGAACAGCTTTAGCCAGAGCTTTTAATATATCAATATATATCTATATATACTAGATAACAGCTGAATCAAAGCAGCATTTATTATCCTTCCTATGCCAAAGGGTTATCCAAGATCAGTTTATGTAAACATTCAAGCTTGTGCCGCTTTTTTTCTGCTTTAGATCACTGTATGCTTTTGTTCAACGTGTTCTGGATATCATGATTTGTTTATTTTTACACTACTATAAAGGCAGTTGGTGGTGTTTAAATCTCATCAATTAGCTGTATATGCTACTTCAGCAACTTCAATTTCTGGTACAGGATTTACAGACAAGGAACCACTCCAAGATGTCTTCTGAACTTCTTTTTCATAACTGCAAAAATATATAAATACATTTGTCAAGTAATGGCTGTTCAACTGGATGGCTATAATCTATCTCATGTACCTGATCTGTGCCAACACTGGGAAACATGGTTTAAACCAATTTACTCCAATTTTATAATTTATTTCTCCCTACAACCCGACAAAGGCCTGGGACAGACCACAGGAAAGCAGCGGTCTGCAGGCATTTTGACTCTGGAGGAACGCTGCAGCCTCCAAACCGTGCAATGTCCCTCTTGAGTAAAAAGAACCCAATTCTTCCAGATTCTTTTTGTGGTGCCTGGGTTACGTCACAAGTGCGCCATTGGCCTCCCTCCTATTGGCACACTCGTGACGTAAGAGACGTGCAGCATCATGCGGACACTAAGCGTCTGTTATGTCAAGATGGCAGCACCCGTGTAGACGGGATGCCATCATCAGGATGCCATTACATACTAGGTTTCTGGACTGTGTGGTTGGTGCGCAGTCCAGAACCCTAGTATTGCTGCTGCCACACCGCCTTTGGGGTGTCTGTCTCGGCCCAAAGCTATTTTCAGGTTGCAATGTAACATCTCCAGTAGATTTTCTGAGGGCACACTTATTCTAGTTTAAACTATATTTGGTGCAAGGGCCTTTTGTAGAGGAGTAAAGGATAAGAAAATACAAGTACATATCTAGCATCAATCTTACTGAATTAACAAAGGGAGGCACAATCCTCTGGAAAATATTCTCCAGCTAGACTCCTTTTAAGGAAAGACTCCTTGAAATGAATGGAAATGTTCACAGCAGAATATTCTAGAGTCTTGTCTCTCAAGCCTGCAAATGTAATATACGTCATAGAGTTACTTTAAAATAAAACTTTTGGATTTTTAAATTACCAGTTGTGATCTTCCAAGACTCCTTGATCTGCTTCTATTGCAGATGATTCTACTTCTCCACTGCTCCCACTTTCCTGTCCTGGAAAAGCATAGGACTTCATTTCTTCTAAATTTAAATCCCTAGAAAAAGTCAAAACATATTTAGGACAATCTGATTAAATTGGCAAATAATGAATTAGCACCTTTGTAAGACTTCCTTTAGTACATTGTGCAACTGTTTTGGTAGAATCCACAGTAGTAAGAACAGAAATGTGCTAATTCTGACCACTTTGTATCAGTCTTGGATTAGCTCAATTCAATTCCAAAGCAGAATTGCATGGTACAAAACACACGAAACACTAATCCTGATACCTGGACATTAAAAAAAAAAAGAGCTAAAAGGCAGACAGTGTTTCTCCAACATGACCAAGTAAGGAAAATGCCAAGGTGGTATGATGCAACTTGGGGCAAGACCCTCATCAGCCCTCTCTAATTACAGTGACTACAGGGAGATATTATATTGCAAACAAGCTAGTCAAAGGCAACTGTTAAATGGATTTGTAATTGGTTGACTGTTAGCTGAGCCAAAGCTAACAAAATGAATGTCAACATGGAGAAATGTAAGGTACTGCATTTAGGGTGGAAAAATGAAATGCACAGATATAGGATGGGGGACACTCGACTTAATGAGACTACATGTGAAAGGGATCTAGGAAACCTAGTATACCAAAAGTTGAACATGAGTCAACAGTGTGATGCAGCAGCTAAAAAGGCCAATGCAATATTATGCTGCATCAATACAAGTATAGTTTCTACATCATGGGAAGTAATAGTGCCACTGTATTCTGCTTTGGTCAGGTGCCTCACTTGGAATACTGTGTATATATGGGCACCACAATTCAAAAAAGATGTTGAGAAACTGGAGCATGTTCCAAGGAGGGCGACTAAAATGGTGAAGGGTCTGAAAACCATGCCGTATGAGGAACACCTTAGGGAGCTGGGTATGTTTAGCCTGGAGAAGAGATGGTGAGAAGGTAATATCATAATTCTGTTTAAGTATTTGAAGGATGGTGAGAAGGTAATATCATAATTCTGTTTAAGTATTTGTTTAAGTATTGGGGATGGCAAGCATCATTTCTGCTGCTCCACAAACTAGGACCCGAAGCAATGGATGCAAGCTATAGGAAAAGAAATTGCACCTAAACATTAGGAGGAACTTTCTGACAGTAAGAGCTTTTTGACAGTGGAACACACTCCTTTGGAGAGTGGTGGAGTCTCCTTCCTCAGAGAGGCTGGATGGCTATCTGTCAGGGATGCATTGATTGTGATTTCCTGCATGGCAGGGGGGTTGGACTGGATGGTCTCTTCCAACTATATGATCCTATGATTTGAAGTCACTGTAATTATATAATCAAGTAGCTGATCATGAAAGAGTGGTTTTGAATGGTGGGCAGTTGTTGATTGCTAATGAGTTAGGCCAGGTATGAAGCGTTGGCCTGGGGCCAATTTTAGGGCTCGGGAAAGCAGAGCATCCCCATGCTCCCAAGCCCTACCACGTGCCACCAGCGCCATCATGGCTCGCCCCCATCCACAAGGGGGCCACCATGATGATGTACACAGGGTGCAGCGTCCAACATCGCCACACGTTTTATTGGTGTGCGTGAGGGTGGCAATGGCACCCCATGCACGCCCTAAAAAGAACCCGCCGGGAGTGGTTTCTTTTTAGGTCTCCTGGAGGCTGCACCGTTTGGTTGGTGCAGCCTCCGTGTGGGGCAAAAATGGGTGCCTGCAGGCCACCCTTTTCAGGTGGTCTGTATAGCCCCTTAGTCTTGATGAGTGTTTTACATTTTATTTTGTCTTGTTGAATATCGTAGCCTAGTCTTCTGTTCACCTTTTTTGTAAATTGTTAATTTGTCTGTTTAATGCATCTTTGAGTGTTTTAGCTAGTGATAGTTATTCCCTTCCTTTTGCACTTAGTTATTGTTAATACTCAGGTGTTAGAGTGGAGGCAAACAAAAAAGGCAGAACATTGACTTGGACTATTTTGAGGTGGGAGCAGATCCCAGGTAAACTGCTATTTCCCTGTAAACAACACATGAGTAAAGGCAAATTGCCAGGGCATTACAGCATTAGCAGCCTGCTCTAGAGGCAGCACCAAGCAGTACTGCTCAGGACAGAGGCAGAAAGGTGCCAGCAACTAGGCAGCAGGGGCAAGACCAATAGGTCAGAAAGAAGGTGAGATGAATCCACTGGCGACACCAATTTTACATCTCTCCTTTCCTAAGAGGTTAATGCTAGCGACTCTGGAAGAGATAGAAGGGGAGAACTATAGGGCCACAAAAAGTGTTTCTAACATTAGCCCAGATCACCAGAAGTCTTAAGAGTGCATGCATTGGTAACCTCAAGATTGGACTGGACTTCTACAATGTCCTGTACATTGGGCTACATTTGTACCAAGTTCGGAAACTTCAGTTACTTCAAAAGACGACAGCCAGATTGATTAATGGGACATCCAAGGAGTGATCACATCACACCAATATTAAAATCACTCCACTGGCCGCTAGTTGTTGATTATTATAAGTGTTGATTATTACCTTTAAAGCCCTACACAATTTGGGTCCAGGTTACCTACAGGATCGCCTCCTACTATATAATTCGCCCTGTAGGGAGGTGGGGATGGGATCGGATATTTTAAACTGCTGTTGTTTTAACTCTCTTTTGTACCCCACCTCAATTGCTCGTTCAGAGGGGCGGGCTAGAAATAAAACATATTATTATTATTACACTTACATCCTATGGTTGACATTTACTCCAGTCAACCAAGACTAGGTTGGCAACTGTCAGAGGATTTTTTCCTCAGCCACCCTTAGACTGTGGAATAACCTGCTGGAAGAGATTTGAATAGCTGAATAAGCTGTCTGAATTTAAAAGAGCATTAAAGATCAGCCTCTTCCAAGATGCTTATCCAGATGATTTTTTAATTGTGAATTTTAAATAATTAATTTTAGATGTGGATTGTTTTAATATGTGTACATATTTTAAAATGATGTGTGTTTTAACTGACATTGTTTGTCTGTTAAATGTTGTTATCCTCCATGCCAATCCATTGGGAGAGGCAGGTAAAACAACAACAACAACAATAAGGGACCAGGGAGATTCAACAAGGTAAGTCCATCAGTTGGATTGTTTGTAAAGCACTGTCTAATTATCCCCTTACTTCCTTGAATTGAGCCAATGATCCCATCAGTTGAACTCTTGGTGGAATAAAAACAAAGAGCACATTCCCATCAATTAAGTTGTTTAGCAGTAATAAGTATCATATTACCTTAATTACATTTTAGCAGGTTTAGCTGACTAATATTCTAGGGTACCTTTTCTCAAAGGTTATAATCTGGAGGAATCCTTAATAACATTTGAGTCTCAGGGAATCCCTGCATAAAAAATGTATCCACAGCTCATAAAAGTATTTTTTTTTTTAAAAATCACAAAACCTAGTGACATCTCTTGGAACCCTAGGGTCCCAGGGAATCTTGATTGAGAAACTTTGTTCTAGGAAAACAGTGCCGTATTGGGAGTATAACTTGATCTGGCCTTAGTCGAAAGCTTTTTAAAAACTGTTTTTGTTTTTAGAAACACAGTGAACTTTAAGGTTCATTGCACAAAAATAAAGTAAGTTATCTGCTTGAAATTTGCCTGAGTTACTTCTTTAAGATCACCCCTTCTAAAAATTTTATACAAGGGGAAAAAAGTTTAACTAATTTTTGGTTTCCTATAATAGGTAAACAGATACGTCAACACACAGCTGGAAGATAATTTTATACACAATAATTTTAATAATTTTATGATGAAACAAAGTTTGTGTCCACTGAACCATCAAAAAACAAAGATATCACTATCACAGCCACCCATGAATTTTTTTGGGGTTTTCTTTGGAGTATTTTGTATTTTGGAATTCCAGATAAGGGAGACTCAACCTGTACAGTTGTACAGTGCACCCTTGCTGTAGTAAAAAACATGAGACCTTAAGTCCCATTCTTCTCAATGGGTGCACACTGCTGCTTGCGTTGCTGCGTGCACACACACTCATTCAGAAAGCCAGAACTTGTGATCTGTGGAAGCTCAAACCATGGATGGCAAGCCCACGCTTGGCACAGGCACACTATATCAACTTCTTATAGACATTTCAACACACTTTAACCACTTTACGTTGACAGACTCATTTTACTTGATTCTGGACTATTTTAGTGAATATTTTAGAATCTAATTTATCAAACATAAAATCCAAATTTAATTTTTAAAAACCCACACACAAACATATCTGCTGTATTTACCAAAGACTTTATTTTGTGAAGTTGCTATTTGGAAATTCCAAGCTCTGTTTGCCTCTCCTGGCCTCAGCTCTCAAAAGTTAGATTGCTGGCATAAGCTATACAATTACTGGTACTCAGCAAAAAGCACTGCACAAGTACTCCAGTGGATGTCTGAAAACAAATGGAACTTGCAACCTCTTTTTCAGCTGCAGTTCCCTACATTGTATAACAGGTTATTTCAGAACATCTCTGAATAAGGACTGTGAGGGAGGAGTGTGTAATAGAAAGGAAGCTTTTAGAAATTTTGGAGTACATGAAGTATTGTTCTGTGTTTGGAGGTTGTTGGTCTGGAAATGGCAGTCTAGTTTCAAGCATTTTTTTCAACCTACCCAATCGTTTTCTCCATAGCATTTATATATACTTCTTTTTCATTTAATATTTTTTTTAGAGCTTCCACTTCTTTCTGCTTTTCAATGAGTTCTTTTTGCAGTCGGTAATTTGTTTCCTCCAGTGTTTCACAGAAAGCCTAGAAGAAAATCAGGGTGTTATTTTAAAAATAAATATTTGTTTAATTTATATTTTTACCAGCATGGGATCCAATAGTTAGACTTTGCACTGATTAAGTGGCTTTCCTTGGTATAGTTCTCCAACTGTAAAACTTCAAACTGTAATGTTCACATAGCTCAGAACCTGGCTTTGATTTCCTTAATGAACACATTGATGTAGTAGTAATGTGATCACATTTTCCCAAGTTACTGGTTATTGTTATGACAAAAAGCCTTGTGAACTTTCTGGCAAGTGAGAAAACAATAGTTTGTACAGAAGCTGTTTCAGCTCATATTTCAGAATACGTTAAGAATGACAAATGCTGAATTTAAAGTTTGAAATCTTCCTCCAAGTATAATATACACATAGCATGTTGTAACTTTACCATCTGATTGGAACATTAAGATAGCCATGTAAAATACAGGATTTCAGAAAATGCATGGAAATTACTGTAAAAACAATATAAAACCAGAAACTATCGCTTCTGTTGCAAAATCTTGAAGCAACAACATGCTCTCGTTTCCCCAATTCTGAAGAAACCCTCTCTCGACCCCTCTTCTTTGTCTAGCTACCGTCCAATCTCTCTTCTTCCTTTCCTTTCTAAGATTTTGGAATGGGTTGTTTGTTCTCGCTGTCTTGAGCTTCTCGAGGCCAATTCCATCCTGGACCCTTTTCAGTCTGGTTTCCGCCCACGGCACTCTACTGAGACAGCCCTCACCAAGATCTCAAATGATCTCTTGCAGGCCAAGGCGAATGGCCTCTACTCTATTCTCATCCTTCTTGATCTGTCTGCAGCCTTCGACACAGTGGATCACTGTCTCTTGCTTGACTTACTTTCTAACCTCGGGTTCTCCGACTCTGTTCTCAACTGGTTTAAATCTTACTTATCAGACAGATCTTTTGCCGTGGTCACAGATGGCCAGACCTCTTCCTCTGTCCCCTTATCTGTTGGAGTTCCTCAGGGCTCTGTTTTGGGTCCCCTTCTGTTCTCTCTTTATACACCGTTCCTAGGCAAACTCATCAGTTCTTTTGGTTTCTCCTATCATCTGTATGCCAATGACACTCAGCTGTATCTCTCAACCCCTGACCTTTCGCCGGGGCTTGAACAGCAAGTTTCATCTTGTCTGGCTGCCATCTCTCAGTGGATGCGGCATCGGCGCTTGAAGCTCAATATGCCTAAGACAGAGCTTCTTGTCTTCCCACCTAAGCCCACCCTTCAATACTCCTTTTCTGTTTCTGTTGATGGCACTTCTATTCAACCGGTTCAGCAAGCTTGGTTTCATCTTTGATTCCTCTCTGTCATTTATCCCCCAGATTCAGGCCACTGCCAAGACCTGTAGATTCTCTCTCTACAACATTGCTAAAATCTATCCATTCCTCTCAGCATCTACTGCCAAGACTCTGGTCGATGCCCTGGTGGTCTCACGACTTGATTATTGTAACCTTCTTCTGACAGGGCTTCCTCTCTCTCACCTCCATCCTTTAATCTCTGTTCAGAACTCAGCTGCACGTATCATCACATCTACTCATTGCTTTGATCATGTTTCTCCTCTCTTCTCCTCCCTTCATTGGCTCCCCCTCCTCTTCCGCATCCAGTACAAGCTTCTGCTGTTGACTTTCAAAGCCCTCCACAGACTGGCCCCTCCTTACTTGTCTGAACTCCTTTCTCCTCACACTCCTTCTCTTCCCCTCCGTTCTGGTAGTCAAGGTCTCCTGTCCCAGCCGAGGATTTCCACTGCCCTGTCCCGGATTCGTCCCTCCCTCTAGTCCATCTGCCTTGGTCCAGGCCTCATAGGGAGAGAAGAACCACCGGACCTGATACCCTTCCCCATCACCTTTCCCTTCTCCTTTTGTGTCATGTCTTTTAGTGAATAAACAAACAGCAAAGAGATCCAGTGATTCAAAACAATTCTATGTATATGTTTTGCTGGGAAGTATCCCCACAGATTTCAATGAGTTTTCTGTCCTAGTAAATACCGTATATACTTGACTATAAATTGGCCTCATGTATAAGTCAAGGGCAAGTTTTGGGGGCCAAAATTATAGATTTGATATGATTCATGGATAAGTTGAGGATAAAACCTAAGAGCATGTAACAATGGGTGTAAAGGATAAACTTTAGTGTCTTCATACAGAAATGTTTTATTCAGATCCTTTTAGGCCTGATTTCTCTTGGAACTCCTTTGAGGAGAAGCTCCAAAGAGGAGCCACCACTGCCATTTTTTCACCCACGCAATAAAAAAGGCATAATGGTGGAAATAATAGAGGGTTTGGTGATACTTTAGGGTGCTCCGAGGATGAACTAAACTCTTATCTTTCACCACTCTGCTTAGAGAAGGGGAAGAGTTAAAATATAGTACTTACACTGACCAGTGGATAAGCTGACCTAGTTTTATGGGGCCAATTTTTGGACTAAAATTTCTAGACTTATACATGTATATATACAGGTAATTGGTTTATCATGACTTGATATTTTGTTGGCATGAGCTTGATGAAATAGACTTTATGTATAAAAACCTAAGGTACAATCAAGTACCCTGTTTCCCCGAAAATAAGACATCCTCGGAAAATAAGACCTAGTAGAGGTTTTGATGAATTGCTAAATATAAGGCCTCCCCTGAAAGTAAGTCTTAGCAAAGTTTCTGTATATAAATATATATACAGTATATAATAAATATTCTTCTTCCTTTTTTTGGTCAAAAATAAATATGAATTCTTCTTCATGGAAAAATAAGACATCCCCTGAAATAAGACCTAGTGCATCTTTGGGAGCAAAAATTAATATAACACTGTCTTATTTTCAGGGAAACACAGTAGTTCACACTTGAGATGCCACAGAATCCTTTAAATCTCCAGAGGTACATTCCTGAGTTCCGGAGATTTAAAGTTATCCATTCACCAAACTAGTACGCTGCAAAATTGCCAATTATTATTTGTAGCCTCTCGTGAGATCACCTCTATCAATAGGCAACCTCAGGGGATTCCATTTCTTATTTGCAATGCAGAACCATGATTGGGTGGATGCTGGCCAAGAGTCACTTCTTTTTTGAACAGGACAGTTTCATTATTTCTGTTTAATTATGAAAATATAAAGAAATAAATCTTAATAGTGTTTCATCTTATACAAACATAAAAACAAATATATAGCATGGCAACTTGGTCATTTTCACACAAGACTTATACAGCTGGCCCTTGGTATCCACAGACTTGCCCATCCTTGGATTTAATCATCTGCAGATGGCAAGTCAGCATTGTTCCTAATGGTGGCACATCCTCATCCACATGCCACCACTGGGAACAATGGTGGTGTAGCCACGTGCCATTGAAGTCCGATTGTCCTGAACAACGGTGCAGCTGCGTGTACATGCTGCCATTGTTTTGTTTCCCATATTCCATATTTCCAATCTACCAATGTAAATATGCTTTATCTCATTTCCATATCAATGGAGAAACAAGCATTTACCAACAATCTTAAACAGCTTTAAATAATTTGTTTTAAATGCAGACATTCTATTCCAAGTGAAAGATATTTTGACATGACTTATCTTCCTCTGTGACTAATGCAGAAGAATACATGGCATATTCATAGGTGGCAGAATAACAAGGTTGCTATTGTTTCATGTTTTCCCTCCCCAATACAGAGGTAAGATGTCAAATAAGTACCTTGATTCTATTGTCAAGGGAAGTCTCCCTTGCTTTCAAGACAGTAGCGGAATCCTTTATATACTCACAGGTTGCAAATTTGCAGGGTTCTACATGTTTTGATGGCCTTGTTTGTCAAGCAAAAAAGAATTTGCCCCTCCCCTTCATACTAATCCTATGCATGTTTATTCCATAGAAAATCCTGTTGTGTTCAGCTGGGCTCTCCCACAGAGTGACCTCTCACAGAGTGATCATACAATTGCTTTAGTCCCTAACTTTGCAATTTACTCCTTAATTGATAAGAGATATCCTCCTGCTTTTTCAGTTCTTCTGGTGTTGATGGCCAGGAACTACTAGTGTTAATGTTCCTTTCTAGCTTTGTGTGGAAGTTAACAAAGGTCATTGCAGCTACTGAGATAATGAGAAAGCTAGACAGAAAGCTGAAATTACTTTTACCAGCCTTGCCAGAAGACAATAAATCTTAGCAAGGGCATTTAGCAGAAATTTGGATTCTTGATTTCCTCAATTTTTGAGGGTGGTAGGAAGGGATCTAGGCACTTCTAGAAATTATAGTTTCTGTGCTCTCAGCCCCAGTTCTGCCATGAAACCTACTCGATGACCTTGGACAAGTCACAGTCTCTCAGCCTCAGAGGGTAGCAATGGCAAACCGCCTCTGAACAAATCTTGCTGAGAAAACCCCATGATAGGTTTGGTTTAGGGTCACCATAACTCAGATACAATTTGAAGGCACACAACATTACACATTACAATATTAAAATGCATTAAAACTTATACACAAACTCTGACATCTGAATTACACTGCATTTAGAGCCCAACCTCTTCTCAAACAACAGTCAATGTATTTCACTCTTCTCTCCTCCAACCTTCCTACATTTTTAATATATCATAAATTCTGCTGCTGTGAACTCTCTCTGCACTTACTGTGAAGTATTAGTGCAAACAAAACCATTTGGTGTAGGAAATAACAGAGCACTGGCTAAGAACCTACCATTTTTCTTTTAAGAGGAAACCTACAGTTAATAAAGGAGAGTTTATTTCACAACTGAGCTGTAACGTTATTACAAAAAAAAAAATTCTATATAATTTGGCAGTGTTACTCATTTAGCATTGTAGAACATTCAGTTAACCCCTGTACTCATAGAGCATTCCTATTATACAAATTAAGCAATCTTTTCACTTCTGAATTTCAATTATGTGGGCTGTTTGCTATTTGCAAAATCATATACCAAAAGAAAACCTCATTCTTGCAGGAAAAATGTACTCTACATAAAATATCCTGTTTCAGCAAGATTAGATTATTCTGAGACTGAGCAGTATAATGCAGTATAATGAATCAATGAAGAAAATGCACATTGTAAATGTGAGTAAATAGTTTCCATTTGTTATTAGAAAGCCAGTGAAGGAAATATGAAAGAAGAGGGGACAGAACACATACAAAGATTTTAACAGACTTGTAACTGCTTGGTCAAATATTAAATAAGTCAAAAGAAAGGGAATGTTTAAAGTTCTGCTAAAGAGATCTTCCCCTGTCATTTTAAATAAGAAAACACTGAGTTTTATCAAGCTTAAATCAGAGGTAAAAAGGAATGCAAACAACAGGTAAGAACTGAGAAATCCTGATGATTGTTTTTCAGTATTCTCGCTATTCCTGTCCCATCCTCATCTCACTGTTGCTTCTGTGTCCTTGTATTTTGTTGCTTATGTTAATGTATGGTCCATAGATTATTTATCTAATGCCTTTTTCTGTGTGGCAGTCATGTATATTTTATGGTTAGAGTAAATAAAAAACAAACATTGCGGTCTAAACAGAATATCCTGTTAAAGATAAATTATGACAATTTTCATATACAACAGTGCTATTCAAGTATTCTTTCCTAATAACATTATCACACTTACTCTGCTCTCTTCAAGGCTATCAAATGGTCCAGGAGGATCATCCAAGCAGAGAAACTCCCTGACTGCAAGGCTGGAAAAGAGTGGGAAAAAGATGTTAGTATCCAAAACAAAACAACCTAAAGCCACAGTGAGAAAATATATACAAAATGAAATGCTTCTTTCAAAAGAAGCTGTGTTTTTTTAAAAATTAAAAACCCTCCAAAATCAACTTTAATTACAAAACATAAATATTTTCTATACATTTTTCACTCTTTCTTCTATGATTATACATTACTATAACCCATAAAATTGTTTGTGAGGCAGGAAGAAAAAAGTCAAATAATAAACTGAACTGTTTAACTGCTTTTTAAAACTCAGTATAAAACAAATCTAAAAAAGAAGGTGAAAATTGTTGTTTTCTAGTAGAACCACAGAACCACTAACTAATCCTATTGTCTGTGCTTATATTTCCCAAGCAAACAGATTCCACCAGACTCCAGATGAAAAACTACTTTTTAAACCTAGAAAAATAACTAAAGCAGTCTGGTATATCTGTTAGATTGCTCAAAACCCACAGAAAGAGATCATAAGAAGAGCCCTGGTGGCGCAGTTGTTAAATGTCTGTACTGCAGTCACTCACCCACAAACCACAAGGTTGTGGGTTCAGTACCAGTCAGGGGCTCAGGCTCAACTCAGGCTTGCATCCTTCCATGGTCGCTAAAATGAGTACCTAGCTTGTTGAGGGAAATTAGCTTACACACTGTAAACTGCTAAGGAGTGCTTAAGTGCACTGATAAGTGGTATAGAAATGTACTTGCTAATATAAAAATAGGTCAAAAATACACATTGCTTTAAACATGAACAGAGAGATTTCACCCAAGAACTAGCAAAAGTCTAAATTTGGAGTAGAAATCATAGAGTTCTCTGGATAGTTTTTGATTGCAGTTCCCATCAGATCTAGATTTCACAGCTGAGGAATGCTGGGATCTACAGACCAAGAACATACAGGAACAACATGACTCCCATCCATGGTCTAGATCCAACTGGTAGTGCCAACTAGACTAATTCATTAAATCATGTAAGTGCTGAATTACTAAATTCTGACTGATCTGCTCTAGTTAGGACTACTGGATTTAAGCCTGCATTATTCAATATTAATCTTGCTAAATTAGGGGTTGTTATACAAAATACAATCCTACCTGTATAGCAACTTCTACACACCTAGAGTTAAGAAAGCATGCTTAAAGACAGATATGTACGTGGGCTTATAACTTAACCCAAAATGTTCTGTCCTGTTCTGTGGATGTGTTATATTGGTACACACTGATAACTGAGCTAGTAACTAATTTCTATGAAACTGTTTGTAAGACCTCAAGGATTTAGCATTTTGGTTTGAACAAGACTTTTATTTTCTGATTTTTCAAAAAAAGAATTATTAGAGGAAGCAATGGAGCGACTCCTATGTTAACATGACAAATCTGCCTCTTTTTAAAAACATAGTTCTGAGTACACAAGTGGCGATGTCTCAATTGGGTTGAAGTGGTAATCTTTTGGGGTGCAGTGCTAAAGTAAAATCAGATAAATATGTAAACTAGTATGACATCTGCTTGAAATGAAATCAATATGGGAAAAATTTCACATTGCAAATAATTTGCATAAAGAGACACGTCTGCATTTTCCCATATGCCAGCATAAATACTCCCACTCTCTCTCTTATAGAAATGAATTTTTAAAAATTTTACTTCAAGCAAGCTAACCCCTGAATTAATTGGAAAAAATAGCATTGTTCTGCTGTAAATTCCATAACCAAAGGAGAAATGTTTAATATGCACACAGAACTTCCACTATGTACCTGCAGTTTGCAGCTATTTGAGATGCAAGAGGTTCTAAAATAAAACAGGTCAGCATGTTGCTCTGGCTGCTGTCACAATGCAGAAGTAATGCAGTTTGATACCACTTTAACTGTTATGGTTCCATCCCGGGATTTGGAGTTTGTTGTGGCACCAGAATTCGCTGACAGAGAAGGCTAAATATCTCACAAATATCACTGAGCCAAGGGAGTTAAAGTGATGTCAAACTGCATTAATTCTGCAGCATAGGTACGACCCCTGCCATCACAGAGTGTATAGGACTCCGGGTCTTTCAGTCTGCAATGGATGGGAATATATTATTTCTAGTCATAACATTTATTCAGCTGAATGAACTATCTAGAAAAATAGAAACAATGCTGCTTTGCTTCATTTGACAGTTAGAAGAGCTGACCCTTTCCAAACATAGTTATATTACAGCAGACTTTCTGTTCATGGTTGAACTACTGTTTTGAAAAGATGTTGGAATGAGATTGCAAATGACCAACTCAGAACAGCTTATTACAAAAAAGCATTACTGCCTACCATTGTCCTTTTCACCCATGATTTCACTTGCTCTGCAATGCATTTCAACTGAATGATTGGGACACTTTTGATAGTATTAAACTATATAATTTGTATCTTAAGTGACTAATGTTGTAAAGCTATTACATAGAAACCTGGTGACAAAGAGCATAGATGTTACATTCAAGCTCTTATTTAAAAATATTTATATCAATTGGTCTTTGAAAGAAAAGTCAGATAGTCTTGTCTATTATCCAGGTTTTGGCAGTTCCAATAAACACAACTATATATTCTATTTATCTAAGCAGTAAATGTCTTCTTTTACTAAAAGAGAAGTGATTCAAATGTATACCATCATACATTGGATGATTACATTAACCACAGGTAATGAGCTACAAATCTGTTTGGCTAGAAGCAGTATAAAATCGTAGAATTATACAGTGGAAATGGATAGTCAGGGTAATCTAGTTAAACCCACTACCCATCTATGTACCTCTGAATATCATAGGCCGGGAATAGCAAACTGGAGAGGGGTGCTGCCTTTACGGCCCGCTTGAGAGTTTTTTGGAAACAGCTCACTGCCCACAGTTGAAAACAGAATGCTGGACTAGAAAGTCCTCTTGATCTGATTCAATAAGGTTCCTATAACTATGTTCCTACAATATGATGTCTGATGTTCAATTAGTACCACAGTGCTACATGTCTTGGTGTCAAAGTCTGCACAGTATCTGCATTCAGGACTTCTTTAAGGGAACTTCAGTGGAGCAATGGTAATAATAGATTTTCTGTATGCTGAAAATGAAGTGGAGGTTTATAGAGAAAATAAGTCTGGGTTTTTGGAAGAACTCAAAGTTATGCGAAGTTGTCTCAAGAGAATCTAAACATGACTACTTCTGTTGCACTAGGATGAGAAATACTGATTGCAACAGAAAGTTTGTTGTACTAAGATGAGCAATACTGATTACAACAGAAATTATGTGTCTCTTGAACATAAAGATGCAGCTACTGCCATGGGATATACTCTTTCTCCCTGTGCAAGTCAAGAACAGTGGTGCAATGAAAACCATTTTGGGATTTTCCTCCAGGATAGGGTGGAGCTACAAGTAATTCTGGTCCAATGTGTCAGAAAAAAAATCCAGCCATCTGCTTTACAGGTTTGCCATCTTTCTTAAACCTCCACAATTTGTATATTCTTAAAAATAGTGAAGCAGTCTTTATTTTGAGCTAAGCCAATTTATTCCTTTAGTACACAGTTTGTGCCACACATAGCATGATATGTACTTTTTAACCTATCCCCTTGCATGGAAATAATATCATTCAGCTCAGGATGAGACTTTGAACAAAAACATTATATACAATTATAATGACAGCCAGTGAGATGTAGTGGTTTGAGCATTGGGCTGTGACTCTGGACACCAGTGTTCAAATTCCTGCTCAACCATGGATGACCTTAGGACAGTCACACTCTCTTGAGCCTCAGAGGAAGGCAAAGGCAACCTTCCTCTGAACAAATCTTGCCAAAAAAACCCCATGGTAGGTTTGTCTTAGGGTTGCCATAAGTCAGAAATAACTTGAAGAACACAACAACAACTGAAATGCGTTCTTATCTCAAATGATGACATTGATAGTCACTTCTTAAGCCACTGTGCAAAGGGATCTTGCAGCATCTTTAAGACAGAGAGAAAGAAGTTGGTAGCATGAGTTTTTGTAGACTTAGTTTTTTGTGGGTTTTTTCGGGCTATGTGGACATGTTCTAGAAGAGTTTATTCCTGACACTTCGTCAGCATCTGTGGCTGGCATCTTCAGAGAATGTTGGTCTGGAAGAGAGTTGGGTGTGTAAACACACACACATACACACACACACAGAGTGTGACCCTGGGTAGGGAGATTTGCATGTTGATCTGCGTACTGTTCTGTTGCTAATGGTAGGCCTCAGGGTGGAAGGATATGCAAAGAGGATCAGTGTCTGCTTGATTAGTGATCACAGTCTGGAATTATCAGCACACATTACAGTTTTGCATATATGGTAAGAATAAACTATCAAGAGGGGACATTTATTTACTGTGTGTGTCTGCTATAGCATCAGTAAACATGGCATGCATGTTGAGGTGACTCAAGGGATTATTTTGTCTTTAAAACTGATTAACTCATTAAGGGAATAGTGCCACTTTATTCTGCCTTGGTCAGGTCTCATCTGGAACACTGTGTCCAGTCCTGGCCACCACAATTCAAGGATGTTAAGAAGCTAAAGCGCATCCAGAGGAGGGTGACCAAAATGGTGAAGGGTCTAGAAAGCATGCGCTACGAGAAGAGACCTAGGGAGCAGGGTATATTTCATCTAGAGAAGAGAAGGTTAAGAGGTGATATGATAACATTGTTTAAATATTTGATAGAATGTCATATTGAGGATGGAGCAAGCTTGTTTTCTGCTGCTCCAGAGAATAAGACCCGGACCAATGGATGCAAGCTGCAAGAAAAGGGATTCCACCTTAACATTAGGAGGAATTTCCTGACAATGAGAGCTATTTGACAGTGGAACTCATTCCTTTGGAGTATGGTGGAGTCTCCTTCTTTGGAGGTCTTTAAACAGAGGCTGGATGGCCATCTGTCATGGGTGCTTTGATTGTGAGTTCCTGCATGGCAGGGGACTGGACTGGATGGCCCTTGTGGTCTCTTCCAACTCTATGATCCTATGAACTGAAAACTTTGGCTGCAGTCCAATTTTTGTCACTAGGTGGCAGATCTCCCTAAACCTCCCTCACCACCAGAAGAATCTTCCTTCTAGGTAAGGGAGAAACACTTTCCCATATAAAAGAGCCTATAAGCAATTCCACATACTGATTCCTTGTGCAAGATGTCATAACTCTTCACACTCTTGAGAGAAGTGGGAAGGGGGAAGATTCTGCTGCCTGATGTATAATGGGAAGATGAGGATGAGAATAAGGAAAGGCTCAATAAACACTTGGGAGGTGGAGATGGAAGAGAAAGAAAAGAGCAAATAGCAAAGAATATCAGAATGGAGATTAAAAAGTGACTAAATAATGCTTGCAAAACAAGAATTTCTTGTGATTTTGGTATAAGAAGCATGAGTTGCCTTGACAGAGTTTGGAAACACTTTACTAGATCATTACTAGTGCAGTTATCTTTTGTTATAAATGTCCACTGTCTCTTTGGAAGTCAAGAGTTTTTCTTTTTTATTTCTTTTTTTTTTTTTGGCTTACCTTTGATGTATCAGATATTTCAGATCCTATTAAAAAATGCACATACTCCATGGATGCACATAACATCTACTCAAAATGTTTAGCTGAATTTTATTATACAGTCTGAAAGAATTCTGTACAGTTGCTCCCTGGACTCGTGTGGCTAGGAGCCAGATTATTTCCACTTCTTTTATCCCCTTAGTGCGGCCTTGGAGCGGCTTTCAGCCGCTTTGGGGGTATGCATCATGTGAACGCCATGCCTTAAAACAGCCAGAAGCCGCTTTATTTGGCCCATGCATTTTGGGCCATAGACAAAAATCACATAGAAGGTCAGGGACTCAAATATTCATATACACATCTAATTCAATGATCAAATTTAAGGCTATTTAGAACAAGTACTCACTTCCAAAACTTGAATATCATCTATATTTGTATCAGTTAACAAAGCTACACCCATGCTCTCCTGCATCCCTTTTTCTGTCTTCAGAGTTACACAACTTGCCACAAAATTGCTAGAATGTAACCATTCAAAATAACTTTCTAGAGTTGGTGTCAAAACTACTTTCACAATTTCAGTTATTGCTCAAACTTGCTTGGTTGTAATTTAGTACAATTTAGCATCTTACACTTTAAAAACCTTCATACACAGAAAGAAAATGCAATTATTTATATTCACATTCTGCTGCAGTATCGAAATAGAAAGTTATTTATTTGTTAAAATATTAAGATGATCATATACAGATGAAGAAGATTACATACCAATTAGCAATGTCTTTGTGAGCTACTAAATTCTGTAGGAATGCTTGTAGTCCCAACTGTCTATCTTCCAAAAAGTCAGGATTGTAATTATCCTTGAACCAGCGCTTTGGTGGAAGAGCCAATCGAAAACCAGGAAACATCTCTTTCAGCTGAAAAAGTAAAACAGGCTATGATAGTAAGAAAAAAAAATACTTGGAAACATCTTAGAAAAAAATCCGTTAATAGCCACCATATATAGGTTCCAGTGTGGATTGCATCACACCATGAAAAGATTCGCCCAGGTTTCACTTGGTGTCTGTTTCCTACCACACATCGTTTGCATGTTCTCCCACCAATGTCTTATCCACTTTCTAGATTACAATTCTTTTTTTCCTTGTTAGAAATACATTGTTCTGAATGCACAGATAGAGCTTCTTCCCCAATGAAATGACCAGCATTCTAAACACATTTAGCAGGATTGCCCCAACACGCAAGTGGTGATTGAGGGAGATGTCTATTTGGGTGTACAAGGAGGAAGTGTTTTTGTGTCATATTTTCTTAAAACTATGGTGCAACCATGGCTTATAATAACGAAGAGAAAGAAACTAACTGGATCTGCTTTTTTTTTTAAAGTGGAAATATCCATTCCATACCTCCCATTCACGAATATGCATGAGTGAATGCAAACATTTTACAATATTGTGTAGGAATGAAATGTACACATTTTGAATTTTTTTTACAGATTGATAGACAGACAGACCGAGATTTTTGCATGCAAAGAAGGGCAAGTCTCAAAATCCAACAGAGAAATGGAAAGGGACTGAGAATGTGAACTGTAAATTGAGAATCTGAGTCAAACTAAAGATTTTAAAATCTCTGCTAGCAATATGTTGACAGAATTGTTAACTGGATATATGGCCAGATCAGCTAGAAACACTGAGTATTATGCTAAAGTTTAATGATCTTGAGACAAACTTCCCTTCCCTTAATTTGCTTGCCAACTTTACTATTTCCCTCAGAGAATTTGTTGTTTGGCACTCAATTCCATATTCTGTTTTTGAACTATACTCCACACTTCTGTAGGGCTTCAGCCATATTATTACCAACCTGCCAGGGTGGACTCCTGATCTGAAGACAGATAAAAATCAGGATACCCATGTAATTTGTATTTTCAAGCTAATTTCTCTGTTATATTGAAAATGAATATACAATCATTCATGTGCACATCTATAACACCCTCAGCTCACTATTTTAAAATTGGTCAGGAATATGTATATATGTGTGATACAGATCTATACTATACCTATGAGTCTGTACGCACATGTAAACAAGGAGATTTGGTAGATTTAATTCATAGATCTGATATCTATGTCTGCTAAGTTTTTTTAACTGCAGTCTTTTCAGTAAGGGATATAGATGATGTTGGTTTGTGCAGCAGTAATCCTTCCCCTATGGATTGCCTTTCCTACACATCCTACTGCTACATCTAGAAACATATTATGGGTTGGCTTCTAATTAGGAATATTTATTCATGCATCTGTTCTTGAAGATGTGGGATCTGGCCACAATAACATATACCTTAGTTACATTGCGATTGGATTACTATAATGTGATTTATGTGAGGCCACCTTTGAAAAATGCTTAGAAACTTCAGCTGGTCCCAAAACTGGCAGCTAGATTGTTAACTGGGACTAGCTACTGGAAGCACTCAACTGATTTCTTGCAACAGCTCCACTGGCTGTTGGGCACAATTCAAAGTACTGGTGATGACCTATAAAGCCCTGTACAGCTAGGGTTCAGGCTATCTGGAGGACCATATTTCTGTTTGTTAGCCCATTAGAGCTTCATGATTGTCTGGAGAAGTCCTTCTCTCCTGTTGCACTACCTTCCCAGGCTTGTTTGGGGGAAACAAGGGACAGGGCCTTCTCAGTGGCCGCTCCTAGACTTTGGGGCTCCCTCCCTAGGAAGGCCAGAATGGCTCTGTCCTTGCTCTTCTTCTGTCTGCAAGATAAGGCATTTTCATGCCATCAGGCTTTTAGAAACTGACTGGGACAGGCTTTTAATGCTATGCAGTGCTGTTTTTAAGGTTTGTATGTTGTCTTTTAATGAATATCAATGTTTTTAATGTCTTTAATTATGTTACTGTTTTTAATTTTTTTTATAATTACACTGTTATTGAAGTATTGTATAGTTTTAATCTATTTTTAAATGTTGTTAGCAGCCCTGAGTCCCATTATTCTGAGAAAGATGGGCATATAATAATAATAATAATAATAATAATACAATTGCTTATCATGTGTGCAACTTAGCAAAGTAGACTTTTCTCTTGAAACAGAATTATGCCTGGTGATGGAGAAATCAGCCATCAGGGAACTAATAGCTTGCAGATATTAAATCCTGGATAGTATTGCAAATCAGACATTACAAAGATAATATGGTTTCAGAGCATGTCTCCTGATCCTATTTTAGTATTGCTTCTAATGTTTCAACTGAACAGATTATTTGATTTTTAGACCAAAATCTCCATAGCACTCTACATCTTTACAGAAAGACAAAGCGCCCTAAGAACTTAACAGACATGTGAATACATTTGCTTTATTTCTGCTACTCTTTGTTTTAAGAGTATCTTATGTGTATCTCATTAGATGGCCCATGACACCTCTTTCAATTCTATGATTCTATTCCTCTCTTTAGGAATTGACTGCTTGTTACAAGATAGGATCTCACAGATTAACTGCAGGTTATGACCATTTTATCATCACTGTTTTCAGAAATGCATGAAAGCAGAAGGCCTAGTAACACTTGGCCCATCTACATTTTAGATCTTAAACTCACTGTAGGTCAATGAAACAGAATATTTCCAGAAGATAAGAAAGGTATTAATTCAGTACAATTTTTAAAATATGAGTAACATTTGCAGTTCTCTTATTCACTAATTTTCACTAATTCACTTATATTCACAAACAAACAAAAGCTAGAACATTAAGGAGAGATCATGAACTATACAGACTTACATACCTTGTCATTAAGTCTGGAGAAATCTGTATACCTTCTGAAGACTACCCAGTTTTCCTCTGGATTTCTTTTAACAAGAATTTTATAAACCTGTTAAACAAAAGGTTGTTTAAAGCAGCTTCTGTAAATGATGTTAACAGCATAAACTACTCATATTACAGTGCAATTACTTGACACAAACACTTTTTTTGGAGAAAAAATTTCTATCAAAGCTTGTCCATGTTTAAAATTTTGCTGCTCCTAAAAAAAGTATTTCATAGAATTCAGACTTAACATTAAAACAATTACAAATACAGCAGATTTCATCAATGTACAGTTAACACTGATCCCACCAAAGCGAATGTTTGTTTATTCCCAGTCAACATGGTTACCATTAAAATTTTAGCTGTGTAATCAAACAGTAATAAACAAAAGTGATATCCACTGAAAGACTGTAATAATAAACATATAAACTAATGATAAGAAAGAAAGGAAGGAAGAAAGAAAGAGAAAAAGAATTCCACTTCTGGCTTGTTTCTAAAATATTTCTGAAAACTGCCAGATGTCTTTCCTATTGTCTGTCTGTCACAGGTTAATACTAGTTCATGAACTCTACTTGCTGTACCATTAGTAGCAGCTTTGATCTGTACCAAGTCCAGCCCATTCCCTAAACTTCAAAAGTGGTTGCTCCCCTGATAAGGAAAACAGGCAAAAATCTATAATCCCTTCATTCTATTAAGCCATTACATTTTTTTTTTTAAAAAAATGCTTATAGTCCACACTGACCAGAGTAAGAGGACGTAAGTTGCAATGTTGTCTATACATGAATAAATGCAAATACTACTGGGCTCAATGGAACTTACTTCCAGTATCTGAACATGGGATTTCAGACTACATTATCATTTGATTCCCTTCCAGTCCCTCTCCTCCTCAAAAGTATTAGAATTTCAGAACCACCATTCTCAATCTCAAGTATCTTTAGCTGTGGAATCAGACAGTCAAAAGTAATTAGTACTGCTTTCTCTAAGTCCAGCCTATTTTAAATTACACATGTGTATAAAGAGGGTCAGTGTTAAAACCTGTGGAGGAGGAGTGTTTATAATTTTAAGTAATGTAATCCTTCTGAAATGATCAAGCTTTATGTTAGTCCAGAGAACAACTCAAGAGACACTTACAAAATGAAAAGCACTTAATGAAGGATTCCATACTGCTTGACAGTACTTATTGTGAAGGTGGGATTAGTACATATATTATGTGACTAAATAACATGATCCTAATGTTTAAAAAGTAAAAACAAACAAACAGCTTACAGTGAATTTTGCCCTTTCTTCCATCACCTCATAACCTAGTATCGTAGGTGTGGCAGGCCGATCTTCCCAGCTCCTAGTGTCTATATTTTGCTCACTATCTTCTGATGGCTGTGTGCAGTATTCCATAGATGTGTTCATACCTATAAATTTAGTCCTTACAAGTGGGCTATTACAAGGAGATGAAGTGGCACCAATCTCATCGGGGACACTCATCTTTTTAAAACTACTGTTAGAAGAATCCTCTAGCTGTCCCTTTGAAGAATCTGAACATGTTGAAAGGCTCCCAAGAGATGATCTTCTTTGGTTTCTATGTGCAGTAAAACTGCTAGAACTTCCTATAGGAATTGGAACAGGAACATATGGAGTAGCCATCCTTCATTAGAAAACTTTAAAAAGTTGCCACTTCTTGACTGTAGAATTTAAGCAGCTTGCACTTTCAGTTTTACTTCAGTTATCTGAAAACAGAACAAAATGGGGTTTAGTTGCATTTTAACACTCATACAATGATATCCTTTAAAATGTAGACACTTCTTCTTTGTGTCTATATTAGGCAACAACCAAGTATAGAATCACTTCATTAAAGAATGAGATTCAATAAAAACTGAATGAATCCATAAGACTGCTTATGTTTGACAGATACTACTAAGTCTTATAAAATGTTACCATGTTTCCAGCACAGATAGTGATTTAGTACTGTACTGTGTGTTAAAATCTTAACCACTGGCCATTTCTATTGGTGATAGTGAGAGTTGTAGTTGAAATGGTGCTTGGTTGGTGAATAAATAATTAAAAAAAAAACCTTTTGTGCTCTAATGCTGTATACAGTACATTATGCTTTTGTCTATCACCAGGGGATGGTTCCTTTTTTATGTAAGAATTAAAGTACAGTATTTACATTGACCCATGGATAAGTTGACTTAGGTTTTTTAGGCCCATTTTTCACCTAATTGTTTAGACTAAATTTCCCTTTGTATCCATGGGAGTTCCATTCCGGACCCTCTCCTGATGATGTCAAAAACTGTGGGACATCAAATCGCATTAGTATTAATGGCAGTGCAGGTGTGTACCACCACTGATGTGAATGGAGCGGGGCTATTTGCAGATGTTTAAGTCTGCGGATGGCAAGACCCTGGTTGGGGAGGGTGGACTGTAAGAATATTTTATTTATGTTTGCAATTTTATACATACACACACACATACACACTTTGGAACAGGGTTTGAAGTAAGGTGCAATTTTATATATTAACTTTGAAACAGGGTTTGAAGTAAACATTTTCTCTCTCTCATTCTCTCTCACATATGCATAAATGCATGATTTATGTATAGATACATGCATCAAAGTCCATCTTTTTTTATTTACCCCATATGTGTTGAAACTGAATCCAATTCTCTGTTTCATCCCTGGAGGCACTATTCATTCTTACTTTTCTTATCTTCAAAGCTAGTGTAAGACTAAACTTTTTGCAGATAAGCTATTCAGTGTACTCTAAAAGCTAGTTATCAAAGTAACAGTACCTGTGAATTAAATATAACTAAAATTTAAAGAAAAGCACACCAGAGTTATAAAATTTCAAAAGTATTTGAATAGCATATGCAGAAAGTATAACAGCAAGAGTTGTCCTCTTGATAAGATGCTGAGTAAAGAAGAAATGTGCTCATTTTAAATGAGCTGACTATCTGATATATTAACATTTAATATAGATCTCTAATATACATTTCATTGCAACAGTCATTATGCCATGCAGCACAGGAGAAAAAACCAATTCTGTTTGACTCTCTAAGAGCACATCAGCACTGATTTAATTTGATCCCTATCTTGAGTTTCATACTGTTTGGAATAAACAAAAGTTATATTTGGACTACATGACTATGTTATATTTGGACTAAATTACTATGGTCAACAGCAATATTAGAAGAGACAAAGATGATGAAAGCAACCACACTGAAGTTATTTTCCAAAGTGATTAATGTCTGACATACTTGCAAAGGGACTGGGCATCAGTATTACCGAATTGCTCAATGCTGTTAAGCAATATAAATTACATAGTTGATCCCAAACATCTCTCCCAGACCTTGAAACACCAACAGATCAATTTATCTGGAGTGTCACTTTTTATATGTGTGCAAACCCATACAAAGAGAAAGAGAAGTATACTGTCAAAGAACTATGCAAAATTATTTTCTTTACAATTTTAATTGTTCTCTCATTTTATCCAAAGGACAAGAATTGTACTGTCTGTCAAAGTGGCTCTGTGTGCTCCCCAAAGTCTTCCTAGAATTTCCTACGACCCCTCTCTTCAAATGTTTGGCAAACATTGGAGAAGTGTGCCTCCAGAGGATAAGTGTGATTGTTCTATTAAATAATATGCCCAATATCATGCAAAAATTGCATTTTTGGAAAATGTGAAGTGCTGCCTAGGTCACTTGCATTTTCATCAAAACAGTGGGGTGCAGGGATAGCATATGGCACAGGCAAAATCCCCTACACTGTCTGTAGTTGCCTATCTTGGTTTTAATCCTTTTTTTGCCAGCCATTCTTTTTTCTCTGCATCCCAAAACACAGTTTCTTTTGCTACACCAATAGAGTATTGTTCAATTTCTCTGTTAATTCCTCACTCCTTTTAGCCTTTCCTTCATTTCTTTCTGCTCCAGAAATTCTTAACTTTGCTGTTTGCCATGCTGTTTCTAGAAGAACTCCCTGAAGGTTATAACATTGCAACGGAAGCATGACAAGAACTGGCTAGAGGCATTCATAGTGGTAGTGTATGAAGAAAACCTGCTTATGAAGGTGGAAGGACTTTTACATCAGCTTCAGGAAGAGCAGCTTGGTTTGCCAGTCTGCATACTTCTAGGAAAAGTCCCCTTAGAGCCAATTGTACTATTTGAATAGTGCTGAACAAAGCAAGTTAGTGTATGAGAGCAGGGGGGAAAAAGAAATGGGGAAGGACAGTAAACAGTGGATGGGAGTAGAATCAACCTGCATATGTCCTTTTAAGATAATGCTACAGAAAGGGAACTATAAGTAAAAATGCAAGAAAAGGATTAACAGTTTGCCATATAAGGCTGAAGATAGTATGAAGTACAGTGGGCTTTATACTACTTTCTAACTTTTCCATATCCACAGATTCTGCATCAAACAAAAACCATACTTCAAAATCTAAACAGAGCAATGAAGCATAGAGGGTCTTGTAGATGTCTCATCCAAAGGATCACCATGGGTCGAAGTCGACTTGAGGACAGCTAACAACAACAACAACAACAACAACAACATTTTCAAACTGTTGATGGTGGAATCTATGGATGCTGAATCTGTGGATATGGATGGCTAACTGTATCTTGACACATCTTTGCTAAGTTGAGATCTTTTATCTCTCAGATAACTCCTCACATTTAGTCCCAGATAAATTGCCTTCATTAGATGTTGAGTAAGAACAAACAAAAACCACACTTCAAAATCTAAACAGAGCAGTGAAGCATAGAGAGTCTTGTAGATGTCTCTCATGGGATCACCATGGGTTGAAGTCGACTTGAGGACAGCTAACAACAACAACAACATTTTCAAGCTGTTGATGGTGGAATCTATGGTTCTTACTCAACATTAATACAAATGGGTCTCAACCCAGAAGAGGAAGCAATCAGCACAAGAAAAAAAAAAAGATTTGGGGACATACACTTTGGCCACATCATGAGAAGGCATTGCTCATTGGAAAAGACAATATTGCTAGGGAAGATAGAGGGAAGTAGAAAGAGAGGAAGACCTCATGCTAGATGGATGGATTCTTAAGGAGACCATGGGTGTGGATTTACAGGTCTTAAGCAGAGTAGTGGATGACAGTGAGACTTGTAGGTGTCTCATCCACAGGGTCACCATGGGTCAAGATCGATTCAAAGACAGTTAACAACAAAACGCTCAGAACCAGGAGTAAGTTGCACTGAATACCAAAGGGCAATGAACTGATTAATCTCCTAGCAGAAATACCAGTATTTCTCAGATTCTCAGATATCTGGTTGATGGTACAGGTCTCTACCTATAACGGAACGGAACAGTTATTGGTATACTTCTGTATAGCTAAGTGTTCCTGCCCTTAAAGTGGGTGGTATCAGACAAGATCTAAGGCTACCTCTACTATTCATGATCTATGCTTTGACACCACTTCAACTGCCATGGCTGTGTTCTACAGAATCCTAGGATTTGAAGTTTGATGTGGCACCAGCACTTGCTGCCAGAGGAGGATAAAGCTTTTAAAACTACAGATCCTAGAATTCCACAGGATAGAGCTAAAGCACTTGAAGTGGTGTCAAACTGCATTAGGTTCACACAGGCTTAGGTCTAGACTATATGAAAGACTGTACCTCCCCATACAAACCAGTAAGGGTCCTAAGATCTACAGGGGAAGACTTTCTCTCAGTCTCATCACCAGCAACTTTTTATTTAAACAGGCTTTTAATCTTTGTCACAGAGATTTTTATATGTAGGTGTGCCCTATCTGAGATTTTTAGAAAATTTGTGTATGTTTCATGCAATGTTATGTTGTTTTAATACAAGAAAATTGATGTTTTTTTTTTTTTTAAAAAAAATTATTCAACTTTTAAAAATGGTTTTGTATGTGAGCCACCTTGGGACCCTTCTTGGTAGAAAGGTAGCATGGTAAATGAAATAAATAAAAACATAAATGAAATGAAATATTTCTACAGTGTAGACGGACTACAAAAGCCAGAAAGGTGTAGTGGTTTGAGCATTGGATTATGACTCTGGAGAACAGAATTGGACACACAGCCATGACACCCACTAGCTGACCTTGGAAAAATCACACTCTCTCAGCCTCAGAGGATGGCAAAAGCAAACTCACTCTGAAGAAACTTATGAAGAAAACCCCATGATAGGGTTGCCATAAGTCTGAAATGATTTGAAGGCACAAAACAACAACAACATCAAATAGATTAGGACACTGGGAGACCATAGTTCCTTTGTTTGTTTCTCTGCTTGGCCATGAAACCCACTGGGTGTACCTTGGGCAAGTTGCATTGTCTCAGCCTCAGAGGATAGCATTGGCAAGCCTCCTGTGAACAAATCTGGCCAAGAAACCCCCATGATGATGATGATGATGATGATAATAATAATAAATTTGTTTTCCAGCTCTCTTCAAGTCTTGAGGTGGGGTACAGCATGTTAAAATATAAACATAATCAAAAACACATAAACCCACAGTTACGGTGGGTTTTAAAGTTGCCATAAGTCAGAAATGACTTGAAGGCATCCAGCAGCAGCAGCAACAACAGATGGACTAGGACACTGGGAGACCAGGGATTCCCAGCACAGTCATGAAACCTACTGGGTGGCCTTGGTCAAGTCACACTCTTTCAGCCTCAGGAGAAGGCAATGACAAAGACTGCTCTGAAAAAAACTTGCCAAGAAAACCCCATGACAGGGTGCCATGAGTCAGAAATGATTTGAAAGCATATAACAACAACAACAACAACAACAACAACAACAACTGGACTAGGACACTGGCCAGGGTGACTAGACTTTCTCCTTTTCAAGACCTGTCCTCCATTTCAACCTGCATTCTAGGGCTCTTATCAGACAAGGGTTTTTGCAGCCCCAATCCAGAGACACTCTGCATCCACCCAAGTGAATTCACATGAATGTGCATTGAATTATCACATGTGAGTGGACATTATCAGATGATGGAAACTGGAAGTATAATCCAATGGCAATCTGAACGCAATTATGGGATTTCACGTTATTGCGTATGAGTGTATCTCACACAATTTCAGGCAATGGGAAGTCATTTTCAGACAATGGGAAGTCATTCTGAATGCAATTAGAATCACGTAAATTCGCTAAACTAGCGAATTCACGTAATTGCAAACTGGCTCCATTTGCAAATGAGAGAAATTCCTCCTGTCTGATAAAATCCTATGAAGCCATTCCAAAGCCAATCCAAAGTCACCTGAGAATTCAGTGAATTCAGTAACCACCAAATTCACAGAAATCAGTTAAAAGGTCACTTCAGATTCACTCCGAATTGGTCTGGTGTGATAAGATCCTAGGAGGAATTTCAAAATGTCCTCCCTCCACTTTGAACATGGCCAAGAAGCATGAATTTACATTTATATCACTGTTTTCAGCTTTTATTTGGTAGTGTCCTACATTGTTCTCAAATGTCCCACATTGTTGTGGTGCCTCGTCCTTCTTTGTGATTAGGGGACATCTGGTCTCCCTAGATACTGGGAGACCAAGGTTCGATTCCCAGCTTGGACAATTTTAGGCTCACCGTAAGTTGGAAGTGACTTGAAGGCACACAACAACAGCAACAAGATGATCAGGAGACTGGGAGACCAGAATTGGATTCCCTACTTGGCCATGAAACCTACTGGGTGACCTTGGGCAAGTATAAATAAATAAAGTAATAATAAAACCTTTATTTATATCCCGCTTTTTGTTAAAAACAAAACAAGTCACATTCTCTCAGCCTCACAGGATGGAAGTAGCAACTCTGCTGCGAGGAAACCTGCCAAGAAAACCCCATGAAAGTATATAGTATAAGTATGCATAGAGTGGCTTTGCCACGGCTGCAAAAAAAGATTAGAAAGCGTTAAATAAAATTGCAATAAATTGACATGAAGATGCAAAATATTAATTAGAGTTTACGATAAATATAAGTTTACTAACATCTGGGAAAGATGTTCTTTTATTCTTTTGATCTTTTTATCAGTTAACAATTTCAACTGCACACAAAAGGTCAGGACTTTTTGGGGTCCTCATATTTTGTGTCTTTTGTTTTAATGTTTTATACTCTGTGATGATAACCCTGTTTTGCCATGGCTTTTGGCCAGTATGATAAACTTGAATTTGATTTGATAGTGATGTAGTATTAGTATGTAGTATTAGTATCTTGTAGCGCATTTGAGAGTAACTGAAAGAAAAGAAGTTGGCAGCATGAGCTTTGGTAGACTTTGGTCTACTTCCTCAGATGCATTTGGTTATCTTGGTTTGTTTATTTGCTTCTTGAGATGTCCTCGCTGCAAAGGATGATGATGTACCACAACATGTAGGACATTCGAGAAAATGTTCCCAAATAAAAGCTATGGACCTATACCTATAAATGTCAATCCATGATTCTTAGTCCTGCTCAAAATGGAGGACCTTTAGGAATTCCTCCTGGACAGAAGGAAGCTGAAATGTAGGACAGGTCAGGGGAAAAAAGAGGACTCCTAGTCACCCTGGATATGGCCAAACAAGAGACCAAAACACTCAGAGAAATATAAATCTATGCTTCTTAGT
Source organism: Urosaurus nigricauda (assembly GCA_034509955.1). NCBI lineage: Eukaryota > Metazoa > Chordata > Lepidosauria > Squamata > Phrynosomatidae > Urosaurus > Urosaurus nigricauda. Next base: position 217,124,522 of record JAOEGL010000004.1, read on the forward strand.
CCTGCTCAAAATGGAGGACCTTTTGGCAATCCCTCCTGGACAGAAGAAGGAGGTTGAAATGTAGGAGTAATCAAGCAGAATGGAGGACTAGCCCAAATCAAAAGTAATAAAACATAATAATAATACTAATTCTTAAATATAAATTTCATGCTTCTTAGTCCTGCTCAAAATGGAGGACCTTTTTTGGCCATTCCTCCTGGATAGAAGGAGGAGGTGGTTGAAATGGAGGACAGGTCCTGGAAGGAAAGGAGGACTCCTGGTGACCCTGGATATGAACCAATAAAAGATCAAGACACTCCTAGAAATATAAATGTAAATAAAATATGAAGATAAGTCCTGCTCACCCACCTCCAGGCCTCTCTCTCCCTCTCAGCCTCTTGTCTTCTTCCTGGGCTTCCTCCTTCTCTTCCTCCTGACTCTGACTCTGAACAATTACCTGCTTTTGCTTTACTCACTCTCACTCAGTCTCCCATCCAGCCCTCCTGGACGCCGCCTGACTACAACTCCCGGCATGCATCGCGCCACCCACCGTAAACAAAGCAGGCCGCCATTATTATTTTTCCGCCTCCTCCTCTCCGAACTACAAGCCCCACAAGGCAGCGCGGGAGGGGTTCTCGTCAGATAAAACCGAGCCTTCTCGCTCCTCCCCGCCCCTCCCATTCGCACGGCCTGCTGGGATTTGTAGTTCTAATAGGGGTTTTTTTGGAAGGATTCTTCTGGCTGCTGCTGGTGCAGAGCATGTCCTACATTTCAACCTTCTGCCCAGGAGAAATTGCAATACACTCTAATTATTATCAATAATAATTTAAAAAATTAGTATTAAATATTTATTATTATTATTATCAAAATAATCATTGTTAATTATTAATAATAATAATTAATAATAAAGATAATAAATGTATTATTATCATTATAAAATAATCATTATTGATTATTATTAATAATAATTATTATGAAAATAAATTTATTATTATTATTATTATTATTAAAATAATCATTATTGATTATTATTTATAATAATTAATAATTAATAATAATGGTAATAAATTTATTATTATTAAAACAATAATTATTGATTATTATTTATAATAATTAATAATTAATAATGATAATGATAATACATTTGTTATTAAAATTATTGTTTATTAATAATAAATAATTAATAATAAGGATAGGAAATTTATTATTATTAAAATAAATACATTATTATTAATAATAATTAATAAGGATAATTTATTATTATTATTATTATTATTATTAAAATAATCATTATTGATTATTATTATTAATTATTAATAATTAATAATAAATCTATTATTATTATTAAAATATCATTGATTTTAATAATAACTAATAGCTAATAATTAACAATAAAGTTATTATTATTAAAATAATCATTATTATTATAATAAATAATAACTAATAATTAATGATAATAATGATAATAAATTTATTATTATTGAAATAGTCATTATTAATAACAATAACTAATAATTTATTATTAATAAAAATGATAATAAGTTTATTATTATAAATAATAATTATTAATTATTAATAATAAATAATAAAATGATATTTTATTATTATTAATCATTATTGATTATTAATAATAACTAATAACTGATAAATTATTATTATTATTATTATTATTATTCTAATAGTAATAATTTGTATACCACTTTTCTCCCAGAATTGGGAGCCAAAGCAGGATACAAATAAATATAATAGACTGTAGTAATGTTTTTACAGTCTAAAAATACAGTACAATTTTAAAAAAAACAACCAAAAGTGACAAAAGGGAATTAAACCATTGCAAGACTTAAGAAGCACACATTTACATTTATATGTGTATTTTTACTTGTAATTTGGTCCTGCCTTCCATTTTTCTTGGATGTCCTGAGAGAAACAGTTAATATTTGGATTGAACACACAAATAAATATATACACAAATATAAATATATAAATATATAAGAAGCTCGTAGAAATAAAGTCAAAAGTTTAGACTTTAGATGGGACTCTAGAATAGAAAGGCAGAAATGGTTTTTAAAATACACACATTACACACAGCCTGTAAAAGAGTTTTTGATGAAAAGGTAGGTAGACACAGTCATCTTTTGGCAGGAGAAGCTTATTGGATAAAAGTAGCTAAAATAGCTAAAAGAGAGATACAGTAATGCAAACATGGAAGGAAGGATGAACAGTTAATAATGAGACTTTGGGATGAAATCACAGTTCATGCTCCAGAAAAATCATGTCAGACGTATACTCTAAAAGGCGGTTTAAAAGTAAGAAAAATGGGGTTTGGGGAAAACATGTAAACAGAGGCAAAGATTATTCATTATAGGCATTCTCAAGTTGTACATTTTGATGACTTCAGCCAATAAAATCACAGGGATGGGAAAATGCTGCTGGGAAAAAGGATTAAAAACTCGCTGTGTCAAGTCTGGGGTGTGCCTACTCACCTAGGACACCCTTTCGTGCAAGATTGTAATTAATAAATTGGATATTGCTGCTCCACTTGTTTTGTCCTGATTAATTTGATTTGGTACTTTGGTACTTAGAAAACTATATGTCACATGTCCTACGTTTTGCAGTGTCTTGTTCTCCTCTGCGGCAAGGACAGGGTGAGCAGGCGTCCTCCTTTTTCAGGACCTGCCCTTCATTTCCACCTCTTTCTGTCCAGGAGAAATTCCAATGTCCTCCATGCTAAGCATGACTAAGAAGCATGGATTGGCATTTACTGTATACTTGACTGTAAGTCGACCTCATGTATAAGTCGAGGGCAAATTTTGGGAACAAAATTAGGGATTTTGATATGACCCATGGATAAGTCAAGGGTAAAATTTAGGGCCATGTAATAAACAATGTAAAGGATGATGCAGAGGAAACCACTGTCAAAGAACATACAAAATTCCAGCAGACATTAACTGTTTGCGCTTGTACTAAAGGCTGGATGGATGTGATAATAGAGAGGGATGAGTGCTTCCAGGACAGATTATGGTCTTTCCTTTCTTGTCTGGGTATGGTTCCTTTTAAAAATAAATATTAAAGTATAGATAAGTAGACAGTTTTTTGGGGTCAATTGTTTGACTAAAATTTGTAGACTTATACGTGAGTATATACAGTATATGAGTGTTTTTTTTTTAGTTTTTCTTTTCTTTTTTTAATGCCTTACATTTTCAGTGCCTTGTTCCCTTTGCAGTTAGTACAAGGCGGTCAGACATGTCCTCCTTTTCCAGGAACTGTCCAATATTTCCACTTTCTGTTCAGGAGGAATTTCAAAGTGTTGTCCATTTCGAGCATGACTAAGAAGTGGTGCCTTGTCCTCTTTTGCGGTTATGACATCCGGTCACCCTGAGAGAGTGTGGTCTGCAGAGTCATGGTCCAATGCTGAAACCATTTGGAAGTGAGGGGGGGGGGAATGATGCTAGTCATAAGCTTGCATTTGGTCAAGACGTTGTCTGATCTATGATCTATGGAAGGGCGGTATAGAAATAAACCTTATTATTATTATTATTATGGTTGTTGTTCTCAGTCCAGATGATTTGGAGGGGTATTCATGCAAGCAGACCCTTCCTCCCAACCATATCGGTACTGGGAAATTCTTAAAATCCAGGAGATAAAAAGTAAATTCCAATAGCAAGATGCAGTGATGTTATTAACTCAAGCAGGTGGATTGTGTTCCGTGTTGCAAAGCAACTTTTGCTTGCTGTGTACCTTGAAGTCATTTGTGACTTATGGTGATTTTAAGGTAAAACCTATTAGGAGGTCTTCTTGGCAAGACTTATTTAGAAGGGGTTTGTTCAGACGAGGCTGAGAGCGTGAGATGTGCCCAAAGCTACCCAGTGGGTTTCCATGGCTCAGCGGGGATTCAAATCTTGGTCTCCCCAGTGTTTTATTCCAACAGCCAATACTCAAACCATTGTTTGCTCTTCTTGCTGAAACATGAAAGGTGACAAACTTGTCATACAGTCCTAGTTAACACAATGCAGTGATGTTATGCAAGCAGATTGTGTGTCGGGTTGCAAGGAGACTTTTGCTTGCTGTGTGCCTTCAAATTGTTTCCGACTTATGGCGACCCTAAGGCAACCCTATCACAAGGTTTTCTTGGCACGATTTGTTCAGAGGGGCTTTGGCTTTGCCATTGCCTTCCTCTGAGGCTGAGAGAGTGTGACTTGCTCAAGGCCACTCAGTTGGTTTCCATGGCTGAGCTGTGATTCGAACCCTGGTCTCCCCAGTGTCCCACTCCTAGTCCAACACTTAAACCACTACACAATGCTTTTTTTTTTTTTTTTTGGCTGCAATGTGATAGGTGACAAGGAAACTTGTTGCACAGTCCTAGCTAACACAATGCAGTGATGTTATCAAGTCTAGCAGGCACATTGTGTGCCGCATTGCGAGGCGACAACTGTGATTCAATTAATGCCCTCAATTCATTCATCCGGTAAGGAATGCCTGGGGGGAAAAAGCACAATCAGACTCCTGTCTACCGTTTGTCTCCTCTCCCCAAACACCAAAACCCAAAAGTCATACGGTTGGCTTACTTAAACATTTCAGGCTGCAATCCAGTGTAAACATTTACAGAAATAGTTAGCCTAGTTTAGTAGTCTACCTAAGTAGTTAACCTATGGGCCATTAGTTTTGGGCTGCATCTGCACTGCAGAAATAATGCAATTTGACACCACATTAACTCCTATGGCTCAATGCTGTGGAATCCTAGAATTTGTAGTTGGCTGTGGCAGCAGGGCTCTTTTCAAATAATAGCTCATGAAACGACAAATCCCAGAATCCCATAGCAGTGATTCATGGCAGATAAAGCGGTGTCAAACTGCATTATTTCTGCAGTGCAGATACAGCCTTAAGCTGTGTTACTTTCAAGTGTTTTTGTTCTTGCTGCATTGAAAGAAAATATGAAAGAGAAATTGGATTTATTTAATAGTAGGTGCAGGACCCAGTGCAGTTGTGGAGAAGCTTTACTGATAACTATAGATTGTAAGCCTGAGGGTAGGGGACCGTCTAATTAAAAATAATAATTGTAAGTTGCTCTGATAGCCCTTAAGGCTGAAGGGCGGGGTATAAATACTCAAATAAATAAAATAAAAAATAAACTATAGTTAATGATTGTTCAGTTTCAACTGCTCTAAAGGATGATGGCCAGATGAAATTGCCCCTCCTCCCCAAATCATGTAGGGGACATTTGGGGGTGGGAATAAATGTCAAAGAAGGGGGTTTTGGACAGTGATGTGGCCATCCAAACTCCCAATTCAGGGCCCGATGCACTCCTCTAACACCTGACATTTGCCCACCTGGGGTTCCTTGTGTTGCGCTGTGTTGCCAGAAGAGTCTATGGCTGCATTCGCACTGCATAAATAATCCAGTTTCACACCACTTTAACTGCCATGGCTCAATGCTGTGGAATTCTGGGAACTGTAATTTATTGTGGCACCAGAGCTCTCCAACAGAGTAGGCTAAATTATCTCACAAAACTGCAAATCCCAAAATTTGATGGCAGTTAAAGTGGTATCAAACTGGATTATTTCTGCAGTGTGGATGCAGCCCATGTCTTTCCCATTTGGATGCCAAACACATGACTTTGAATTAAAAAAATAACGAGCCCCCCATGCCACAAGTGAAATTAACAAAATCCAAATAGCCTCTGTGGCAAGATAAATCATCACTCCCTCCCACTCTAAATTTGGTGAAAAGTTTTCTTGCCTTCTCTGCATGATGCAATGACAAGCAAAGAGAAAATTGTATTTATGTGGATTGTTTAACCCTCACCACTATCACAAAATGCGAGGAGTTCAAGCCTAGGGCAAAATGTAGTAAATTTACAGTCTGAGCCTCTGCATGTTTACGTGCCCTTGAATTTAGTGGAGTTTATTTCTTTGTATGTCTGCATCATGGCGAATTGGTTTGAGTGTTGCACTGCAACACTTAGAGACCAGGGTTTGAGTCCTTATTCAGCTATAAAACCCACTGGGTGACCTTGGGCAAGTTACATGCTCTCAGCCTCGGGGGAAGGCAATGGCAAACCTCTTCTGAACAAATCTGGCCAAGAAAACCCTTTGATAGGTTCACCATATGTCAGAAACAACTTGAAGGCACACAGCAACAAATGTGTCTGTAGGGTTGCAACCTGGTATTGCCATCCTGTCTATATGATTTCTCAGCTCTAAAATGTTGCATTGACCCTGCATACTTTGGGGGAGGGAACTGTCCACTCCAGTTCATAATCAGAATGAATAAATGGCTGGGCAATCTTACTTGGGAGTTTGTTGTTGTTGTGTGCCTTCAAGTTTCATCCGACTTATAGAGACCCTAAGATGACCCTATCATGGGGTACTCTTGGCAAGTTTCTTCAGAAGGGTTTTTGCCATTGCCATCCTCTGAGGCTGAGAGAGTGTGCTTTGCCTAAGGTCACCTGGTGGGTTTACAGTACATGGCGATGCCAGGAGTCAAACCCTGGTTTCCAGAGTCATAGTCCAATGCTCAAACCACTACCCTATACTGGCTCTTGCTTGGGAGTAAATGCCACCAAATACCTGAAGATGGACATCTGACCAAACTTGCATTGGGTTGCACTTTGACAAACAAAATGTTAATATTCTTTCAATTTCTTGGGGAAAAATATGTTTGCATTTTAATCAGAATTGCTAAACTCAGAATATCACATTTTAGCTTGCTTTCTGTTTGTTGTTTTAAAGAATTCATCATTGATTTTTATGTATGATGACAGTCTTTCTGCAAAAGCAATTTAATTCATAAGGCGCTGGGAAAATGTTTTCCTAAAGCTGTTATCGTAAACACTGGAGGAGGAATGGGAAATTAAACAGAGCGTGTTCCACAATAGGGCCACCTTGTGGTAATGAGATTTATTTCACAGTTATAGGTTAGCACCCAGCAGTGTTCCATCAGATGTTTTCTGCCTATTTTAAACACATCTGATTCAATTAGAATTTGGAAAGTTACTTTTCTGGGCAACTTTTCCCTAAAGTAGAGTATTAAATGATGACAGTGATGATGATGATGATGATGATGATGATGAGTAATGTAGTAATGCAACTCCCAGAATCCTCCAGCAAGCATGGTCACCAGCCAGAACAATGCATACAGTGTCCATGTTGCTGGGACGATTCTAGATGCCATTGTCCAAACAGTTAATGTTTACAAGCTCTGGATTCCATTGGATGTGTCCGCACTGCAGAAATAAAGCAGTGTGGCACCACTGTAACTATTATGGCCTATCCGGTGGAGTCCTGGGTTTTGTAGTTTGGAGAAGTCAGAGAGCTTTGGTGCCTCACCAAACTGCACATCTCAGGATAATACAGGACAGAGTCATGTCAGTTAAAGTGGTGTCAAACTGTTTTATTTCTGCAGGGTTGATACACATCTAATCATTTTATATCATTTCTGGGCTGTTAATCTATTCCCCTGCCCAAGCCAAAAGGTAAATGTTAACTTTTTTTGTTCTTAATTTCCCCCCACACTGATAATTGCTCAATGAACAGATTATTCTGTAAAACCTCGGTGTTTAAAAAAAGGAAAGAAAGTTAGGACCAAATGCTGCGGTAAACATCTGTCCAGGTGCACATAAAATGCAGTTATATAAACTGTAAAATGTACAATCTGAGTGAGAGATTATTAGGAAATCAAATTAAAATGCATCTGCCAGTATATCCAAGTGTTTCTGTAGGTATGTTGGGAATGATATTTAGGCTGCATCTGCACTGCAGAATAATCCAGGTTGACAGCACTTTAACTGCCATGGCTCAATGCTATAGATTTCTGGGAACTGTGGTTTTGTAAGATATTTAGCTTTTTCTGTCAAAGAGCTCTGGTGTCACAACAAACTACAGTTCCCAGAATTTCAATGAACTGAGCCATGGCAGTTAAAGTGCTGTCAACCTGTATTATTTTTGCAGTGTGGACACAGCCCAAGAATATTGGGTCTTCTTTTAGTCACCCCATCTAAACTTGGATATTATTGGTGAAATGGAAAAGGTACACACAGGAACAACTAAAATAATCTAATGTTGATGTATCTTCCTGTTTTGATCTTTTGAAACCACTATTACTTACTATAATCACATTTTAAGTTTTGTTTGTGGGTTTTTAGTTTATGGCCCGATACAGATGGCCCAAAAGGGCCGTCCTCGCGCTGTAAGTAGGGCTGAGGGGTGCACAGCATCCGCATGCTCCCCAGCCCTAGCGCATATAGACGGTGCCATTTTGAAATCGCGCCGTCCATACATGTGAGCATCAATGACGTCACAGCATGCACTGTGTTCAGACAGACTGGTGTGTGCCTGATGTCATTGCTCCGCTCGAGGGTGCCTAGGGCATCCTTTCCGCGGTGCAGAAAGGAGCTCCAAAATGGAGCTCCTTTCCAGCGAGCGCTTTGTTCCTATGGCAACCAGATTGCTGTGGGAACAAAGGTAGGGGAAAAGGGGCCAGGAGGCCCCTTTTTCCCTTGGCTCCAGTGGTCAGGGTGACCTTGGGGCATGAAGCCCAAGGACAGCCCTTTCCAGGCCACAGAGAAGGGGCATTTTGCCCTTTCTCCATGGCCTGGAAAAGCAGTGGATGGGGGCCTCTGGGGCCTCTGGTGAGGCTGCTCTGGCCCCAATCTGGTGCACCGTTTTTGGGTGGTCTATATACGAGGGGATATCCCCTATATACGAGGGGATATCCAAACGTTTTAATGATCACCTTTAAAATTTTTTGACAGAAAGTTTGTTTTGATTTGTAGCTGTTAACTTATCTCTATGTAGTCGCTATCTAGATTTATACATTTTTCCCAGTGTATCTTGACCCTCCAAATACCATTATTGTAGAAGTCTGTAGATTGCGCCTGACAAGGATTTTACACTTTAGTCACTTGTGGCACAGCCAGTTACAAAAATAAAGGACACAATTAGTTGATTTTCTTGGCAATGTGCATTTAGGGATCAATGATAACACTGACAAAATTTCATCAATATGCCATAATAACTTCCGGGTGATAATTATTACTTTACAATACCCCCTCGCAAGGCGTCATCTGCAGACTTCTACAATATCAGGTATTTGGAGGGTCAAGATACGCTGGGCAAAATGTAATCTAGACAGTGACTACATAGAGATAAGTTAACAACTACAAATCAAAACAAACTTTCTGTCAAATTTTTTAAAAGGTGATCATTAAAACTTTTGGATACCCCCTTGTATTATTGGACTCTGTCTTGTGAGAAGTTTTGCTTCCCTAAAACGTGGAATATATGTTTATTAAATGAAAACAAAAAGTAAAGTAGGTTTGATTGCAAACCTATGCTAGTGGGGAAGAAGGGCCACTGAAATCATGGGTCAGCTTATAGATGGGTCAATGTAAGTACTGTACTTTAACTCATGTATCTATATAAGATGACAATCACACACAAATGTCTTATTCATATGATCCTGAAACAGATAAAGCTCTCACCTTTTGCCACTCTACTCAGAGAAAGGGATGGTTCCATATATATATTTAATCCCATATTGGGAGAAAGGTGGAATCTAAATTAAAGACAAATAGACACAATGTGTTAGTGAGCTCTAAAGCCATTCTTATATTCAGTAAGCTGAATGTTCAATAGGTGCATCCCTTTCCCCAGCACTGTAGTTTTTGATGTTAATAAACATGCCATTTGTGCTTGCAATTTATGTATGTGAAAACTTGTGATTTGGGGTTCAGACACCCCCTCTGTCTGGTGCTCAGTTTCTTTACCATGTTTTATAGGTATAGCTATGAAAAAAGGCAATTCACCTTCCATGGTTCATGTTGTCATCTTGCAATGCTCACGAAGAGTCATCTCCAGCCTGGCAGCTTCTTGACTACAATCTCCATTTTAACATACTGTAAGACCTGTTTATGTGGGGCTGATGGAGCTTGTAGTCAAAAAGAAAGTCCTTGGTTAGGGAAGCCTGCTCAAGAGGAACCAGAAGAACTCTAGAGTGTAATATGAAAAATGAAACCTAAGCAAAAGTCATTTTTTTCTGAGCTATGGTCTTTTGTTAGCAGCTACATCTAAGTTGTTCAGGACATCACCCCATCCATCCCCAGGTTTATGCAAGAGTATTTTCATGGGTCTGGGCCTAAGGAACATACTACAGATTGAAATGCAAATAAGGCAGTTGTAGAATTTAGTTTAGTCCAGAAATATTTAGATTAACCGCTGCTTTCAACAAATGTCTTTTGGGTTACTTGACAGATGCACTGAATTCTTCTACTTTATTTTTTGTATAAAAAGACCAGAACAATAGCTTGTTTAAAAACTCTGTTGTTTGTCAAGTGTAATAAAACATACCTTATGAAACTGTTAATCAGAAAAGCACATAAAAATGGATCTGTGGGGCAGGGGTTGGCAACTGTGATGCTCTAGCTGTGTTTGGTCTACAGTTTCCATCAGCCATAGCCAGTATCACCAATGGTGAAATACTCTGAGATTTATAGGCTAAAAATGGCTAGAGGGGTTTGGTTGTCCACCCCTTTGTTGTTGTGTGCCTTTAAATTATGGCAACTCTAAGGCAAAAATCCCCCTGTCATGCAGGAACTCACAACCAACAGACGTCTCTGTTTACAAACCTCCAAAGAAGAAGACTCCACCACACTCTGAGGGAGTTTGTTCCACTGTTGAACAGCTTTTACTGTTAGAAGTTCTTCCTAATGTTGAGGTAAGATCTCTTTTCCTGTAGCTTGAATCAGTTGCTCCATGACCTAGTTTCTGGAACAGTAGAAAACAAGCTTGCTCTAGCCTCAATATGACACCTCTTCAAATATTTAAAAAGGGTTATCATATCACCCCTTAACCTTCTCTTCCCCAAGCTAAACATACCCAGCATGCTTTCCAGACCCTTCACCATTTTGGTTGTTCTCCTTTGGATATGCTCCAGTTTGTCAAACCTTGGTCTCCCAAATTCCTAGTGCAGCACTCACATCACTACACCACAGTGACCCTGCTTTACAGAGACATAAGAAATTGGTCTGTGTATGCTGAGTTATTGGAAGAAATTCATGCTGCAAGGTAAATCAGAATGGAAAGAATGCAGCATAGAAAAAGAGAGAATTTTAAGGACTGCTAAAGTGAATACTGCAAACATACAAGGAGATGGGTCATTTTTTCAATCCCTTAAAAACAAAATAAGACAAAAGAATGGGAAGTTTCTCATATATAATTGATGACTGTTAATTTCTGATGCTCATTGGAAATGGGAGGAGAAACAAAACAGAACTGGAAACAGTTGGCTTGCTCCCACATAAGTCTATCACTTGCGATTGAAATGTAATTTGTTTCAATAGTGGAGAAGCTTCGAAGGAAAATGCAGACCTGTTAATTTTCAGCCAGAACTTTTTCACAAAGCATAGTGTCCTAGCAATAGTACTCTTGTACTCATATATCAGTTTTTTTTTATTTCTCAGTGCACTGTTTGAGTAATTTGAAAGAAACTGGTGAGCAGTCACCGTTAACTCGATTCTTCAGATGTATTTTTATTAATTTCATAGGTGCGATTTCCCCCCGTTCTTTCCTAACTCATAACCTTTAGCATCGTTTTTGAGGCAGAACTCATTTCTTTGATGTATAATAATTTGTTGCATCATGAGAGCATCCAAAGACAAGAAAACCTTCATCATTCAGTATGGAGTGCAAATTAGATTTGATGAGCTCTGTGTCAGAAGGAAATGGCAAGGAATTATTTATGCATCCTCTCTCAAACATTTATCTTGCACAGAAGTCAGACTCTGACTATTGAAACTGTAATTCTGGATTTATTTGACTGGCAAAAATCCATTTTGTTTAGGTCCAATGAAGGATAACAGACTGAAGAGGGCTGCCCGTTGTATAATTGGAGCTGGCCATACTATGATAAAATCTGTTCTTTTACAATCATTTAGATAATATAAGAAATGGGATTCCCTTGCTCTGTGACTGGGTGGGCATGAAAATCTGTACGTCAGTGTAACCTTTTCCATACTGTTTGCTTATCTGTCAAATTCCATTGTTTTAGGGTCAAGATTAACTACTGGGTATTGTATTTGGATGGCATCTAATTATATGATGAAAAGGAAAGTCAACATTATGAAATGTCACACATTACAAAATGATCTAATGCTATTTCAACATTAAATGAAAAAAAAAAAGAATGCTTTTCTTTCTTCAGCGAAGCAGATTTAGATGGAGTGGCAGTTGGTGGCTCCCATGAGGGCAATGAATCTGTTGTGTGTTTGAATGCATGCTTTACAGGAGCTGTCCAAGGTGCTGAAACAATTTTGGGGATAGAGTTCTGCACCTTGGATAAGTCTTTCAGATTTTGGACTAAAACACTGAGTGGATTCACTGCCTCCTTGACATCGAAGTAGCAACTGCTACTGTTTATATGAATGCCTCTGGAATAGGTAGCTTGTCCATATCCATCAGCCGTTTTTCAACTACATTTAAAAAAGCCAGTGGGAAGCAGAGGTAACCATTTACTGATTGTTATATGCATTTCAGAGGTGTTCTCTAGCTTTCCCCAAAGACCCAATCCAAACAAAAACCATTATCTGTAGATTCCATCAGTGGTCGGACACCAGCGTCTTATGAAGAAAATTAGCAGTTTATTTTGGTTGAGGGGCCCAGAATATCGATCTCTATTAACACCATCAACATGTTAAATCATGACCAAAAGGGACTTCTTTTTTTCCACCTTATTTTGGGAACTAAACAACTTCTTCTCCAAACACTAACTCACAACTGTACTGATTGCATAGGTTTCATTTACCAAAGTTTGTAGGTAGCCATTTGACTAGTTAGGAGCATATTAGCCTGCTAAGTACTACTATAAGAAGTAATTTGATGATCTTGCAGCTGGTTCCATGTCTCCTGCACAGGTGTTGACATACATAAGACCTGATGATATGTGGTGCCATGACACAGTATCAGGTGTCCCTATTCATTCCATCTGTTACTGAGGTAACAAGCAACAAACAACATAGTGTCTTTGTTACAGAAGGGGAACAGATTTTGTAAAAGGCTTCAGAGAGCAGTTAATCTAGCTGTGTGAATAAATATTGTTAGGTGAAGATATAGTTATGCTGATTCATCATTTGCAGTTGCTCTTCCCAGGGAAAGGTCTTGAATAGCTACATCTACTCATCAAGGCAAACAAAAAGGTCACAGGTTGCTTCTGACTGTGCGCTTTGACCGTAGATTTGCTTGTTACAAAAGATTAGAAAACAAATTATTACCTTGTCCAATTAGGTGTCCATATGCGTGTGCCAGATGTTCACGCTACAGGCAAACTGGCTAGGAAGGAAAAAGGTAACTAACCATAATGTGATTGATTTCAGTGTGGAGGTCTACCACTGTTAAAACTACACAGATGTGCATGAAGATGCAGGTGCAACAACTAGGATTTCATTTCTTGCAGAGTACACTGTTAAAGTCTGTGCTTACTGGCATCTGTGACAGACTCATATTGACATGAAAGGGAAAAATTGAGCAGATACCTGTGGAGAAAGGCATATGAATACTACATTTTTTCTCTAAAAAATCCCTTGCTTCTAGTGACCCAAATAATATCTTTCCAAACTGGCTGAGAGATTATGGGAGCTGCAGTCTGACACATCTGGGTAGAGTAAAGCAGATCTAAATTTTCCCAAGCTGTCTTTCATCTATACCAGGGACAGGGAATCTTGGAACCTCCTGCTTTGGACGTATTGTGAGAAGACATGACTTACTTGAAAAGACAACAGTGCTTGGTAAGATAGAAAAGAAAAGAGGATCACCGTATTACAGATGGATAGACTCTATCAAGGAAGCCATGGCCCTGAGTTTGTAAGACTTGAGCAGGGCTGTTGATGAGAGGATGACCTGGAGGTCTTTCATTCATAGCATCATCATAACTCAAAGTCAGATTGATGGCAGTTAACAACAACAACAAAGAGGGAAATGCTTAACTGAGGCAAGGTGAAAGAAGGGGAAGGTGGATGATGCACTGGGTTCACTTGCGTTTTCTTTGTGCCATGCCACATATTTCCATTTGGAGAACTATTTCATGTCCTGTAAATGATGTATTTCCCCTTTCCCAAAGTTTCTCAAAGTTTACAAAGCAGAAAGAGATCTCCCTCAACACAACAATGCTATTTCTAAGTAAAGTTACAAGTTTTAGCTGTAAGGCTGCAAGTAAGACTCTTCCTGGTGTTCAACTGATGAAAAAAAAAAAACTCTTAAATTCATTGTGCTGGAATAAAGGTACCTGGATTGCACAAGACCTGCCTAGGCTGCAATGTTGGCTGATGACTCCCATGTTACTGGGGTGGTGAATCCAGTCTGGATTTTAGTCTGAACTGTATAAAAGAGCTATCCAATATGCCAAACTCTGTCAGCCACAATTAGTTTCAGCTCCTCTAAAGTTCAATCTAAAACCCAGAATGGATTCAATGTCCCGCTGATATGGAAGTCACCACTGCTACATTGTTTTTCGGGGGGAGACATAGGTAACTCTGGTAGACATTCAGTCAATTTTATATGCTGCCTTTCCCCCGTTGACGATTGGTTTAGAAATAAGGGAGCAAAGATGTCCCTTCAAATGATGGGGATGAAATTAAGGATTCTAGCCAGATACTGTAATTTTATAGACTGCTTTTGAAATCAAAGAGCAAATCTGAAATTTACTAGAAAAATCAAGCAGGCACATTTCTTAGCAGCATTGTGTAACTAATCAGAGAAAAATCCAGCATTTATAGCATTGCTGTAAAGATGGTGTCAAGTGAGAAGAATAGGGAATAAAAAAAAGAGTGGGCCCTGAGGAATAGAGAAGATCTGAAGTGGGTTTTGGGGTGAAGAGAATGTAGTAAATGTTCAGGGAGTATATGTTTAAGTTTTTATATAATAAAAATAACTGTTCCTATTTACTACAAAGGTTATATTTAAGAGCTGGTTCTCTCTTAACTTATCCCGTTTCACAAGCCAGCTTTCAGCGCAATCTGGGTACAATGCACTTAGATGCGGCTAAATAATAACATAGCAGAGTATGGAAGCAAAAATCCAGATATATGTATTGGCAATGCACTGACCACTTTCCACACTGAAAAATAACTTACAAACACAGTTGATTTCATCCATGCCCTTGGCAGTTCTATATCCTGAGTTGCAATATAATACAAATATTTACAAACTCTCCCCTTCAGCTTCCATCAACTGCTCCACCTTTTGTAGATCAACAATCCAAGCAACTACCCATCCAACCAAGTATCTCCAATCCACACCAATCCACTTCGATACACTACAATTCACATGTGATCTGTGTCCTGGTCCACTTATAAACTGTGTGGGTTATGAGTCATATTCTGGTGCCCCACAGCATGATGCAGCCTTTACAGTAAATTTGTGTCATACCATCAGCAGTCTATGGCAGTCCCACAGGCTATGATGCCACCTGCCCATCAAAATATTTTCACAGTTTTTAAAGGAATACTTTTCTAACAAGAACTGGTCATGTTTTATACCACACTGAACCCACTGATCAACACAGCCACTTGTTCAGATCACCTTGCAGCCTGTGTACCACATCCAGGGAGGGATTCTCAAGATAAAAGAACAAATAGTGGTGAAATTGTGGTGCCAACCTGGTTAGGGGTTCCACCATGGATGCATTTCAGATATTAAAAACAAACAAAACAACAACAACAAACAAACAAACAAAAACAAACCAATAATCCCTTAAACATGTACTGTTAGAAGAGAACACTAAAGGGGTTGTCTGCACAGGCCAAATATAATGTCTTCCTCCATACCCTCCAGCAAGGAGTTCAGATGACAAACTGATTTAGCTAACAGTTCAGCACCAAACCCGAGCTCTACCCCCTTTATTGTTGTTGCTGTTTTTGTTGTTGTGTGCCTCCAAGTAATTTTTGATTTATGGCAACCCTAAGGTGACCCTACTATGGGGTTTCTTGGCAAGTTTCTTCACAGGAGGTTTGCCATCCTTTTTACAATGATTTAAAATAAATCATCTTTTGCTCCAGATCTTCCAGGAAGATCTGGAACCCTTTGTTGTGACCTAGAGTGGTTGTTTGTATGTGTGTCCCACTATGCCAGCCATCACCACTACTGCCACTGGTGTGAATTGCTCACTGTGAGGCTTCATGCCACAATGAAGTGCCCAAGGCAATGGGGGATGTCAGGGCAATTGTGTGACCAGAATATTCCAGCTTTTTGATCCCAATGTATTCTGGTTTGTGCAGATCTGGCCTATATGATGCTGAGAAGTGCCCAATTCAAAATGACAGATGAAGGGTGCTGTGGCAGCCATGGATAGGTGTGGGTGCAGAAAAAAATGGAGGCAACACTGCTCATTTGCCCATGTTATGCTTATAGTGTAAATGTAACATAGTAAGGTGGACACATTAAAAATGCCATAGATTTTCTGAAATAAAGTTGGTGGGACTTCCACTTTCAGCATATTGCATAAGACCAGTTAGGAACACTCTTATCTGGAAGCAAACCCTTTTCTCTACAGGACAGCTCTGCTCTCCACCTGAACTGAAACACAACATCCTAAATGAATTGCCATGCGAATCTTCTTTTACTTGACACTGTAAATAAATCAACCTAATTTTAAAGCCTTTTGTACTCAATTGAAAAAGCTTTTAGGTTGGTGAATAGTAGAAAACTTGTCACAACAGTCCTGGTTTGGATGACACATAGATAATACAGATCTATGTTTCCATTTTAATACCAATGGGCTATAATACTTTTAAGACTGTTAGGATTCTTTTCACACAAGATTTCTGCAGTATTTTTTTTTATAGCAGGAAGGTAGCTGAATCATTTCTAGATCACAAAAGAAACCTATATCTCAAAGAGCTTTTTGTAGTTGCCAGGTTTTGAGTTTACCTATTCTAGCAGTGCATTGTACTTTGAGGATATTTGAAGACAGGGGGGTGGGGAGAATAAGCACAAGATACCACCTTCTCACCATTGTGCTTCCCTTGCTTTATAAACTACTTGTACTATACAACAAATAGCCAAGGACTTTTATGTGACCCTTCAAAGCACAGGTTCTTTGTGAGTAAGCACAGAGAATGTGGACGTCTTCAGAAAGTGATATATTCTTTCATATGCTTTCAAAACAGTTCTATCTTAGCTTTCCAGCTCAGGGCCAGCCTACACTCTGGGATCTGTTGACATTTCCATGAGGACTTCAGAGATGCTCACTGTATCCTTTCTCCATGTGCTGATTCTCCAAATTAAATCACCCCTCAGTAAGACCTATAGAGCAAGTAAAAATGTGGAACATCTGTGTTTTTCTCAATGCAGGGCTGTTAAAGGATGAGAGGTTGTGTGTTATTTAGCTCGAGGAAACATGGACAATAAAACTGATTCCCTTCTGAAGTACTGTTATTCCAATCAAATTCAGAGTCACCTACAGCCGTTATCAACTAAAATGAAAAGAAAATATCACTGCATCTCCTACAATTTTTAAACTGTAAATCTTATATGATGATTTTGAAAATGTGGACTGATTTGATTCTTTTAAACTGATGAGTCTTGTTTGTTCTTTTAAACTGATGTGTGTTTTTAACTGAAGTTTTGATTTAACTGATGTTGTGTATTTGTTGGTCTGTTCTTGTTCCCTGCCTCAATCCATGGGGAGAGGTGGGTAAGAAATAAATAATAATGATGATAGTGATGATGATGATTTTCTGTCTTAGTTCCTTCTTCATTCCTAATTTCATTCTTTCCTCATTTTCACTGTGGCTACAGACACGTGTCTAAGTTAGGCCTGCCATATTGCCCAGGTGGTCAAATTTTAATCAGAGTCTAGCCAAGGTGCCCAGTACTATTTTGTATCTATACTTGGCTTGGATCTCCTGCAATCTCATATAAAACCAGAAACATGCAACCATACTTACTACTGAAACTTAAGACTAGTGGAACAGTACTGGACACACATATAAAGAGATTTCCTGAGTTCATTTTGAAACTTTTCCTGATTTATTTTTTTCTAGGACAATCCAAAGCCTAACCAAGGTAGGCAAAACCAATTCAGGGCATGAAAATATTTATGTGGCAGAAACACCATATGTGGCAACTATCTAGAGATCATTGCAGCACATTATAATGCTTCTATTCATGGTATGAATCATTGCAGATCATATTATATATGATTAATTTGCAAGCTGTCAGTTCATGCAATTTTAGGCTGCATCAATAGAAGTATAGCGTCTAGATCAAGGGAAGTAATAGTGCCACTCTATTCTGCTTTGGTCAGGCCCCACCTGGAATACTGTGTCCAGTTCTGGGCACCACAATTCAAAAAGGATGTTGAGAAACTGGAGCAGGTCCAAAGGAGGGCAACTAAGATGGTGAAGGGACTGGAAACCATGCCCTATGAGGAACGCCTTAGGGAACTGGGGATGTTCAGCCTGGAGAAGAGAAGGTTAAGAGGTGATATGATAGCCCTGTTTAAATATTTGAAGGGATGTCATATTGAGGAGGGAGCAAGCTTGTTTTCTGCTGCTGCAGAGACTAGGACACGGAATAATGGATATAAATCGCAGGAAAAGAGATTCCACCTCAACATTAGGAGGAACTTCCTGACAGTAAGGGCTGTTCGACAGTGGAACACACTCCCTCGGAGCGTAGTGGAGTCTCCTTCCTTGGAGGCCTTTAAACAGAGGCTGGATGGTCATCTGTCAGGGATGCTTTGACTTGGAGGTCCTGCATGGCAGGGGGTTGGACTAGATGGCCCTTGTGGTCTCTTCCAACTCTATGATTCTATGATTCATATTTCACAGTTGCTCTGCACATTTCCTCATTATATGTTGCTGCTCTGATGCCACAATAAACTACAATTCATAGGATTCCCTAGCACTGAACCAGGGCAGTTAAAAGCAGTCTCAAACTAGATTATTTCTGCAGTGTGTTTGGACCAGAGAAGACTAAATAGCTCATCAAACAACAAATCCCAGAATTCCATAGCATTGAGCCATGGAACTTAAAACAGCGTCACACTGTATTATTTCTGCAGTGCACATGCAACCTCCACGAGATTACAAAATTAAGTCATTACAGTTACCGGTAACTGCACTACTTTAACATGTTACTTTGGAGTGCTGTATTCTGCATACCAAAATATATTGATAAAAGTCTTATTCTGCTTGTTGATATTCAACTGTTGGTTTACTGCATTCCACATTTTATGCCGCTGTTGTTCTGTACCTTATTTGCTGTGCCTTTCCCTTGCAATACTAAGAATAACTCTGTGAGAAGTATAAATGAGTTCACAATGCAGAGATAGGCTTCACTAATTGGATAATTAAAGGGTAGTATAATTGAAGTAATTGGTTTAACAAGCTATTGTATGTAGGAAAAACAAGATGCAGGGGCAGCAACAATCACAACTCAGGAGTTTCAAAGATTAGAACATTGATTTTAAGAATTAATTGTTTTTACTCAAAGTTCCAAGGACCAAAAAGTAATTAGCAATTGTCATAGTTATACATTTAAAAAGTAACTCATTTATCATATGATATTAAGGAGAATTTTTACAAAATGATCTATCAATGTTATTTGATATCAGAAAGACTGTCCAAGATGTACAAAGGTGCCACTAAGATATGTGTAATAAAGTGTAACTGAAAAGAAGGGAACATTTTATCATATGTGGTGGACTTGCATTAAGGCAAGAAAATATTGACTCAGGTACATTTATAATAATAATAATAATAATAATTTTTATTTATACCCCGCTCTTCAGCCAAGGCTATCAAAGCAGCTTACAATTTGTTAATTAAGACATTTCCCTGCCCTCAGGCTTACAATCTAAAATAGACACGAAACAAAACATCATATCTATTTATGATAGAGAACATTCCAAAAATTC
Organism: Urosaurus nigricauda; assembly: GCA_034509955.1. Lineage (NCBI taxonomy): Eukaryota > Metazoa > Chordata > Lepidosauria > Squamata > Phrynosomatidae > Urosaurus > Urosaurus nigricauda. Next base: position 217,144,406 of record JAOEGL010000004.1, read on the forward strand.
AATTTCAGTTCAGCCTAGAACCTTTTCTATTGGGCATGATGGATGAACAGATGAAGAAGAAACATGGAAGAATTGTCCTATACAGGTTCACAGTTGCTAGAATACTTTATGCCCAGAAGTAGAAAGACACGATTATTCCTTCACAAGAAGACTGGTTGATAAAATTATATGACTTTGCTGAAATGGACAAATTGATGAATATGATTAAAGAAAGGTCACTAAATAATTCTAAAAAGGAATGGGAACTGATAGTCAATTTATAAGAAAATATTGAGGGAAATAGAAATTTTAGGATTTGAAGAACAGAAGAATGGAATAATAAGTAGAGGTGTAGTGTGTGTGTGTGTGTGTGTGTTTATGGGGGGGGGGAGACAAAGCAGAATAATTTGATATTTATCACCATTAGCTGTTAAGTTGGAAGTCATTCTTTCTCACTTATTGTTATTTTGTAGTGGTTATTTTGTAGAAGGAGTTAGTTTTAGGTTTCTAGTTTGGATGTATGTCTTTTTTGTCGTTTCATCTTATATGTTGTTTTATATACTTAAAAGTATGTGTTAATAAAAATATTTTTAAAAAGTAATTATTTATTTTCATTATTCAAAAGTAACAATGTATAATCTTAGAAGAGCACAATTGTTACAGCAGGTTGCTTCCATGTAATGTAGTAACAAATCTGCTGTGGGTTTTGCTCCAAATTTAAACAAGCTGTGGGACCTATTTCATCTAAACAGTTGGTGTCTTCTATGTCTTTCTTTCCTTCTCTACAGGTATCTGCACCTGTTATTAAGGGACTAAAACTTCTCTATTTCCTGATTAAAATCACTTATCCAAACTGCTCATTCCCCAACAGAGCAGCATATAGCTATCGTGTAGGATAGTGAAGGTAGTGGCCAAGTTCTGAAGAGTTGTTTTTAGGCAGTGCAGATACCTGCAGAGAAGGAAAGAAAGAGAATAAAGAAGAAACTGTAAAAGAACTATCTAAAGTACTGAACTGTAGCCCCAAAATAGATTCAGCACTATGGATAGCTCATTTAAAGTCTGAACTAAAAACCAGAGCAGATTCACAGCCTCACTGCCATGAAAGCCACCATTCGCCATGGAACCCACAGCCTTTGGTTTGAAGTATATCTAAGTAATGAGACAGAACTCATTATAGTACACCTTGCAACAATAAAATTAACTGAAGAACCACCATTACATTGTTCTAAAACTCACTGTAGAAATAATCCAGTTTGACACCATTTTAACTGCCATGGCTCAGTGCTAGGGAATCCTGGGAATTGTTGTTTATTGTGAAACCAGAGCTCTCTGACAGAGAAGGCTAAATGTCTCACAAAACTACAGTTCCCAGAATTCCCTAGCACTAAGCCATGGCAGTTAAAGCAGTCTCAAACTGGATTTTCTGCAGAGGGTTTTGGACCATTGTAACCAGAGTGATAATCCTTGTGTTGTTAAAACCATAATTTAAGTTAGTTGTGTGCAATGTGTTAATTACAAGTCAACCATTGCTAAATCCAACATCACATTGTTGGAACCTCCTTTGGACATCATCTTAAGGGTATAATCTATGCTTATGGACATGGATTCTAAATCACAGCCCAGTTACACCGTTGCCTTCCCACCTCTCTCTTTCCTTCACCTGGTCTCCATCTGACCAATCCCTTTCCTTTTGTGAAATAGAAACTTACGTCTTGAGCCAATTCAAATCTGAGATCAATTTGCCTTATGCTTTTCAGCAAACCCATCTCAAGGCTCAGAGTTAGTTGAATTCTCTACTGGATATTTTAACAACTGATTGAATAGTCCTTTAAAAAAAATCCAGTAAAAAAGCATGAATTCACAATTGTTCACAGACAAGGGACTGACAGTTCTTTTGTTAAGTCTAATTTGACATGTGAATATAATTTGGATTTCAGCTCACCAGACAATTTCAGAGAGAAAAGGAGACAGTCACAGCTGTGAACCTGAAGATTCATACACAAGATGACTTGCATACGGGCAGGAAGATAGACAAAGGGGTAGCAGATGTGGGCAAGTAACCAATAATTGGGAAAGTTTCACAATCTTCTTTCTGTATATTTAAAGTAGTGATTTCTACATGCACATATTCTACTTACCTGACAATATATATATGTTCTGTTTTTGTTGTAGTCTGTTTTCAAATTGTGTTGGACTTATGGCAACTCTAATGTGACCCTATTGCATGTGACTCTCTGCAAGATTTCTGCCAAGTGAGTTTGCCATTGTTTTCCTGTGTGACTGAGGCTATTGTGACTGATCTTGCCCAAAGTCACATATTGGGTTTCCATGGCCATTGGGGGATTTGAACTCAGTGTTTTAGTCTAGCACTCAAATCATTACACCATATTATCTCCCGTGTTCTTTTATACCAAAATATAAAGATTAATTAATTATTATTTTCCCCAATTCTGCCAGAAGCCTAACTAGTGAGAGCCAGTGATGTAAGCCAAGAAAGAAGGGGATGAAGTATAAGGACAGGATGATTTGCCAGCAATCCTGTTAGTGAGATCCTTTTGATGAAGTTGTCTTTAAAAATATTTATATGTTGAAGGTGCTTTATATCTAGTAGTGGATGAAAGGCCATTAACCCAATCCCAACTGGATAGCTTTAGGGGAAGAGAAGAATTGCCAATATCTGCCAAAGTTAATTCCCTTCCCCACTGGCATTCCATTTTCCTTATGTTTTGTATCTTATTTAGATTGTAAGCCTAAGGGCAGGAAACTGTTCAATTAATGATTTATAGCCCACCCTTGGAATCTTTTTGGCTGAAGGCTGGGTTATAAATACACTAAATAAATTAATAAGATAAATAAAGTAGAGAGATTGGGAACTTTAAAAACAAAGAATTCGAGAAATGTGTGGTGGTATCTACGTTTTATGTTTTGCTTTACCAAATAAGACAGTGCTTTTGTGTCTCTCTGGCCTTAATCTGTTAATCCAGGACTTCTAAGTGACTGAAATTTTGCAGTCCTAAATTCAACAAGAGTCAGTGTGCAGTGTAGATTGAATATTGGACTAAGACTCCAGGAGACTAGAGTTCAAATCCCCACTCAGTCATGAAAACCCATTATTTGATCTTAGACAAATCTAGGGAGTTTATCACATGAAGGGAATTGGAAGTATAATCCAATTCCAATCTGAACGCAATCATGGGGTTTCGTGTGATTGCATGAAAGCTGATCACACACATTTTCGGACAAAGGGAAGTCCTTCCGAATGCAATCGTGGGGTTTCACATTATTGCATGAGAAACTATCACATGCAATTTTGGGCACTGGGAGGCAATTTCGGGGAGTTCTGAACATAATGCAGTGTCAATGCGCATTCACGTAAATTCGCTGGACTACCGAATTTACTAAATTCCGAACTGGCCTCACTTCCATTTCTTTTGAAATTGAGAGAAATTCCTCCTGTGTGATAAACTCCATACTCTCTCCGCTTAGGAAGAAGGCAATGGCAAATCTCTTAATAAATCTTGCCCAGCATAGCCTATGATAGGGTCACGAAATGTCAGGGTTAGATTGACATAAAAACAATGTATTTTTGAATTAAAACAAAACCTCAGGCTAAGGGGGCAAGGAGGGGGACACATCTTGAAAGTGTGACTAGAAAGGCAGACATTAGCCCCAAAGAAATAAGCAGTACACTAACAATATGTTGTTCTTGCTGTTCTTGTTTTGTGCCTTCAAGTCATTTCCAACCTATGCCACCCCTAAAGTGAGCCTATTGTGTGGCCTTTTGGGCAAGATATGTTCAGAGGAGGGTTGCCATTGCCTTCACCTGAGGCTATTGTATATGTTGTGATATTCATGAATAATTTAGTGATCGTACATATCCTTATCCTTAAGTAATTAGAAGTTGTGATTATATTGCAAAAGAGTCATAGAATCATAGAATCATAGAGTTGGAAGAGACCACAAGGGCCATCTAGTCCAACCCCCTGCCATGCAGGACGTCCAAATCAAAGCATCCCTGACAGATGACCATCCAGCCTCTGTTTAAAGGCCTCCAAGGAAGGAGACTCCACTACGCTCCGAGGGAGTGTGTTCCACTGTCGAACAGCCCTTACTGTCAGGAAGTTCCTCCTAATGTTGAGGTGGAATCTCTTTTCCTGCAATTTATATCCATTATTCCGCGTCCTAGTCTCTGCAGCAGCAGAAAACAAGCTTGCTCCCTCCTCAATATGAAATCCCTTCAAATATTTAAACAGGGCTATCATATCACCTCTTAACCTTCTCTTCTCCAGGCTGAACATCCCCAGTTCCCTAAGGCGTTCCTCATAGGGCATGGTTTCCAGTCCCTTCACCATCTTAGTTGCCCTCCTTTGGACCTGCTCCAGTTTCTCAACATCCTTTTTGAATTGTGGTGCCCAGAACTGGACACAGTATTCCAGGTGGGGCCTGATCAAAGCAGAATAGAGTGGCACTATTACTTCCCTTGATCTAGACACTATACTTCTATTGATGCAGCCTAAAATTGCATTGGCCTTTTTAGCTGCCGCATCGCACTGTTGACTCATGTTCAGCTTATGGTCTACTTGGACTCCTAGATCCCTTTCACATGTGGTCTCATTCAGCCAGGTGTCCCCCATTTTATATCTGTGCATTTCATTTTTCCTCCCTAAGTGCAGAACCTTACATTTCTCTGTGTTGAATTTCATCTTGTTAGCATTGGCCCACCTTTCTAGTCTATTCAGGTCATTTTGAATTTTGATCCTGTCCTCTGGGGCATTAGCTACTCCTCCTAGTTTAGTGTCATCTGCAAATTTGAAGTACCTTTATTCTTTAAGTTTCATTAATAATGGTACCTAGGCCCAGAACGGACCGGTGCTTTGCGCTGGCCTGGGGCCGAAAGTCGGGCTCAGGAGAGCGGAGTGTCTGCACATTCCCAAACCCTACTGCGTGCCATGGGCACCATCTTTGTGCGGTGCCATTTACACAGCACGCACAATGCTGACATGCCTCACGCGCCATGTCCAAATGGCAAGGTGCATGAAGGGCATCACAGCACCACTCCAGGGCACTTATGGCGCCTCAGCAACAGCAGAGAAAGGACCAGTGTTTCGTGGCTCCTTTTTGCAGTGGATCATTGCTGCGCCATTTGGCTGGTGCAGCTACAATCCGGGGGGAGAAAGGGGCGGCCTCTATCCGCCCCTTTCTCCCAATCTGTATAGGCCCTTAGTAACTGCAAGTAACTGGATGTTTATAACTAATTAGTTTCTAGCTCTGTGTAAGTCTTGCTTAGTGCAGGCTTTAGTACCCATAGTGTGTTTTGCATCACATTGATTCAGTAATGATTTAACAATAATGGGAGGGGAAACCAAGTCATTCCAAGCATACGAAACAGAGAAACTTTTATTTATGGGCTTCTTTGTCGGATTCTGAAGGTGGTATTCATCTTCTCTTTTTGGACTGTTTACTTTAATTAAAATCATTTGAAATATTGTGGTTGACCATATGCTCTTTTGTTCTCGTATGCAGGGGAGATGTACAAGATGTTGAAATGCATCTGAGGATGTAGTCCTTAGTCTACAAAAGCTCATGCTGCCAACTTCTTTCTTTCAATTAGTCTCAAAGGTGCTACAAGATCTCTCTACACATGAAACTAAATACATGTAAATACATTTAGGCTGTAATTTAAAGATATAATTTTAATTTTGCTAATTGTTTTATGTCACAACTATTATCATTGCATTCTGTGGTATATGGGAACTATGAGCAATGTTAGAACAAAAAAACACTACTAAGGATTCTGTATGGTGTGGTATGGGAGCAGGTCAATGTCAGGGTGACATCGTGATTTATCACACTGGGTGATGCTAACCCTAGTGATGCCCCAATTAAGTTATCACTGAAAGCCCTTTCTTTAGCTATTATCTGCCCAAAGGAGAGCATACCTTTCAAGGGCTGTGCAGACCAACTACAGGACTGTGAACTGGTCTTGGAAGCAGACCAGGGACCATGGATATAAGCAATTCACTACCTGGTCTATACTTTTTCTAGCACTGCTCTCCTCTGTACCATGGGACACCATCAGCATTATCCCAAACTCTGGGCTTCATAGTATCTTATGTTGGTGACAAATTGTCTATTGCACTTATAGGATGAGAGGAACTGTTGCAGCAGTGGCCATGTTGCTTGGCCTAACTCAGGCAAGCTATTTTGGACCACAGCTCCCACAATCTATAACTATTGACCAAATGAGCAACTGATGATTGGGAAAATGAAGGTAAGGCTGATGATGTATATAGCCCCAAAATCTACAGAGCCAAAGATTCTCCACCCTTGGCTTAGATCAGAAGGGGCTGAGCTGGCCGAAAAAGTCTGGAAAATGTGCAGAGAGCATGATCCAGAAGGACAGAAGCAAAGACATCCAGTTTTAGAAGGGCAGACATGTCCTTTCTACTGCTGGGCAGGAAGATATTGGGAAAAGGACTAAGGAGAGTTGGAAGCTAAAGATTTCTATGCCCAAAGAAATCTGTACAAACAACTTGGACTGTTGAAGTTTAGAAGAGCCACCATAATGGATGACACTCCTTGCACATATTTTCTGTTTAGGTTTAAGCCATTTCAAAAGAGGCTTTTTTTCAGCAAAGGAAAGAAGAAAGCAACCCTAATATCCAGACCGTTATTAGGTCACCGATCCAGTTTTACTTCATCCAACCCTCAGTATTTTTTTTAAAAAAACACTCAAGTAGAAACCGTAATTTGAGCATATTGTTCTAGTAACAATAGAATTGTTCTATTGTATTATGTGAAGCTAACTTAACATTTGTTTTGTGTAATGTAAAAAGAGATAAGAAAGGAGATAGGATTTCAAAAAGTATTGACTTCTGTTAATTATTAGATTAATTTTGCTACATAAATGGCAAAGTTGTAGTATTAGTTTTAACCACATTCAAATTAATAATAATCAGAGCCATATTCCTCCTTCTCCTCCTAATATCCTGAAATATTCTATTTAAAGAGGAAGATTAAATTCATATGAATCCATAATGGAAACAGCAATAAATCAATGGTTAACAAATAAATAAATATGATTTCTATTAGAGGTATGCTAAGATTAGAATGTTTCAGCTATGTAGTACCCAGTACAATAACACCAAAATTTAAATAAAATATTTACACTTGCATCAGATGTGCATGACAGACTGAGACTATAAGCAATCACCCGTCATATTGGATTAACTTTTTAGTATTTACATTTTATAAAAGGTGAATTATACTTTGTGTGGCTGAGCATTGCCTCAGTGCTTTTGTGTTAAAAACTAAATCCAGTTTGAACTGGTGCTTCAAGCTTGTAGGCACATTTCAAACAATGGCAAACAATTATGATCTGTCTCAAGGAGACATACAAATAAAATATGTTTGCACTAGATGGGTGAGAATGTATATTTCCCTTCTGCTTTTCTATGCAGCATCTTTAATCTCCTTTTCACACTCTGTTCTTGCCTCCCCCTTCTTTTTTCTTCCTGAGTCATGCTTTATTGATTCTTCTGTGGTACTAAAAGCTGCAGCATGATGTATGTTACTCAGACTGAACTTCCATTTGTACATCATGCAGCTCTCACCTTGTATCCCACAAGAATAAGCCATGGCATCAGCCACTGTGAAGTGGCTGCCATCAGGCATTTAAAGTGAGGCAGAGCAATTACCATGTGTGTGTACCCAAATTAAAAAGTGGAGCTGTGCATAGAGCCTGATATTGATTTTTCAGATTTTGTTTTGCTCTTGTATAACTTCTCAGTCAAGTGGAAAGGTGGTTTCTCTGGATGGAAGCCTCTTCTTTCCTTCTGAATAATTACTTCACATTTTTTTGTCCAGAGGGAATAAAGCTGGAAGCAGATGGACAACTTAGAACATGTTTCATTTCTTCAGAGTTATTCTTACAGTTACAGCCTAACATTTACAGAGTGAATATCAGCCTCCCCTTAAGTCACAGAGGAGATGCAGACTTGACCTGCAGCCCTACCATATATGTACGTGATCAGGACAATGGAAGTGGCTGGCAGACGAGTAGAAAAGTAAAGTCAGAAGAGCATTAGGAATTGCAATGCAGTGATGTTAGGACAGAGGGGCCAGCAAAAGATGGGATGACAGTCTTGGGGACTTGTCTTGGGGATAGTCTTGGGGTCATCCATGGATACGTAAACTTTGGGTGTGAAGTTGTGAATGAATGCTGCATTTCCATGCTCTTTCCTCCCCTGTCTTTTCTCTTCCCTTACTTGAGAAGATTTTGAAAGTCTGAAAAGCCCATGGGTCATTAGACTGTTTATGAGTTCTAACAGTTTCTACCCACAGCTATATAAATATTTCCCTGTCGCAATGTATTTAATATGCTCCTTGCTTCAGAAGAAGTGGGAAAAAAGCATTAGAGTAAAGCCTTTCAAATTAAATAGTTATACTTTTAAATTACTTACATAATATGCAATATGAAAAACTGTTATAATGGTAAAATTTCAAGAACATAAAGGAACAATTAACTATCAAACCCATACTTTTTGGTAAGCCTTTTCATCTGTTCAAGTGCCTTGTAAGTAACTATCCACATTTCCTGATGATAATGGCATAGAAAAGTATTTTCCTTGAACTGTGCAGGAAAAGCAGATTTTAAAAAGCAGTTTCCTATGCCAGTGGTTCTCAAACAATGGGGTGGGGCCCTGGGGGGTGGGGGACATAAGAGTTGCTCAATGAGACTTGGAAGTTTATCTCACCCTACCCCTCCATTATGGGAATGGGAAGGGGACACTTGGGTGTGCGCGACTGAGAAAAAATGGATTTTATCGCACACCAAAATGTCCTCAAAAGGGCACCATTCTGTCCCCTGGTGCCAAGCCGTCCCCATTCAGTGCTGAGGAGTGCCAGGAAGTCACTTTGTCTACTTTTCTATTTTGTTTTTGTTTCTGTTTTGTTTTTCCTCCTTCCTTTTCTTTTCTTTATGTATCTTTCTTTATGTACTTATGCACTATCAGTATTGTATGCTCATTGTTTGTATTGTATGTTGACTGTTTGTACTATATGTATTATATGTATGTTATATGTTTAATACAATTTTTTTTAAAAAATCCATTTTTTCTCAGTCACGTGCACACCTAAGCATCCCTTTCCCGTTCCCATAATTGGGGAAAAAAGGGTGCAATGTGTAAAAATTAAGCATGCATTGAGTTAAATACGGAAATTACATAAATAAAGCTGTTCTAACTTGAATGATGTTATTTCCTTATAAGATTTTAAAATATGAATATACGCCAATATGCAAATTAAAATATGCACACTAAATCAACAAAATATTTTTATTCATATACTATGTCAAGTGGAGGTATGCATGATGTCTGCATGTTGATGTAAAGGGAAATCCCAAGGGCAAAAGAATTGAGTACCATTGTCCTATGCAATTAGCTTTACCAAGTGAAATAGGAGAGCTGTATGGAGGAAATGATTTGCATCAGAACTGCAACTCAATGATGAGAAAAAGCTGCAATTAAGTTTTACATATCAGTGAACAGGTGGCCATTTTTAGATAAATCATATCAAAAGAAGTGCAGAAGCAAAACAAATGGAACAACTTACTTCCATAAAAGAGTATGCATTCTGAGTTTAGATTAGATCCTAGGATGTATGGACCCTGGAATGCACAGAGATGATAGGCCCTCCAAGGTTACTGGGTGCAGGCTGTAATGATCTGGCAAAACTGGACTACTAAGACTTTGGAGTTTAGCACTTGTAATTTTCACGCCAACATGGACACTGGATGGGATTGGGCTGGAATGGGTTAAAACTGATTTTACTGCATACAAAACTTCTGCTTTGGTGCCGCTCAACCATCACCTGTCCTCCAGTAGTGCTCTGGCAGCTGATTTTGGCACTATGGAAAGCTTTCGTAGTATCAAACTTGGTTGCTGCAAAATCAGTTTTAACCTGTTCCAGCCTGGAAATGAATAGGAATTGAATCAACTAATTTGAGATGTGATGCTGGAGAAGAGTGCTGAGGACACTGTGACCAGCCAAAAAGACAAACAAATGGGTCCTTGAACAGAACAGACCAGAAATCTTCCTGGAAGCCAGGATGACTAAATTGAGGCTTTTGTTATTTGGCCACATCATAAGAATGGCTCACTCAAAAAGATATTAATGCTTGGAAAGGTGGAGGGCAATAGAAAGAGAAAAAAATTGCATAGCGGATGGATGGACTCAGAGAGGTCATGAGTCTGAAACTACAGGGCCTATCTAGAGCAGTGGAGGATGGCGGGGGAGGGGGGAGAGCTTGGAGATATCTCATCCATGGTGTTGCCATGACTCAGGGCCGATTCTAGGGCAGTTAATAACAACAACAAGCTACACTGAACAGCTAGAGGTCCTTCTAAGTACACATTTTGTACTGAGTCTGCTGTGCAGACTGCCCCTGATGGGGCCACCTGCAGCCGCCTCTGTCTTTGCCAAATCAGGGATGCAGCAACTGAACGCTGTGGCCTCGATTTGGCCTTTTTGTGGTGCAAAAAGAAACGACAAAAAGGCACTCCTTTTTATGCCCTTGAATGTGTGCTGTAGCCACCAGTGCTGCAGCTTTACAGTGCTCTTTTGGCACTGTGTCATGTGGATGCAGTGCCAGGGAAGCACCGGGACACCACACATTGTGTGGTGCAGCACGTGGCATTATTCTGCCATGGAAGTGAAGTCGGGGCGTGCATCATGTGGATGCTATGCCCTTACTTTTCCCCCCAGGATGGCCTTAATGCCAGTCTGTACAGCCCCTTAGAGTCATAGAATTAGAGTTGAAAGGGACCACAAGGGCCATGTTGTAATTCAGAACTAAAGCACCTCTGAAATATTGCCCTCAAACCTCTGTTTAAAGACCTAAGGGAAATTTAAAGAGGAAGAGTGCTCCAAATTCTGAGGCAATCTATTCTACTGTTGAGCCGCTCTTACAGTCAATAATTGATTCCTAATGTTTAAGTAGAATCTCTTTTTTTGTAATTTGAATCCATTGGTTTGTTTTTGTGTTTTATACCCATGAAATCTCATGTGAAAATAAAAACCAGCTGGTCCTAAAGATACTACCACGACCTATTTCTCACTTACCTGTTAAACCTGGTTCCGAAACGAAATAAATCGATTCGGACCCCCCCCCCAAACCATTTTACCAGCTTCTTTTTGACACGGGTTAAATGGGTAAATACCATGCCCCCCCCCCTTTTCAAGCCAGTTGTCACGTGTCCTAAATTTGACATTTCATTTTTCCTGCCTAAATGTAGTACCTTACATTTATCCTTGGTGAAATTAATTTTGTTAGTTTTAGCTCAGCTATCCAATTGGTCAAGCTCATTTTGAATTCTCATTTGCTGCTTTGCCTAACCTTCCTAATTGAGTGCCATCTGAAAATGTGATAAGCATGCTCTCTATTCCATTATCCGGGTAGTTTATACTCTTTGGGTTCAGTCCTTTAACCAGTTATAAATCCACTTAACAACAATACTTTCTAGGTCCACATTTTACCAGCCTGTCTGTAAGAGTCATAGGTGCCCTTGTCAGAAGCCTTTTTGAAATCAAGATACATACACCCATAACATTCCCTCTATCTACTAATCTTTTAATTCTACCAAAAAAGAGATAAGATTAGTCTCTCATGACTTGATTTTGAGAAACCCATGTTGAGTCTTTGTAATCCCAGCATTCCTTTCTAATGCTCACAGACTGTTTAATAATTTGTTCTGGAGCATTTCCTTGTATTGACATCAAGTTGACTGGCTGATAGTCACTCAGGTCTTCTGTCCCCACTTTCTCCAGTCTACTTGCCACCAAACTTCTGGGATAACATCTGTTGTTCAATAATTATGAAAGATTGTTTACTGTTGTTTACACAAATACTGCGAAATTGCACTTGTAATTACCCTCAGTATCATTCAACATAGTTCATCAGGCCCTGGGAACTTGAGCTTTCATGTTTGAGAATGTTTCCATGATAATAGGTGGGAAAAGTAATTTGCCCCCTGCCCACTGCAAGGTCCTGCAGGTAGGCAAAACTAATAATCACCTGCATATCAGTGTTGAACTTCCTGTCTTAAAACAAATTCCAGAGTCCTAGGTAAGGCCATAGAGAATTTGTACCTTTCTAGCTCCAAGCAGTTTCTGGATAAGACATATCAACTAGACTCATTTCAGTGTATCTTGAGTTTTGCTTTGGTTGCCTTGGTAGATTACTTACTCTGGGAAATTGACAAAGGAAGTTTACCCCTATTGGTTCTACCACACCTTTTAATTAAGATACCAAAGACAATACTGACCTTGGTATTTTGCTTGTATGCCCCATTGGGATGGATTGTGAATTCTATTAATAGACGGTAAACTCTCTGCACTTATTCTTGACATTTCTATTTGCCAGTAGGAGGATCTTGGAATTGTAATCCATTTTTTAAAAACACCTTCTTTCAGACTCTAAGCTATCTTGGCCAGTTTCAACTGCAGGTTTGATGCAACAGAATGAGCACGTCTGCCCAAGTCACATGTGTGTGTGTCTATGTGACCTATATAAACGTCATGATGCTCTCTGCACATGTATTTTTATGGGTGTGTTAACAGATCTTCCTGGACTAGGTAGACACTTTCTTTCTTTCTTTCTTTCTTTCTTCCTTCTTTCTTTCTTTTATAAAAATCTTGTTTTTCTGCCTGTAAGGTCCTCAAAGCAGTTTACATGTAGTTTTAAGATACAAACCACAAACTATCTTACTTTTGTGTGTGTGTGTGGAAAAATGCAATATTTGACAAAAACATCTTGTAAGTTGAATCCTTTTGCAAGTCTACACAGAAGGAATAAATCAGTGTTATCTATTTCAGTACTGTTCCACGGTTTGCTATGAATGGGAACCTCAACCCATAAAGAATGGAATCCTTGAGGATTTAGAATCATGCACAATTAGCTGTTCATGTTCATAATTTCTTTTAATATTTTCAAAACTGGTTCCAGAAAATTGCTAGATGCTTCTCTTGTTGAAGAAGAAAATAATACATTTAAAAAACAAAGGATTGGTGAAGCTGGATGATTTACATATGGTACATAGTTAGGATATATTAAAATTTATGTGCATGCCTCTTGGACCATGATATAAATCTCTATTATTAATGTTGGCAGATTCCATATATTTAAATGTCTGGAGCCCCTTGCAGATGGACCTTTTATGATTACTTTTGTCACCAACTGCACTGTTTAGAGAGATGGTTCATTGATATGGATAATTCAGTGCTCATTCTGGAAAAAAGATGATGGGAGAATAACAACATAATAGATAAGGAAAGGGCAGTGGCTACTAAGGGTAACTGGCAAGTTATCCTATGGCTCCTCCATTAAATATTCTGAGTTCTTTTGGCATATGGGAGATTACCAGTATTTGACAGTATAATGAATAATGTAGATTTCCAAGGACACAAAATGATATATAATATATATACTATTGCAAAGGCCATTTCTCCTCAGAGAGCACAAATGTCCATGGCTTAAGCAAACAATTATGGCAGGATCAAGACTTAAAATAAGGGATGGAACCACGTGTGGTTTTTGTAGACAAGGATAGGGCCCTTTGTCTGAAGCAAAGAATGGGTGCAAAATTATAAACAACTAATTACTTTTGGGGGTAGCAAGGAAACAAGCCACATTTCAAAACCAATGTAATGAGTAAAAACAAAGTTACTTCTTGGTGCAATGACTAAAGAGATTAGCACACTCTTGTTAAAGTGCCTTATCCCTGATGAGACAGAGGCATGTTTAAATTTACAAATCAGTCTTATCACATTCACCATGGTTAGGCAAATGCAGCCCATATACAGCCCAGATGCGGCTGAGCTTATTCTGTGGCTTTTCAAAAATATAAAAATCCTGTTTTTCAAAAGCCTCAGAATAAGCCCGGGTGATATTCAGGCTGTATATGGGCTCCATTCACCCAGCCACGGGTGAATACAATAAGACCCATTTGTAAATTTAAATGTGCCTCTATCTCATTGGGGATAAGACACTTTAAAAAGAATGCGCTAATCTCCTATGAGGTTCTGTATGTACCACACCAGAGATCTTTTGATATAGAGCGAGATGTAAAGTTTTATAAGCAATTCCAGAGGAAAATTTCAAGGTTTTATGCCGTTCCCTTATCTGTTCTAGGGGTTTTCCTTCAAGAAGAGATAGTAATGGAAGTTCAATGACTGATGCAACAAGTAACAACAAATTTGTTGTTTTTATAGTTGAGCAGTTGCAATGGGCTTCTCTTGACTTTATACACTGTTAGGAATAGCAAGATGTAATACTTTTAAAAGCTACTTTCTAAGCTCTGCTTCTGTCAAAAAAGATTTATAGACCTTCCATCAATTCATATACTGCATATACTCATGTATACATCTAAAAATTCTAGTAAAATAATTGACCCCCAAATCTTGGGCTGACTTATCCACAGGTCACTGTAAGTACTGTACTTTAACTCTTCTCAAAAAAGGAACTATTCCCTTCTCTGAATAGGTTAGCATAAGGCAAGATCTTAGTCTGCCCCAGGAGCACCTAAATGAGCACTGACACTCTTTCCATCATGGAGATGATTTTGACCTTTTTCAGTACCTGGGTGGGAAAATGGCAGCCATGGCAGCTCTTTGGCACTTCCCCACTAAGGAATGGTGAGAGGAATTTGGTTTTGAATGATCTGAATAAGGAATTTGTGTATGTTTGCCGGCTTTTTTGGGTTAATATCTGGCAAAGTTGTCATATTAAAGTTAAAGGCTATAATCACTGCTAACATAGTTGCCATTTGCATTTTCACCCTCTTTGACATGTATGTGTTTTCTTAACCCTGCCTGTACCACATACCACACAACTATGATTTACTCTAATTTCCTCCTCATCCATCCAGGCTTTAGGGTGAGTACAAACTATTATGTCCCCCAGAACTTTAAAAGTTGTTTTTTCCCATTTCTTCATCAGAGTCAGTGCAATAAAAGGGTTTATACACACTGGAAACCATTGGGACTTTTCAATTTGTTTGTGTATTGGAATGTGTGTTTGTGCATTGCCTTCACTTGGCATTTGACTTTTGGCTTGACTCACAGGCTGATTCTGAGCAACACTCCTGCTTTGTGATTCTTCTCAGTCTCTGTTTCTGATCTGTCTTGACCCTTGAACTGTTTTGATGTGTTCTGTCTAAAATGTCCCACTACATTCGCCTCTGGAAGTGTCCTTTAAGGTCACCCTTGCTCTGTGTGTCACAGAATGATATAGAGTCAACATAGTCACACAAGCACGCACACACACACACACGCACACACACACACAAATAGTTGTAGCCAAACTATTTCATGAGTTTCATTGTTCCATTATGCTGAAAAACTATATAATTATGAAATGCATACAGTTTCCTTCACTGAACATATATTTCAATCCTCTTGCATAAAGAATACTCTATAATCACTCTATAAAATAGATTATTTTAAGCTTCACAGTCTGCCAAACATTACTGAATCATTTCCTAGATTCTTGTGTAGAATCTGAAGCACCCATGGTCCAAAACTCTGGTCAGATTTGTTGCTGTTGTTGTCAAAGGTTTGTATCTGATGATGTTTCAAAATTAAAACCTAAAAGAGGAGTTCAAACAAAAAACACATGGTAATAAAAAAGATGATTAATTCAGCACAGAAAAAAGCATGGTTAATTGTGTTACTTTACCAGTCTGAAAGCCAAGATGACTACAGAAAACTAAACTAATGCTTATTATTTACTGGAAGCGACTTGAAATGACCGAATTGCTGTTCTTTTTCTGAAACCACACTGGTCTTTATCAACCTGTTGATTGAATGGACAACTAGGATTATAAAGCTTTATAAACACATATCACTACCACTGCTGCTACCATCACTTTCATTTAACTAATTGTTTGGACATGACTTGCCTTTTCTGGAATCTTTCCTGAGTCACAATTACAAATGCCCTAGAATTACATTTCAGTATAACCACATTTTCTCACAGGTAATACAAAGTGATGTCCTTTTACACAAGCAAACATTTTAGTTGATTAAACTTTACAGTTAGTTATTAGTTTATTTAAAAAAATTAAGTATGATTGTATGTGCTGCAACACTTTTATGTTTCAAAAATAAAAAAAGAAAACAGAATGTCAATTATTGGCATCTACTGGAGGCAAAGGAACATACCACCACATGATGCCAACCTGCTAGTGATTTACACATGTGTAGATTCACTTACAGAAACAGTTGGATCTTTTTGTCTGATGTGGAAAATCATATTCAACTGAAGGTTGCCAAAGCAAAACTGTGCATGTGGTGACATTGTATATATGGAGCCATTGCAAATTACAGATCTAGACACACATTTTGCATTCCACATTGCAATTGTGCATTTCACATTTTTTGCACATTCAGATGCACAGTTTTGCAATTTACTGTGGTGCAATCATCATACAATTCTATGATTGTAAAGGCACACTCTGTCTTCTTGATATAAGGTTTCTGCCCAGATAAAAATGCTCATGCTAGAGCATTTAATATTATGCTTGTCTTCCACATATTCAGATGAATAGTAGAAGTTCAAAAATATTTGAAGAGGCTTGTGTGAAATCAATCTTGGTGCCTGCCTACATTTAAGCAACCCTTCTCTTTCCTTTGTAGTGTTTTTGACTTTCTTGTTGACCTTGAAGAAAAATTTAAGTCCAAGATAAACCTTTGATACCTCCAATTTGGAGATCACTCTTTTCAGCATACATGAGGAATGATTCCTTAGAGAGTTTTTAGCTGAGGTGTTCAGTTTGTTTCTTCTTAGCTCTCTCTTTGCCATGGCATTTTCTTAAAAGAAAAATGACATGTAAGAAAATTTTTAAAACGTTTTGTAAAGCTGTCCTCAGAGACACATTGTATATTCATTCTCATTATTTTATGAAACCATTTGGTTTCAAAACCTCTGTGGGCCATTGCTTGATTCATACTTTTCTGCTTTGGCAAAAGTGATGGGCCTGAATTCTTTACTGGAAGATCAATATAGGCTTTTTATGCATTTCATTTTTCTCCTAATCACGAAAAGCACTATAATTCGATGGCAGCACACATGGTTTGCATACTAGAGGGCCTCATTCTCAGCCTCTGGCATCTTCAGCTAGAAGGCTTCCAGCAGGCAAGCCATGCCTCTGCTAAAGAAGCCCTTACCTGATAAGAATCCAGAACCTTCATGGAAAACAGACCCTCTCAGGAGTTATCAGAGACCATGGTTGAGGAAGGGCTATGACTGTTGGAAATTTCTTCCCTTGTGGAGGCTTCTGTAGCAGACCAGAAGCACAGCTGTTCCCAGATCCCTAGTACCAGTTCTTAACTTGGAGAGATAACCACTTATCCCTCCCAAACTCTACGTCTCCACCATCTCAATGATATCATGTATAAAAGCTTAACTACAATTAGTTCTGTAACACACAATTCATTCATAGTTGTTTATGCGGACTTACAGATGAGACATGTACAGGTTTACCTCAGTTAACAAAATTGATGTGTTCCTAGATATTACTTCTTTAACCAAAAATTTGGTACCAGAGGCAGAAATAACATGGAAAGAATAAGAGAGATAGTCTGCATCTTTCATTCGCACAATCATTCTCTGACTTGTAGCGAATGGGGGAAAAAATCATTTCCATCTATTATTTTTGCTTTTATTTAAATTCCACCTGTATTTTATTCCTGTCCTTCTTTTGTATACATATTTGTTGTTTTTTTAGAATTTTAATGCAAACATTTTATTACATTATAATCAATTTTCTCATTGACCTGAAAATTGCATCTATGTGCCTCTTTCAAATACATGAATTTTTTATTCTCACACATGTACTGTAGTAGAAGTGGGGCAGATGGTGGGAAGGACTTTATGTTCACGCTGTCCTCCCAGCAATGGGAATCTAAAAGATGTATGTTCTTCCTTCATCCCCACTGGCAGTGGCCTGGTCTTGGAGGGAGAGAAGAAGCAGACATGACTCCATCATGCTTCTACCCCGCAGCAAATGATAGGCCCTCTCTCTATCACAACAGCCACTGTCCTGGTCTCAGAAGGAAAGAAAAAGAGGCAGTATCGGTTGGACTTAATCTCCTCCCCTACTGCCATCCACCTTTCCTTTTGCATAATGTTTTAATTAGATTTTAAGGCTGAGGGCAGGGGACTGTTGTATTGTTCTTGTAAAGCGCCATATACTGTAACGGTGCTATATAAATGAAATGATGATGATGATGATTATAATGATACATGCATGCTTTTATTAACCATCTTGCAAACACACAGTGAATAATTTAGTACAAAATCGTTGTTCATGTAAATTTTTCTCCATCTCTGCTGACCATCAGCTTATGAAGGAAAATGCCTTCTTCACAATACAAGACAGTACCTTCTGTTTCTACAGACCTCCTCATACACTAATAGTCTCTATTTCTTGCTTCCTTTTGCATTTCACTTCTATATGCGCTCAGAAAACCCGTCATGGATAACACAAGAGGTTGCATTACAGAGATTTAGATACCTATTATCTGTTATTGGTAAGGAGTGTAACACAATTCTCATGTGTGGGACCTGTTATAAAAACAAAAATTGAAGGTGAAAATTTGTACCTGGCTGTTCAAAAGCATGTGCAAATCATATACTGTTTGATTTGTTGGAAAATTAACAAATTGACAATATGTTGGTATGCCCGTATCAAACATGAAACACCCAAACAGTTCAAAGATCCCTGCAGATTCATTCTAGAATGTAATAAAATGCTTAGCTTTGTCATAGGGAAATTTATTTATGTTATAAATTGACCTCTGGGTGGCACTGTTCTGTAAGAAGATGACATCTAAAAGGACTGCAGTAAAACTGAAAAAGTGAGTTGGCTTGTTCAACAAACAGGTCAGGCGGCAATCTTTTAAACTTTCCAGAACTTCTTTATTCTTCTTCCAGCCTCAGTCAGAAATCTGAACAACTTCCATCACTTTCCCACATATTTCGCAGCTCACTTGAGGGGTGTCATCAAGTTCTATTTATATACAACAGTCTATGCATCTCTTGTTCATAATATAGTTCAAGAATATAGTTCAAACAGTTCTAATGAGGAAGAAAAATGGAAGATATCTAAAGAAGCCAGGATGGATGACTAAGGAACTTTCAACTGAGGTAAGTCTTAAGCAGAACATGTATAAGAAATGGAAAAATGGGGAAATCACGAAAGAGGAATTCAAACAAATAGCCAGCACATGTAGGGGTAAAGTCAGGAAAGCTAAAGCGCAGAATGAACTCAGGCTGGCTAGAGAGGTTAAGAACAATAAAAAGGGCTTTTTTGGGTATGTCCGAAGCAAAAGGAAGAAGGAAACAGTAGCGCCACTGTGTGCAGAAGATGGCAAAATGCCCACAGGGGACAGAGAAAAGGCAGAATTACTCAACACCTTCTTTGCTTCAGTCTTCTCAGAAAAGGCAAAGGGTGCTCAACCTAAGGATAATGGGGAAGAAGACAGAATAGGGGAATTTCAGCACAGAATAAGTAAAGAGATAGTACAGGAATACTTGGTTAACCTAAATGAATATAAGTCTCCAGGACCAGATGAACTACATCCAAGGGTATTAAAAGAACTGGCAAATGTAATATCGGAACCATTGGCAATAATCTTTGAGAACTCCTGGAGAACAGGAGAAGTCCCAGCAGACTGGAGGAGGGCAAACGTTGTCCCCATCTTCAAAAAGGGGAAAAAAAAGAGGATCCCAACAATTATCGTCCAGTTAGTCTGACATCAATTCCAGGAAAGATTCTAGAGCAGATAATTAAACAGAGAGTTTGTGAACATTTAGAAGGGAATGCCATAATCACAAAAAGCCAACATGGGTTTCAGAGAAACAAGTCTTGCCAGACAAATCTGATCTCTTTTTTTGATAAAATTACCAGTTTGGTAGATGAGGGGAATGCTGTGGATATAGTATATCTTGATTTCAGTAAGGCCTTTGACAAGGTTCCCCATGACATTCTTGCAAACAAGCTTGTAAAATGTGGGCTAGACAAGGTAACTGTTACATGGATTTGTAACTGGTTGACCAGCCAAACTCAAAGGGTGCTCAACAATGGCTCCTTTTCATCCTGGAGAGAAGTGACCAGTGGGGTCCCACAGGGTTCTGTACTTGGCCCAGTGCTATTCAATATCTTTATTAAAGACTTGGATGACAGAATTGGGGGTATACTTATCAAATTTGCAGATGACACCAAATTAGGAGGAGTAGCCAATACTCCAGAAGACAGGATTGAAATTCAGAATGACCTGAATAGACTAGAAAGCTGGGCCAATGCTAACAAAATGAAATTCAATGCAGAGAAATGTAAGGTACTGCACTTAGGACGCAAAAATGAAATGCACAGATATAGGATGGGGGACATCTGGCTGAATGAGACCACGTGTGAAAGGGATCTAGGAGTCCAAGTAGACCATAAGTTGAACATGAGTCAACAGTGTGATGCGGCAGCTAAAAAGGCCAATGCTATTTCAGGCTGCATCAATAGAAGTATAGCGTCTAGATCAAGGGTAGTAATAGTGCCACTCTATTCTGCTTTGATCAGGCCCCACCTGATATATATAAACTGATATAAACTATATAACAACACCCTGTCATATGCCTTAAAAACTTTCTGTTTTGAATTTTTGAGCACTTTAAAAAAGTAACTAAAAAAATAGCATGCTAGTAATGAGTTATTTCACAATCAACAGGCAGAACACAATGAATGGCTTCTTAAAAATGCTCAAAGATCTGCTAATAGGTGAGTCAACTTTTAATACGAGGAATCCCTTTTAAAAATAATTTTATAAGAAATCTCTAGTAATCTTTTTACCCATGCCTTCTGAAGTAGAGATTAGTGGTTCTAGTGTTGTCAGGTGGTGTATCTGCTTTGACTTTTAGCCTGAAATGTAAAGGGAGATGTTCAAGATGCTGAACCCTGTATCTGTTACAAGCACTGTCCCTACAATTATAGGAGGTAAAAGGGAAGAGAAAGGGTGAGGGGAGCAGCCAGGCAAAGGCGGGTAAACAGAAAGAAGCAAGAACCTATTGGGAGAAGGATTACTTCTGCAGCATAACAGAGATTTTAGCATCAGCAAGGGCTAGTTGGATGAATCTGCCTGAAAGACCAGTCAGGGGAAAATTCAAGTAGCCTGGATGTCTAAGCAATAAATGATCAATCTGATGCCTCTTGAGGAACACCTAACTACCATTTAAGTAGACTGTCTCTGGGGCAGATACTAAGGGCAGTGAGGCAGAGCGCAAACAATTCCACTGAATCCTCAAACCTGTCTTGCCATTAACTGTTAGAGGAAGCTGTACCTTTACTGTGTTGAAGTAATACTCAGCTGCCAGTCCTGCCAGGAATTGGTCAAAATGCCATCTTCTCCTTCATCTTGGATGGCAGAAAGCCTTCAGCCTTCCCTGATGAGATACTCCCTGATAGAACCTTTTGTCAGTGTTTATTTTAAGAATAATACAGGCCATAGAGGAAGTATGGGTAGGAACTCTGGAATGGTTGAGAGTTAAGACTTTGCCAAAGTACAAGGATCACCTTCTCTACCCCATTACCTCTTCCCAAACATCCCTGCTTTTAGTAATCAATTCTGGCTTTTTTGCATGACTAAACCTTCTTGACCCCTTTCTTGAAATTTACCTAAATACAATTTTCCAAATCCAGGTAAACTCCCCTGGTAACCAAATTGGAATGACAAAGCATGCAAGTGAAGCATACCTCTACAAATGTTAAACTAAATGTTTTACAGGGTTTTTTTTTAAATACCACATGTAGGATTTTTGGATATTTTCTAGTGCAGAATTCCAATAGCTTTGATTAAACACGCAGAAGAACTGAGCTAGGTGACTCTGTGACAAAACATAAATTTAGTCAAACAGATCCAAATGGTTCCAACAAGCTAGCATTTTTCTTGTACATGGATATGTCAAACTTGCATTCAAATACAAGGAAATTATGCATTCTGTACCTGGAACACTTTCAACTTCATCACTTCTATTTTAAGAAATAAAATCCCTCTTCCTAATCACTGGCGACATTCATTAATGAAATGCTAAAACGTTTAGCCATCTACTTGCTCACAGTTCTTCATCATAATCATAAATTTTGTTACGTATAACCTAATTATATTCTGTTCGTGTCTGATATGGTTGGCAGTTTCTCCAGTGAAATACGTTAGAACATCTGGAGCTTTTGATCTTCCTTTTCTTTTTTTGTGCATCCAGGGTGGGAGAAACTTGCCTTACATTTTAATCGTATCATACCACTGTTTCTGTATGCCTGTTTATGTGCATGAGTTGTGAAGTTTAAAAATATAATTGTATCCAGAAATGGCTTTACTGACTGAGCAGGATTTTATGAAAGAAAGCGGGAAAACATGTCAATATACTACCCTCTGTCAATAATTAGATTTCAGTTAGATGCATTCTCTATTCTTTAAGGGGTTATCTTTCTGTTTGCTTCTTTGCTTGCTTTGGTTTGGTTTCTGTATTTGGAAATTAACAAGATTTATGTTTTTTTAAAAAAATCTTTTTGCCTTGGTTTTTAATTGAAAAAGTTCTTAAAGTATTTGTTATTGACTGATATTTTGAAATGGTATTTTATTGTAATTGGTTTTACTTGATTTTATATGATTATATTTAATGCAATTTTATGAATATGTTTTTTTCAGTATGAATTTCTTTAAGTCACCCTGGGAAGATTATGGCAGCAAAAATAGAGTAAAAATGATAAAATACTAAAGAAGTGTTAATTTTAAAAATCTAATTCATGCAAAATCTTACATCCCCTCTAGTTTGTTTTCATCATTGTAGGTCCTGAGCTAACCCTGTGGGTAATATGTTTTTTTTCAATACACTGTTACAATGAAATAACACATGCAGGCAGTGCTTAATTCAGAACTGAGTCTCACATTTGTCCCAAAACCTGGTTTAGTTGTAATGAGCCATCCTTTATAACGACTATCAACAATAATTTTTTTTATTTCAGTTTAAAGGATTGTTCTCTGTAGTAGAAATGTTTTAGTAAAAACTATCCGGGAATCAAGCCAGCAAACTCTCTGATTAAGCAAAACTAGAATCTCTAACGTATACAACTGAGTCTTTGGGTTGTGAACAGAAGTACCAAGAGTTATGAGTTAGTGCAGCAAGGCTTGCTTCTTCAAGTAAAGAGAAGAAGCCATCCCTCAGGTATATGGAAATGTGGCTTACCCAGTAAGACAATAAACAACTTCAGTATTGGGTCCTCAACGATACACTCCTTCTCTGCCTTCAATTTCCCCTTCAGACCCATGTACTTGGAGAGAGGGAGGGCTACTCGTTTCCCCAACAGAGCCATGGTAGTTTGTTGGACTGGGAATGGCAGGAAGCTGGGGCTGGGACCCAGGCCAAGCATTCTAGGCCTCTCTTTCCTACGATTTTTGGGATCTCAGTCCATGTCTGCTTGATCAACCGACAAGCAACTATCAGTCACAGTAATATAAGCCAACTGATAGTTTTTTTGTAGGGCTTTTGGGATATGTGGCCATGTTCTAGAAGAGTTCTTTTGTAGGGCTTTCGGGCTATGACCACATAGCCTGAAAGCCCTACAAAAAACTATGGATGCCAGCCATGAAAGCCTTCGACTCCACATAAGCCAACTGATTTTAGTACAGTCAGCCCTTCACATTCACAGCTTTGACTTTTGTGGTCTTGATTATTAAATCATCTGATTCATGTTATATCTGGAGACCTCTAGTTCCTCCAGCACAACTCTGTGACTACAACTCTGGAGACCTGGGTTCAAGTTCCTCCACCTGGCCATGAAAACCCTAGGTCGTCACATTCTCACAATCGCAAGGGGGGGGGGGGGAAGCCATGATAGTTCACCTCAGTATTGTTCCCATAAGTCTGAGATGACTTGAAGGCCCCCCTCAGTGCCTCAGAGCTGGCGATGGAGCCCCTCTTGAGGGGGCAGCCCATGTCCTGTCACCTCAGCAGCATAGCAATGACCACCTTCTCTGTTCCCTGAGAAGGAAAAACAAGGACAGGTGAACCATAGAGGATTTGGGTGTGGGACTGTTTTTCTTCCTGTCCTCCTCCTCACCCTGGTTTCTCCCTTAGCAACAGGTGAGAGGAGGGCACCCCACAGATGAGGGTGACCAGGTGTCCTCCTTGTTCCTGACCTGTCCTACATTCTCTCCTCCTATCCAAGTATCAAATGTCAAAATGTACTCCATTTTGAGCATCGCTAAGAGGCATTGGATTTGTTCGATTCCGCCCTCAGCCATGAAACCCACTGGGTGTCCTCAGGCAAGTCATACTCTCTCAGCCTCAGGGGAGGGCAATGGCAAACCCACTCTGAACAAATCCTGCCAAGAAAATCCCACGATAGCTTCGCCTTAGGGTTGTCATAAGTTTAAAAGTAGGTGAATTTCTTCAGAGGGGGTTTGCCGTGGCTATTCTCTGAGGCTGAGAGAGTGTGGCAGCTGTTGTGCTGCCTCCAGTCCTCTTGCTCTTCCTCCTCCTCCTCCTCCTCTCCCCCACTCCCACCCTGAGCTGCCACGTTCCTGTTCTTCCTCCCCCCGGCCTTCCTCCTCTTCCTCCTGCACCCCCCTCACCACAGTCACCCACTGTTCAAGCGTGAACAGCAACAGAAAATTTGATCGTGGCAAGCATAGTGAGAACTATGAGCCCAATTGATTTGAGATGGCAAGGGAGAGGAAATGCCGGATCTCCTCAGTATGAAATTGTTAAGTGTGAATGGGCCCTTGCTCTTCCTTAGTAGTTGTTTCAGGTCTGTAAGGTTTTCTGCTAGTATTATGGTGTTGTCTGCTTATCTTAATTATTGATATTCTTTCTTCCCTATTTTTATTCCTTCTTCTTCTCTGTCCAAATCTGCTTTTCTTACAATATGTTCTGCATATAAATTGAAGAGGTAGGGTGATAAGATGCAGTCTTGCCTAACCCCTTTGCAGTTGGGAACCATTCTGTTTTTCTGTGTTTTGTTCCAAAAGTCAGGTTTAATTTCCTTTAACAATGTGAATAGCTTAAGTTCATATTAATGTTCACCTTTTGTATGTTTTTAGCTGTATTGTTCCTTTAAAAATGGTAAGCCCATTTGAATCCCAATTTTGACAGAAAAATAGGATGCAAATATAACAACAACAACAACAACAACAACAACAACAATTTTTCAGTGTATTGCTGTGAAGCCCCGGCTTCTTACCTTACCACATATTTACTCATACAAATCTTGTGTAGTTCCTTTTTGTCATCTCCCCAATTATCCGTTCCAAATTCTTGTTGGCTTTTTGGGACATCTGTTTACATATATTTCCATTCTTCATCATGCTTCTCTTCCAAGCACTATGAAAGAACAGACTAGTGATTAGTAGCTTAATAGAGCATCCCTTTCCATTGTTCTTCATTAGGCAATGTATTTGTCTCACATCTCTCAAAATGCTTTTGCTATGTCCTTCCAACAACTGGCATCCTTTCACTTGGGCTACCATGATTTGTTATCCTGACAAATATAATAAATGAGTGTTTGCTCTGTTGTTCAGAAAGGGCATTCAGGCGGGCTTGCTCTATTTCAGAGATTCCTGCTTTATTTTCCTCTCTACTTTGCCTTTCAGAATGCACCAAAATTGGCTTGAGTGATTCATCTTCCTCCCCCGCCCTCTGGAATTCATAGGAGGACCCATTACTGCCATTGTGTGACCAATCTGTCATTGAGGTTTTCTGGCAGTAAGTAGTTCATTTTGCTTTCACTTTAGAACAGAGAGCCAGAGTTAAGAATCATGGTGTTCACTTAGCCCTTGTCTTAGAATATCTCCACATTGACCAATCTCTGTGTATTTCCCCCACCCCAGCAAACACAACTAGTAGCTTGTATAGTCTATTATTGATATTGCATCCTTTTCCAGTGTTATTCTTAAGTTTGTGTGCCTCTTTGCAATGTCCCAGAAAGCTAATAGTGTTTGTTTAGACTCCTTCAGTCTACAACTCATTTAACTGTACCCACTGGCCAGTTCAAAACCTAAATTCATTTATTAGTCCCAACTAATAAATTGGAAACTGTCGAATTAGTAGAACTTACACAAGTATTGCTTTACCAAGTTCCCATCGATTTACCAAGCAAGATTTACCAAGTTCCTATTGATTTATTTGCATCATCGTGCTAAAAAACTTGATGTCTGAATGACCCTTTAGATGTCATTTCTTTTAATGCGATGATGTGAATCATCTCACTCACATATTCTGAGTTTGTTATTCACACTGTGGAACTGCATCAGTGCACATCTCTGTGAGTTCGGTTGCTCACACATGCAAACATTTGAATAAACATGGAGTCAATGATTTGAGTACACTCGGAAACCCTTTGGGACTGCATTTGGAAATGCAGTGTTTTATTGAGGATCTATTCGGGTCTGTTTGCATGGGTTGTTCACACAAATGATGATAAGGATCTTTAAAAAAAATCTTGGGGAAAACCCCAATATCGATTATCCTAGATTAAGGGGAGTGGGGTTGGCAACTACCCCCCCCCCCCAAAAGAACCTTAAATGGGTGCATTCACAATGCATTTGAACAGCAGAGATTTAACCCATATTCATCCTGAGTTATCTTCACAGTGTGAATAACCCCTAAATTTACCACTAATTGCTTTACCAAGTTCCCATTCTCTATTCTAGTCAGGACTAACAATTGGATTTAGATCTACTGTCACACTCAAATAGTATTGAAATAATCTCAGATCTGCTGTAAATGTTTCTTTGTATCTGAAAGGTGACTGTTATTTTTTGGCTTTGTTGTGCAAATCAGGGATAACATTTATGTAGCTCTCCAATAGTTATTGGATTTCCAAGCAGCCTAAACAGTGTAATTAATGGTGAGGAATAGTGGGAAGGGAGTTGGAAGGCTATGTAATTCCCACCTCACAGTTACCAACGGGATTGTTTTAGACCTCTGTAAATGAAGAAGGCCAGAGAAAGAAAGGACAAGCTGATATTGTGTAACATTATGTAGTTGCCACAGCTTCTAAGCAGCCACTGCAAAAAAGAGCGTAATTTGTGCAGTGAAAGTGTAGTTCCTCTGCAGTGTACTTGAATCTGAAGTATGAACACAATTTACAAATATCAGCCTTTTTCAGACTACAGCTCCTTGTAAACCAGCTCACAAAATGTGGGCTAGACAATGCTACCATTAGGTGGATCTGTAGTTGATTGATCAACTGAGCCCAAAGGGTGCTCAGCAATGGCTCCTCTTCACACTGGAGAGAAGTGACTAGCAGGGTGCATAGGGTTCTGTCATGGGCTCAGTTCTATTCAACATCTTTACCAGTGATTTGGGTGATGGAATAGAGGGCATGCTTATCAAATCTGCAGATAATATCAGATTAGGAGGGGTAGATAATATCCCAGAGGACAGGATCAGAATTCAAAATTACCTTAACAGTTAAGAGAGTTGTGTGAAAACTAACAAAATTAATTTCAACAGGGAGAAATGTAATGTACTATATTTAAGGAGAAAAAAAATGAAATGCACAGATATAGAATGGGTGACATTTGGCATGACATCAGTACATCTGAAAAGAATCTTGGAGTCTTAATAGACCACAAGCTGAACATGAGTCAGCAGTGTGATGCAGCAGCTAAAAAAGCCAACATGATCCTAGATTGAATCAATATGGGTGCATTGTATAGACTGAGGGAAATAATAGTACCACTTTATTCTGCTTTGGTCAGATCTCATATGAAATACTGTGTCCAGTTGAGGGTACCACAGTTGAAAAGGGCTATTGACAAGTTGGAGAATGTCCAAAGGAGGCTGACCAAAATGGTGAAAGATCTGGAAATGATGCCCTATGAGGAGCAATTTAGGGAGCTGGGTATGTTCGGCCAGGAGAAGAGAAAGTTAAGAGGTGATATCATAGCCCTCTTTAGTTAAATAGTTATTTGAAGGAGTGTCATACTGAGGATGGAGTAAGCTTGTTTTCTGCTGCTTCAGAGAATAGGACCCGGAGCAATGGATGCAAACTACAGGAAAAGAGATTCCACCTAAACATTAGGAGGAACTTCCTGACAGTAAGAGCTCTTTGACAGTGGACCACATTCCCTCAAAGAGTGGGGGCATCTCATTCTTTTGAGGCCTTTAAGCAGAGGCTGGAGGTAATGCTGCAGTGTACAAATAGAAAACACTCCCAGCAGCCTCTGCAGTAGCCCATATTAGCACTGTCCCATGTAAGCCACCTTCCCCTCTCCCTGTTAGCAACCTGGCCAAAGCTTCTCTCCTCTCTCTCCAAAGCATCTTCCTCAAAGTTGACACACTATCAGCCGCTGAGAAAGGTATGTGCATTCTCATCAGCCCCTGCAGAAGTCCATAGTAGATGTCCATAGCCCACCTTTCCACCTCCCCATTAACAATCTGCCCAAAGCCTCTCTCCCTTGCCCCCACAAGTCCATGGCAGTGTTGTGGTCTGTTGGTCACTAATAAATAACCACGACCCAGAGAATCATGGCAACACAGTGGTTTCACTTTGGGATTGAACACTGGAGGACCAGGGAGACCAGCCTCCTGTTGGACAGCACTGTTCAGCAGTGTGTTGCTATACATGAAATCACAACTTTGAGCTGGTTATATTATACAGAAAGCAATGTTAATGAGCTCTGCAGCGAATGGCTGGATGTCTGAGCGCACTTTCCCTTTTCTTCTAAGAACCAGGACCTGCCACTGTGTTTGTAGATATGTATAGATATATGTGCCTATGTGTGTGTATGAAATATATATATATACATACATATATGTGTGTGTGTTTGTGTTTATAAATATCTTTGCATATATTTATATACAATATTATGTACATACATACACAAATTTATATGTATGTGTGTGTATATATATATATATATATATGACAAAGTTTGTGCATTTAAATAGGTAAAAGTAAATGTAAAAGTGTGTGTGTGTGTGTGTGTGTGTGTATCTGTAAATATGTATATGCGTGTGTGTGCCTGCACATATATGTGAAATCACCACTTTGCACTGGTCGCATTATACAGAAGGTAATGTTAATTAGCTCTGCAGTGAATGGTTGGATTTCTGAACACAATTTCCCTTTTCTTAACAGAAACAGGATCTGCCACTGCCCAAGCCCCATTTCCACCCACCCCCAGCCCTGATGCTCCACCACTGGGGTTCTTTAAGTGACCAGCTAAGAACAAAAATGCAATAGCATTGGAGTGCAGAGGCACTTTCTTCATTACAGGTTACACCTTCCATGATTTTTCCTTTTTTCTGTATTGCGGGGAACCTTTTGCTCGAGAGGCTGGATAGGCTGGGGTGGAGTATGACAGACTTGGAGGAGGCCCAAGTTCCACTGGCACCCCCAACCCTGATGGGCCACTACCAGGGTTCTTTTAAGTGGACACTTAGGTAATGGTAAAGGCATTCCTCATTGACAAGGTTGTCAAGTTGTGTCTGACCATAGGGGGCGGTCAGGGGGCTAATCTCCATTACTAAGCCGAAGAGCCAGCGTTGTCAGAGACTACTCTGTGATCATGTGGCCAGCATGATTGCACAGAATGCCGTTTACCTTCCCACCAGGGACACAAAAACATTAGTATTGAAGGACAGAGGTACCTTCTCCATCACAGGTGCACTTTGCTGCACTGGGCATCAACATGCACAGCTGCATGGAAGCCCAACTACAGCCCCATGGCAGCACGGAGAGGGAAAAAATGGCAGATTGCACAAGACCTCTGGTGGAATGGATACCACCCCTCTGCCCACCTTCTCTGCCCACCTTCACACTTGTTCAACCTGGTTCTTTTCAAAAGTATCTGGTTCTTTTAAAAAGAAAAAGCAAAAGATCAATTTCTGAACCCCCCCCCCCATTCTTTTGGAATTGCGCCAATCCAACATGATTCAGATCGAACACAGTCAGATCTGAAATCGAATCAAGTGTGAACTAGGCTCACATAAACCAGTTTAAGCCAAAATGCAAACCAGTGTAAAACAAAGTGTGAATTTCTTCTTTCTCTGTTCCATTGCATTGGTGACTAATTCTGGAGATGGGAAGGCACAGGGATGTTATTTCACATGGGAGAATGAGAAATTTAAGTGTGCATTGAAAACATTTTTATTTTTCATACCACATTCATTTCATTAACTATTGATTGTAATTGACTTCATTTTTGTGTCATCTTTGTTTTCATTGCATTTGTCTTGCTTTTATTTTTATTGATTTCAGTGACTGAAGAATGGAGGGGCTCCTTCTTCTGCCTGTAACTTTGATGCTTTTCTTTTCAAGAAGCCATCTGATACCTGGACAAAAGAAAGCTGAACAATGAAAGGAAAAATGAAAACAAATTCCTTACATTCATTTTCCACATTTGTTTTTGTTTTAACATATGGAAAAAAGGGAAGGCATATTTCATTCAATTTTAGTGTGAATGCACACTCTCTGAAATGAGATGTGAATCTGCTCTTTTTGGTAACAGCCATCTGTCTGAAAGATAAGGAAGCCAGCACAGTGGTTACAACAGTTATTTAAAGTATGGCTAACTCCTGTTAATTAGCTGGTGGCCACATTCTGTACAATTTCCAATCATTTTTCAAAGTCAGTTGCTTGTGGAGCTTGTTACAGTGGCCCTTTCTTTATGTGATTATGGTGTGGGTTGCTGAAGGCAGCATGCTATATAGGAACAACAAGGAAGCACTACACAAAAAGTATAAAAGCTTTAAATGACAGTGTGCTCTTGCAAGCACAATCATGGGCAAATTTTCTGTAGTAACCCCGTCTGCTTTCTGTACATTGGGGATCGTTCAGTTGAACAAAGTCTGAAAATGACTCTCCATGTTGCTGCAGGACTCAGAGACAATTATAGCAAATAAAAAGGCAGTCTAGTGTTCCAGGGAGATGCATTTAATCTGCATGGAGATGATGAAAGTTTGTTCAGATCTTCATTTGCAGTCTCTCAATGGCTCTTGGAAAGTGTGCTATGAACTATAAACAACATTTTCTCAAATGATAGTTGGAGGAAATGATGAAAGAAAGTTTTTAACTTCACTAGACATTTAGTTTTACTGAGCTATTTCCCCAGGGTGTCCTGATGTTAGATTGGACTTTGGGAATTGCACATTGCAAACTGATACACAGCACTGGTATATCTTAGAAGAACATTAATAATTAGGATATTTGTATGTACAGAGGACATAGGAACACAGGAAACTGTCTTATTCTGTGCCAGTCATTTGGTCCATCTTTAGTCTGATATTGTTCATACTGATGGTAATTGGCTCTCCAGGCATTTGAGATAAGCATTTTCCTCAAATTTATTTGGCTATGGCAGGAACTGACCTGGGACTTTCTGCAAACATGGAACTATGGGGTATGTAACCACATATTCTAAAGGTAAAAACCAAAGTGCATGAGGGGGTTGTTATCCAGTGATGGTTTATTTCTTTAGTAACCTAGCAGCCAACTATGCCAAGCAGAAAGCTTTGTTATAATCTCCCCTATAACCTCTGCTTATTAGCTCACCCCAAGGAACAGAATATTGTCTTCTGTAAAACCACTGAGCCACAAAGGCTTTGAAAAGCATTCAGCAATATGCTGATGGATATTAGGGTGATGTCCAGACCCTAATGCAAGGTTGGAATTGTGCAGCCCTCTAGATATGGCACCACAGCTCCCAGCATCTCATAATTTGGGGTCTCTGGCTAAGGCTGTTGAGGGTTGCAGTCTAAAGAGTGCAACCACTTCCCCCTGCCTTCATGCAGTGTTATAATTATGGGGGTGGGATGGGTGCAGGCTGCACTGGGTAGGGGTAACAAGAATGCTGAGCTGTGCACTGCCCATTCTTGCTACATTCTGGTAGCAGTGGCACCTTTCCTGCTTCATGCTGTGCTCCCTTCTTTCTGCACTTTTCTACTATGGATGAATGAATATGCTTCTTTCCACCTCTTTTGTGGTATCAGTGCCACTCTTGGAATGTCCCTCCTTGCTTTGCCAATTGCACAGAAGTGCCAGAGCCCTGGAAACTGATTAGCTGAGGTGTATTGCAAGCTGTTTTGCTTGCTTCCTTCCCCTCTTAGTGCCTTCTCCTTGGTCTCCACATGGTTGGCCCTTTTATTTTCTTTTTCTTGCAATGTTTTAATAGTAGAATGAAGCTAGATACTAGCTTGGGTAGGATTTCTCCCCCTTTTTCCACAAAATAAACTTTTCCAAGCTATGTGACAACCATGCTTATGGCATAGAAAGTAAATAATAATCAAGAATTAATATAGTGTTTTGTATTATTGTGTCTTATTGTTACACACTGAAAGAAAAGCAGAGTAACAATTAAACAGCCAATGTCTTAAAAGTTATAATTTTGAACTACAACTCCCAGAATCCCCCAGCCAACTTGCTAGCTGGGGGATTCCAGGATTTACATAGTCAGGAAAAAGAACTTTTCCAAGCTGTTTGCCCCCCCAAAGGAACATTTTCAAGTTCTATGACAAGTATGCTGATGATGTGGCATGAAAATTAAATTGTTAGGAATTAATACAGTGTATTGTAATGCATACGAGAGGCAGTTTGGTTGAGGCAGTGTGGTTGAGTACAAAATCCAAAGTCCACAGAATGGTGATGTAACATTATTAGGACCAATGTAAATTTATGCAAATGTAAATACATTTATGCTGCGTGTATGATATTTTAATTTTATTTTTACTAATTTCTTATGTGAATATTATTGCATTACATTCAGTGATACATGGGAATTATGATTTATGAGTAACATGAGTACAAAAAAACTTATTAAGGATTGGTATGGAAGGAGGTCCATACCTCCTCCCATGATTTACTGCACTGGGTGACACCAGCCTTAGTGACACCACTGCCTTAATGTGACTTCTTCAAGAAGTTATTGAGCTTCCAGCATTTCAGTAGTGGCCACTGTTCTGCTGATGGTTTCCCATCTCAAACCTAGAACTGGTTCTGTTTCTCTGTCACTTTCCCCAAAACAAGCTGCTGTGTCAACATGTGTAATACCATATCTATAAACATTACCACCTCCAAATACCTTGGACTGTTTTGCTTTTATGCTCTTTGTAGCTCCTGTGGCACTATCTTGGCTCTGGTGTATGAAAAAACGATTACAAAAACACGTCATATTAAGCCAGCCTAGAAATTATAGCAAAAATGCAAATCCAATTAAGGTGACATAAATCATGCTCCTTCCCTTTATTTCTCTCTGCTAAATTCAACCACATATCCTTGGCTTTTCCTTTTTTTTTCTCAGCTCCTGCCATAGCTACATCTTTGTGTTGCCAACAGGGATGGCTAATTGGTGGACTTTGGACTGATGTGGTCTACAAAGCAATTTTATTTCATTCTGCCAATCTCCAATTTTAGACAATTCGGATAATCATCATTTTATATTGTTCTTCATGCTGGCACATTCTAATGCTACTGTTGTCATACTCTTAAACTGGAAACACTAGCAAGCATTTCATTGCCTTATTACCCTGAAATGTGTTGCAGACAAAAACCTATTTTTGTATTCTAGTCCAAATACACACTAAGCCCAAATCCAATGTTTTTCAGTTTCTGATCCCCCCACCTCTTGTTACTATTCTGCTTCATGGGGAAAATACATTAGCAGCAGTGAATTGGTTTATGCTCTTCTTCATAAAAATATATGTACTGATTTTGTTGGTCATTTTTTCCCATATTAGCACTTCTTATTATCTACAATTCTATGTATTTCTCTCTTTTTTGTTCCAGTGGTGTTGAATACAGATGAGAGCAGAAATGACCCAGTCCTGAACACTTCCTCCAGCCTACCAGGTTTTCAGAAACATAGCACTACTTAAAAGCTCTAGTTTTATTGACAAAAAGATAATCTCACTGAAGGATAGGTCACAACATCTATTATCTGTACCTTAGTCAAAGGCAGGGGAAATACTTTAAAAATAATAATATTGGTATATTATTTTGCTTTACTTGTGGCAAATGAATGATTGGTATATATAAGTGAAGGGTAAAGTCAGAAAGACAATGGAAAATGTAGAAGGCATCTTCTAGAACCTAGTAGTTGGGGCTCTGAGCCTAGAGTTTGCATAGCCAGAATCCGGTGCATCTCCTTTCCTCAGTTCCTTCAAGTGCTTCACCTTTTCACTCTTCAATACTTTTTATGGTAATAATCACTAAATAGAGGGCCAGTCCTATCATCAGACAGAATGGATAAGGTAAAACACCTTCTCTACATAGAGGGCATCTGAGGCAGGCAGCTCAAACAGTATATTTTTTGTGTAATGAGAAGATATATATTTTTTTAGTTATAATTTATTATTGTTGCATTTTTACTTGCCACACAGGGAGAAATGCTTGTGCGGTTTTGTATCTCGGGTGTCATAACAATTTGTCTGGCCTATGCACCTTGATGAGGTTGGTGGGACATGATGGTTCTATTTGTGCTTCACCTTAGGTAGCAAAATGTCTTGGGATGCCCTGTCTAAAGGCGAAAGGGGATACTGAATTAGAAAATACAAACTAAGATCCAAAATCCTAAGGGCCTATTGTCTTGTTTCTCTAGTATACCATAGTTCTCTTAAAACCCAGTAAAGTGTAGTAATATTTATAAGTTGCTTATTAAAACCACCACTTAGACAATAGCAATTTGATCTAGTTTAGGACTGGGCAGATACTGTGTTCATTCTATTAGACTCCTCAGTAAGCAAGCCACCCTACTTGCCAAGGTGGATGTTGAGCCGTATCCATTCCAGACGCTGATCAATTGGAACCATGCATCAGGACTGGAATGGTATTAACATTGGCAAAGCCTCCACTTTTCCCTTTCAACCACCTTTGCTTTGTTTGTTCCTGTATGTATGTGTGAGTGTGTGCTTGTGTGTGTGTGTTGCTCATTGTCTCAATAAAATTATGAAACCTATTTGGATTTGCCTCTGGAGTTCTGTGTGAATTGGTATAAAAATGGTTAAGATCCCAAGGCTGAATGTTGCTCCAGACACAATATAATCTTATTTGATTATATTTTATATTAAATGTCCCTTATATTAATTTATGGGTTCCCTTCTTGGACTTAGCATTTTTGGGTAACAGTTGGTAGTCTCTCATCCAAACAATAACAAGGCTGACCCTGGTTAGTTTCCAAGATGACACAGGATCTGATGCCTTTAGGTCCCTGATGGTGAACCTATGACATGTGTGTCAGCACTGACACGCGTAGCCATTTCTGATGACACGTGGCCACTATGGTGGCTACATGCCAAGAAGGATGTTTCATCCTCTGCTCCTGCACGGCCAAATGCAGTAGCGAAGGATGAATAAGACTCTAGTTGCACATGTTTCATCCTCGGCTACTGCACTTGGCCGTGCCGCGTTCCGCTGCTCCCTGCTCTGCCGGCAGAAGTGAGGGCAAAGATCCCGGCTTAACTGGAAGTCCCAGAACTAGACACTCTGCAATGGACTTATGTTGTTTTGGCACACAGACTTCCGGCACAGAGTGTCTAATAAGGGAGGATGTAACATTTGCTGCTCCTGAGGATGAAACAAGTTGCAAATGTTTCATCCTCCCCTACTAGACACTCTGTGGCAAAGGTCTGTAGGCCAAAACATTAGAAATCTGTCACAGAGCATCTAGTTCTGGGACTTCTTTGCCCTTACTTCCGCCAGCAGAGCAGGGAGCAGTGGAACGCAGCGGGGGACTCATCTCTGGGGCCCCTGCCATTACCAGTAACCAACAGTTAACCACAGCAACCATTATCTACTGTTCTGGGGTGTTGTGGATTTCTAATTCATCATTACTGAGTTAAGTGATTTAAACTATAAATATATAAACTATAAAAATAAGTGATTTAAACTATAAATTGTGAAATAATGTTTTTTCCTCAAAGTGACACACTACCTGAGTTATGCTCAGTTTTTTGGCGAAGTTTGACACACCGAGCTCAAAAGGTTGCCCATCACTGCTTTAGGTCATTAGCTTACAATGAGTGCTGTCTTCTACACTGTGAGCTTTACTAAACTAGAAGATCATGGTAGCCTTGCTATTCTTGCTTACTACTGATTAATGAATTGCATCAGAGATGTTATTGCAGAGATGAGGAGCTTTTGGTTTTCCTGTGTTTGAAGACAATTTTCATAATTCATCACCATTGGTAAGGCTGGCTAGAGGTTCTTGGTAAAGAAATCCACACCATCTGGAAGATCAAAGGTTTTATTTAAACATCCCCATTTTACAAGGAATACATCAAGCAGACAGAATGATGTACTACATTATAGGAACACTGTAGTTTTAAAAAGACACTGGTGGCTAAGTGAGAAAAAGCTGTATAGAAAACATTACTGCCATGGCATGGCCTATTTAAATTATGCAGTTTCCAGTCACTCAAATATAGTTTCTTTAGATACATTTTTTTAAAAAGTACTGAATTCATTTAACTTTATTGTGGATGAGCCAGAAGGATAATCGTGCCTTCTTGTTCTGTTAAAAAGCCATAGCCTTTTCTTTGGCTTGCAATGGTCAAGAGACCATGATGGGAAGTAAAATGATTAGCAAATGGAAAGCTGATAACATGCCCAGCATTCTCAGCAAGCATCAAATGCTGAACTGTCACTATGATTCAGATTTCAAACAGCATCAAATAGAAGCCTACTGGCAAAGATAGCTGAGTTAAATAGCTGGAGTTTTCCATCAGGCAGAATTAATTGGGAATTTGGACAGCTGGTGGTCATTACCTACAGCATCATAATAAGAAAAACCTACATTGCCTACTGCTGAAAGACTGCTTATCAGTCTCTTTTCAATCCATTCTAACAATGTCCTTTCATCCTTACAAGGATGCTGAGTCTTCTATTTTGTCTCAAATGTTACTACTAATAATCATGAAGCCAACTGTTAAACCTTAGCATTCACCTCTTCTTCATCTATCTCAGGCTGGATAGTTGCCCAGAAAAATAGCAAAATCTATTACATAATGGGATGAGATCCTAGCTTCAAGGATGATCATCTTCCTTCTCTCATCCAGCTGTATTTTTGCAATGTGTTATTATTACTTGACATTCTAAACCTTTATTTCTCTTTTTTTAAAAAAGAAAATATGTTAAAAAGTATAGTTAGTTTGTACTTACTGATTCCACCTTCTTGCCTGAGGTCAAACAAAAAATAACCTGACTTCTAACTTATGAAATCAAAAAATAATACGAATATAATGATAACAATAAGCACTTCTGTTTCTCATCAGGACAGATGAAATATAAACGGCATTTCCCCACCTTAACTAATAAAATACTGACTATTAATGGAAGAAGGTTTCCTGGTTCTGCTTCCCCAGCATAACCCTCTGATCCATCTCATTCTGTTTAATAGGGTCCCTGATCTTCCAGATAGTTTTGGAGGTAAGGTCACAGTTGGCAGGAGACAATAGGAACCTCTCTTTCCATAAATTCCTTTAAGTTACAGTATAACTGCCAGGTTATCAGATTTGTGGGCTGATATCCCCCCCCCCCCGATGTGCCATGGATCAGAGCCATATTTGTGCCTATTGGCTACAACTGTTTCTTTCTTTCCTGGA
Organism: Urosaurus nigricauda; assembly: GCA_034509955.1. Lineage (NCBI taxonomy): Eukaryota > Metazoa > Chordata > Lepidosauria > Squamata > Phrynosomatidae > Urosaurus > Urosaurus nigricauda. The sequence continues at coordinate 217,182,030 of JAOEGL010000004.1, forward strand.
AACTTGCTGTGAACCATCAGCTGATGGCTCATAGAATGGCACCAGTCAACACATCAGTAGGCTGAATAGCAATGTCTTAGCATACAAACCAATGTTTACAAGTAATCAACGTAGCACTAACCAAGGTGACCAGATGCCCTCCTTTTCCAGGACATGTGCTGCATTTCAACTTTCTGTCCAAGAGGAATTCTAAAATGTCCACCATTTTGAGCATGACTAAGAAGCCCATTGAGTAACACCACATTTGCTGTTCCCCTTTTGAGAAATTTGTCTACTTGGCATCCTGTCCTCACTGTAAATAGGTTGACAGGATGGATCCTTTTAAAATTCCTTTTTCCTAGGAGCAGCAGCAGACAAGACTTGAACCCAGAGCATGGGGCACATTTGTTTTTTTGAAGGAGAAAAGGACAGCAAACATGTTAGGCAAAGAGCTACTTGAGGGCACAATGCAAATATTGAAATGATTTCCCCCTTAATTTTAGTTCAATGGACAAATGAAAGGAATGATGGATTTGGGGGCTATACAGATGGCCCCTTTTAGTCCCGGATCGTTGGACCACATGCCGTGGCAACCACATGCCATGGCAATGATCTGCTCCCTCTTGGGATCAAAAAGAAGCTGCTCTGAGGAGGCGCCCAGATGACCTTTTTGGCAACCACTCCCAGATTATGGACTGGCCTGCTGGATGAGATTCGTCACATTACCATCTTAAATAGCTTCAAAACAAGCTGTTAAGATGGACCTCTTCTGGCAGGCCTTTCTGGAACAGATAATTGGCCACCAAATAAGTTGAACCTATTATTCCCTGATTTCTGCTACATCCATTGTTGATTTGCTTATTATTTTAACATATGTTTTAATCTGTAAACTGTTTAATTGTAATTTTTTTTTGGGGGGGGGGGTTATTGGGCTACAGCATTGTACATGTTAACATGTAAGCCACCCTGGTTCTGTTGCACAGAGGCAGGATATAAATAAATTTATTATTATTGACTTGCTGGTGCACCGTGATGATGCCTCTTCCAGCCAGTGCTGTTTGGGTGCTGCACCACCCGTGTGTCATAATGGTGTGTCCCGTGTGAACGAATGTGTGCCATAATGGTGCACATGTGGCAGAATTAGGGCTCAGAGTGTGTACACACTATGCTGTAGTTCAGCCCAAGCACGCAGTCAGGCTGGCATAAAGTGCCGGTCTGTACTGCCCCTCAGTCAAGGGTTTGTTGCTAGTACAGTACAGTTTTAAGCCTTTCTCTTGCTTAGAATTGTATAAGTATATGGCAAGCCAACAAGGCCTTTTAACAAAGATAAAATCAGGAAAATATCATCATCATCAGAAAATATCATCATCAGAAAAATATAACTGAGTACATAAAATAACAGCATATGTAATATAGCTGTAAATAAACCACATGTTATGAATTTATATTTATATTAGGGTTTGTAGCTTTTATTTTGGAATGTCTTACATTTTTCTTGAATGCCCAACATTTCTAAGGTCCCTTGTCCTTCTTTACAGTTAGGACATCTGGTCACCCTGGCACTAACCAATTGTGTTAGTCAAGAAATGTCCATTCAAAAAGCTGATTAATTTAACAGGTTTAAAAGAAGATGAAAATGGAGCAAAGTATCAAATTGTTTGTTGAAAACTGAAGTGCACCCAGGATGCAAAACTGAATGTCATCATATAGAAATACCGAACAGCATGATTCTAGCAAATGAGAAATGTGGAAGCTAGATAGGATTGTACCTAAGAGCCCTTGAAGCAACCAGCTCAGCTATATTAGTTCCAAACTTCCAGGCTTCCAATCCAGCAGGCTACACATGAGAGAACTGAAGTGGGCTTTTCTACTAGCTCTGCTGAAAGGCTGTTTGCATTATTTTCATCCTTTTGCATCCCTTTCTCCCCTTAGTATCTTTTTAGATTGTGGTTATTTGGGGAAGAATTGGCTTGGTTGTCTCTATTGTGCAAAAATTGTTTTGGGAGCTTTAAAAAAAACAGATAAGTGGTAAGTGAATAAGGGTAAGTGAATAAATAAACAATATAATTATAATTACAGTAGTTATGGAGAGCAAGTTTGGTTCAGTGATTTGAGTGTTGGACTACAACACTGGGAGACCTGTACTGAAATCCCTGCTCAGCTATACAAACCCACTGGGTGATTCTGAGTAAGTCAAGCTCTGTCAGCCTTAGAGGAAGAGACCAGAGGGATGCCATAAACTGGAGATGGTTTGAAAACACATAATGATAAAACAAACAAACAAATATTACACATACAAATATAATATTCCATTCATAATCACTATTCTTACCTGCAGACGCTCCATGTCTTCCTAGCAGCACTTGGAAAAATGACTTCTTAAGACTAATAACTCATTGAATTTCTTAGTTTTTCATGGTTAGAGGTCATGATGGCTGTGAGATTTTAGGATAGGGTGAGAAACATATAGCCCTTCAGATATTATTGGAACTACAATGCTAAGCTTTGCATCTGTGACAGATCACCTATTCTAGTTGATCCCACAGTTCAAATTCTTGGGCTCTTACCACTTACCTTGCCTTTCTATCTTCAAGATCTGTTGCCTTGAGACCCAAATACCAGATTGAGTACTTGGGTCTCAAGGCAACAATTACACTGGACATGTAGTACTAGTGTGACTAGTTTTCTGTGTTAATTATTAAAATAAAACATTCAGACAGAAATTAAAAAAACAGTGAAAATTTATTGTAACTGATTGACTGAACATCTGGTGTTATGCTGGTTCCATACACAGTTGTTGTTGTTGTTGTTGTTAACCACCCTTGAGTCAATCTCGACTCATGGCAACCTGTGGATGAGACATCTCCAAGACTCCCTATTTTCCACAGCTCTGCTTAGGTCCTGTAAATTCATGCCTCTCTTTTCCAGCAGCACATCGTAAATGAATTGATTTCCCCCCATCCACTTTCCCCACTGTCCAGCTCTCATAACTGTATATGTTAATAGGGAATACAATGGCTTGTAAGATTCTAACATTCATGCTCATTTGTATATCTTTATATTTTAGGATCTTTTCCAATTCTTTCATAGCTGCCCTCCCCATTCCTAGTCTTATTTCTTGATTGCAATCCCCATTCTATCAGCTCAGTTTCAGACACAGTAACACTTTCCCCTGAACTCCCTCTATGTTCTCATGTCCAAAAATCTTATTTAGATCTCCTCCTATCTCTAGTTTTGAGTGTCCTTATTTAACAGAAAAGCCTCTGGGTTACATCCTTCCCCCCATAGCCTCCATATTCATACCATCCCATGAGCTGTGATTGGCTGGTTATGCCCTGGCTTACCCAGGTTCTTGTTTTACACCCACCATTTTCTCTAGGGCCACTGAGAACAATATCTAGAAGGACAGTTGAACAATATCCAGAAGAATAATATCTGGAGGGATACCCAATGCAATCCTGTTCTAGGAACGGAGTCTAAAAACAACTGTTAAAAGCTCCATTTAAAGATATAGCCATCTTAGTCTGCAGAATCAGTACGTAGAGAGATCTTGTAGCACCTTTGAGACTAACTGAAATAAAGAAGTTGGCAGCATGAGCTTTCATAGACTTCAGTCTACTTCCTCAGATGCTTCATTAAATGCATTTGAGGAAGTAGACCAAAGTCTATGAAAACTCACACTGTCTCAAAGATATTACAAGATCTTTCTACATATAAGATCTATTTATTATACCTTCCTTCCATTATAGATTTTGAACTGGAATACACAGTATTCTTCGAAGGTGTCCATTTCATGTATTGCTTAGACCTGCATGCTAGTTTTGAAGTCCCAAGTCCATGGCACTTGCTAGCCATGGCCTGAGAGATTTAATCTGATGGAAATGTATCCTGCTGCTCCTCATTACAGTGATCCTAAACAATAGGATTGTAATTCTTAACTAATTTTCTTCTTGAAAGAAACAACTAGAAATTTTAGCAATTATCTTCTCATTCTACAAAGATTTTTGAAAAATGTGCAGTGTTTGAAGACCATTCATTGTTTGGGAGATATATGTGCAAAAGCTGGAAGTTGTTGTTTTCTGTTCTGTGTTTTCTGTGCTTTCAGACAACTATTGAGCAAATCTAGAGCAGATTAGAACCCCAACTACAGCATTTTATGTTTCCTAAAACAGAATATAAACATGTGCAAGTTTTGCATGGGATAAATCCTGAACTGCAAAGATTCATGACAGTTCATGATTCTTTTCATCGGGGGATCTTGACATTCTACAAATACATTCTACAAATCTTGACATGTTTTACAAATACTTTTTCCAGTCCTTCTAGACAATAACAAGGTAGTATAGGGAATAATATGAACAAAATAGGAGAAAATCTATCAGTTCTGTTTTAACTTGCATTCATTTTTTAAAAAAACTTCACATTCTTCTCATCCCAAGCATGTCTAAACTGGCAAATCTTTGCACATTCCTATTAAAAAACATTTGAAAGAACTAAAACATAGGATCACAAAACTCATATAAATACAAGGACTTAGTCATGTCTAAAATGAAAAGGAAAGGACTATGTTGTTTAGAGGATTGAAACCTCACTATAACTCTGTATGTCTTTCCCAGTAAGATCTTGATTCTCAAAAATGCACCTCTTCTGCAGTAAATTCCAGTGAAATAAATGGCAATTTGTCAGGAGTGCTTTCACTGAAGCTTGCAGCCTGAAGAAGTAGGCAGACAGATCAGGAAGGATGGAATTGGACGGATGTTTTCCTGTGATATGTACTTTGCCTTGGTGGAATGGGTTTAATTGCTTTATAATAACGGATAAAGCTGCTGCCTTGTTTTTCCAATTAGTCGTGTCTGTCTCTGCATTCACAAAGTGCCCCTGGCAAGGTAAATAGGACCAGCAGTGAGCATTACTGAAAGCTGCAGCTGGCTGACAGTTGCAATTTTATGAAAACATTTTTCCCCCTTCAGTGTTTCAGGGTGGATTGGGGGAGAGGATATGAGCTTCAGCAGTGGTTGCCTGCAGCTTCCTTCAACTTCCCCTTTTAATTAAAAAGCTTAATTGGGAGTAATAAAAACTTCCAATTAAGCTTTTTAAATAAAAACTAAAAGCTTAAAGTGGCTGTGGAAGAAGATAGCTACAGTTGAAATCCATAACTGGCAATTTCATTAGTAATAAGCTTCTGTTTTACTATGTGGAATACAGTAGTTTTATGTTTGAAACTACATGACTGGGAAGGAGGAAAAATGGAACTTTTGGGCTTTGTGGAGATCATCCCAAGTTCCAGAACTCTTCTCTAACCATTTGGGAAAACAAAGGAACAGTTTTGATATGGGAGGGAAATGAGGATTTTAGGGCCTTTCTGCACAATGTTTTTGCCCTTTTACCCAGTGTATTAAATTTCTTGGCTCCAATTGTCAATAAAAACGTTTACCTCTCTTGATCTGGAATGATTTGATTCCTTTTAAAATCAGATAATTATGTGTTATAATTATAAAATGTCAGGTCTGAAAATTAATTTCTTGAATGTGAGAAACTGAGAAATTAGTTCACTATGAAAAACACTAATAATACATTTATTTTTAATTAACTTTTTGTTTAAAATCTTGGTGTGGGGCCAGATCATAGGATTTACAGATGCAGAATGTCATGAAGATGCTCACTGCTGAGGTTAGGGGAACACATTTTGTTAGTGGTTCCATCCAAATGGCTTTTTTTGGGGTCCTTTTCAAGTTGCCTTCTTGCTCCTTGGATTTTTCTTTAAATTGATTACAAATCCCACAATAGGAATTTTGTCTGGCAATGGTGGCAACCTGGGAATGGTATAGTATACCTCTGACTACTGTCAGGTTGGGAAAGGCTGTCCTAAAGCATGGGGTCTCATCTTACAACCATTGTTTGTCACTCAGTCTGCCTTCTCTCTTTTCTTTCCACTCTCACCAACAAGGACACTTCTCTGACTCTTCAAATACCTTATTTGTTGAAGGACAAGAAGTGATTTGTTTCAGCTAGAGGACACTGATCCACCACAAGCACAGCAATAAATGGATTGCTGCCAAGATTGGTTAGTGAATCAAGGCTGGAGATTCTTTATCAGATATGCTTTGAGATATGTTCTGCACATCTGAATCATTGCATCCTGTTTGCCTCTCTGTTCCCATTCAAATAGTGTGGTCTGCAAAGATAATCTTTCTTTAATTTTATAATCAAAAGGGTTGGGGAAGAAGAAGAGGAAAAGGAGAGTGGGTAAGTAAAAAGTAAAATGGCTGAAGGAAAGAAAGAAGCCAAGAAAGAAAGAAAAATGAGGGTCTGTTCTGAGGAAAACTTTATTTTATTACCATTATGTGAGCAAGATTATGAAGTGGTTGCAACATGCATTATCTCTCTAGTCAAGGGTGGGAATCATGTTGCCCTCCATATGTTGTATTGCAGCTCTCATCAGCACTATACAGTCAAGCCAAGGGTGAAGAATGAGAAGAGGAGAAGTCATTAGAGTGTCACAGTGCACCTCAACACTCATAAAGTTTCCAGACATTTTTCTTCTATGCAGGTCCATGCAAGGGAAGGGTGAGATACCTATCTTTTCAAAAGGCACCTGATTGCTAAGCAAACAGATCACTCCCCCAATCTCTTTGCCACCCTACCAACATTTCATTCAAAGACTCATTTCCCCTGTCTTTTTAGCTGCTTTTAATTTTCTCTTCCTGCTCTGACTTAGGCTGCAGAATGTTGTATCTCTCTGCCATTTTCCCAAAGAAATCACACAGATCTGCCTGCCTAACAAGATAATTGCATGATGCATTTCTTCCAATTCTGATGTTTCTTCTCTGGAGACAGCAGGCTTTTCCTGTTTCACTGAATGTGACAGAGGGAAACGCACCCAACATAATGATTATGAATGAATTCTAACAATTCAGTTCACTAAAGCATATTTTTAAGTTACCGTAATCTGTTAAAAGAGGCATCTAGTGAGCTAGGGGAAATTGACAGAAAAACCTGGCAAATCATAATGTAATGAGTTAATTAACAAGTTAATTCCAAACTATCACAATGTACAAAAGTTAGCTTTTGAGATTACAACTCCCAGAATTTTCCAGGCAGTATGTAGTTACCTTTTAGACAACTTCCAGAATTCCTTAACCAATATGGCTATTGGCTTTGCTGACTGGGAATTCTGGGAGCTGTAATCCAAAAACTGGTATCTCTATGCTCAGTCCAAGAAGCAAAAATAGGAATACATGAAAGACATTTACAAGCATGGGTTAAAGCACTGCTTGAAAATGAAGATGAGTTAGAAGAGGTTTCAGCCAAAAGGAGAAAGTCTGAATAGTTTGCTGCAACTGTGAAAATGGAACATATGTTTGACATGGTCTATGATCAAAGTTTTTAAATATACATATAATTGGTCTTCACTTTTACTACCTGTTTTTCCTGAGGCCTATCTATCAGATTTTAATTATGTATTCAGTTTTAATTATGTATTCAGAAGTCGAGCCCTCCCTCCAGTCCATTTGCCTTGGTCCAGGCCTCATAGGGGGAGATGAACGGTTAGACCCCACCACCATTCCCTTCTCCTTTTGTGTCATGTCTTTTTAGAATGTAAGCCTGAGGGTAGGGAACCGTCTAATTAAAAAGATTTTATGTACAGGGTTGTGTAAATTTACAGCACTATATAAATAAAGGTTAATAATAATAATAATTTCCAACAATCCTTCCAAATGCACACTTTGTGTCCAATTGCAGCTGAACATCTCTTGGTTCTGTGTATTTCAGAGCATTCTCAGCATATGTTTATTAGCAATCTTCTGACTTTGGTAAAGTGCTGTGACTTTTCATTCTTGCCCCCTCCTTTCCCCAGGTATTGTTGACCAATTCCTAATTATTTTTGAAATATTATTTTCCTTATATGAGCTGCCTATAGAGTCAGCTTCCCAGATTTGTTTCATTTTGGTTAAACTTCAGCTCCATTGTTCTTCACAGGTCTTACTACCTCTATTGCCTGCTCTTTTTCCTACAGAAGGATTTGTGATACAAGATTCTATGAACCATATCTCTAATAGGAATAATAAGCTAAGATGGATTAGTTGGTCTCAGTTCAGAATATAAAACATTCTGTAAACATCTCTGAAGGTGTTAGCCACAGATGCTGGCAAAAGATCAGGAATAAACTCTTCTAGAACATGGCCACATAGCCTGAAAAACCCACAAAAAACTGTGGATGCTGGCCAAGAAAGCCTTCGACTTCACATTCTGTAAACAGTTTCACACGATTTGTACAGGGTACTGTGAAAATTGTTTGTAATTTTGTTTCTTTGACAATTAGATAAAATTGTTTAATACACTGAGAGAAAAGAAATCTGACTGGTATTTGATATCACCTGTGACTATCATGGGATGCTATGTACAGTATCAATCTCGGTAACAATTCTACCATTTTGAGGGAATGTACCAAGAAGGAAGTTGATAATTGTAGGATTTAATGATGTGATTCATGGGCCTGATTAGTTTTAAACTCTTCCTTAGCTATCAAAAATTGAGCTTTTGAATCAACACATTCACTTTTGCCAAGTAGTTTGAGCCCTACTTCAAAGGTTTCCATACATGCAATGCTGATATCTTGAATTACAAGAAGGAAAGAGATAGTGATTTTTAAAAAGAGATGGCTCTTTCAGTGTGTTGTGTTCTTCCTTAAAAAGATTATCCTTACCAAAATAAATTTAATAACTCATGAGGCCCTCTAAAGGGAGTTTAAAGAGGGTATCAAGGTCTCACTGCATTGTGTTATCTTCTATTTCAAATCCTTTTCAAGTAAGATACAAAGAATAATAGCTATATATATCCAATATGAGGAGTCTGAAGATTCTGCTGACTTTGGATTAATGGAAAGATTTCCTAGCTATCAGTGTTTAAGCTTCACTTCTCAGTCAGTCATTCTTGACAAGGCCAAAATAAGGCACTAATGGCAGTCAGGGCAGAGAAGTTGGTTTTTCATTAGTTTAGGCAGAATGTCAATTAAACAGGTATTGAGATAAAGCAATGGTGGCTAGATTAACTTTACACTACTTCATGGATGATAAGAAAATCCATTTACAGGTTCTATTTCACCCTGAATACACTAGCCAAGGCAAAGGTCTCTTATATTTCTGCCTGTAAAGATTGCTGCCACTTTCCCAAGGACTGTTGTGTCACAAACAAAAACATTTTTTTAAAAAGGCACAATTCTTCATCGTTGCCATTTTTGTATAATAAAATACTTAATTAAAATAACTTCAAATTACTCAATTAAATATTAGTTTTTCTGTATTATTAATGCATTATGTAAGATTTATTGAGTCTGTTTGCATGACACAACATTCTAGAATTCTGGAAGACCAACATGGTGGTGCACAAAAGCAGATTGTTTTTGCCAGAGAAGATAAACAAACCATAGACCATTAGCATGACATCCCAAGCAGGCAGCTGGTGCTCTGGCTTGTTTCCTCCTCCCCAAAAACTAGAGAAACAACTGAAGAACAAACTATTCTTTTTTTTTTGGTGTGGGGGAGGTAGAGTGCCGGTTCCTACTGGATTTCTATTTCATGCTAAACAAAAAACATGGACCAAAACTCTTTGCTTTGTTTGGCCATTCCTGATGCAAGCACACGTCTTTAATAAGCAAGAATCTGAAGAACTCTTTTCCCAACTGGGATCAAATTTGGAGTTCCACCCCTCGAGAAATTTGTGTGGCACACCAAAAGTTCTGATAACATTTTATTCCTTTTCCCTTTCTCTTCTTTTCAGCAGAACATATTTTTTTCCCTTCCCAGCATAACATATACGGAGCAGTCTTTGAAAATTGTGCAAGAGTTTGAGAGACTATGAAACTTTGCAATAAAAACCTGTGGTCTCAGTCTTTTCACAATGCATGGAAAACTGTATCTTTTAGAAAATAAACCCCACCCATATGATGAAGGGATGGATGTGCCTAGTAAAAACCTAAATTGTGTGCTATATCCTTATACAAACAATATCATGAAGGGTTTGACATGGCTGCAGTCTTATATCCATTGCAACTTAAATCCAGTGCAACCAAAATATCATGCAGCAGGAAATGAAACTGAGGCCATATACACACCAGCCATTAGGGCTGGCATGGGGGCAGAGACAGGGCATAGCATCCTCACGATGTACACCTGACTCCAACCCCAGGGCACTCTGATGCTGCACACCATTTCACGTGGCGCACAGCATCATGGTGCTCCTCTGACACTGTGTACATATGATGCAATGCCAAAGGAGTGGAGACAGGGCATAGCATCCTCACGATGTACACCTGTCTCCACCCCCAGGGCACCCTAATGCTGCACACTATTTCACATGGCGCACAGCATCATGGCGCTCCTCTGACATTGTGTACATATGATGCAGCGCCAAAGGAGCATCACATAGCTTTGGCAATGCAGCAAAGGCACCCTTGAAAGGCCAGATTGGAGCCACGGCATGAGTGTGCCACAACTCTGATCAGCTAGGAAAGGGCCCCCTTAGTGGCTGTATGTACAGAACCTGAGGCTGTCTAAAGTTGCAATCTTAGCAAATGTTAATGTTACAGCATTTCTTTCCCATGCTCAAAGCTAGTTCCAGTTTTCAAGGAACACTCTGCAGTTCTCATGAGAGGCTTCATGGTTTTTGGAAAGCTATGAGTTTTGGGGAGGGGGGGGCAGCTGTGTAGCTTCTTCTGAAGTTATAGGATGAAAAATGGTTTCATTGTTCTCAACACTGGTTGGGAATGAAAAAAAAATGAGAGCTACCGTTTGTATGGCACAATGATATAAACAGCTTTCTGAAGACTCAGAGGCCTGTACACAGTGTGCAATCGTAGCTAGTAAAGCAGACATACCTCTCACATAGGAAATTGCGCCTATGAAACACCTTTCAGCTGCTTGACTGAGTTCATCTTTTAAACATAAGAGTATCTTTTAAAAAAATATCCCATGGGAGGAAAGTAAGCTGTACCTCATCTGGGGCACTCTGAGGCTTTGTTCTGAAGAGAGGATGACTGAAGTTCAAAACACACCGCAGAAATAATCTAGTTTGAAACCGCATTAACTGTCCTGGCTCAATACTAGGGAATTCTGGGAACTGTAGTTTTGTGAGACATTTAGCCTTCTCTGTCAGAGAGCTTCTGGTGCCACAATAAACTACAGTTCCCAGGATTCCCTAGCACTGAGCCAGGGCAGTTACAGTGGTCTCAAACTGGATTATGTCTGCAGTGTGTTTTGGACCTTACCTAACAGCTTGTACTTCTTACCATTTCTCAACCATGGGTAAAGACTTTATAAGATTCTAGCAGAAGGTCATCATTTGAAGCTTGCCCCAGAGAGAGAAAAAGTATGTTGCCAGCCTAGGCTTGTGTACCCTGGGCATCAAGTACACCATTGTCTGGAGGGAATTCAGCTTCCATCACCTTAGGGAATATGTGTAAGTTTTATTTGTTTTTGTCATTTGAATATGGCATCCATCCATCTTCAATAAACTGCATGGTTACTTGTTACATTGCTTTATTTCATTTTAGTAACTCCAGAATCTGGTTTGACTGGGGCATGAGCAGAACAGGACCTCAGAATGGCTACAGCAGCCATAACTGCTTTGTTGTAGCAAACTTTGGAGGCAATGGCTCATTACATGAAATTCATAAATATGTATCATGCTGCTGAAGTGGGCTGTAAGCTACTGTCAATAAATGGAGACATTAAGGTGGCACATTATTTTTGGGTCTTTCCCCTATGAATGCTGCTTTAAGTTTTAACTCCTGAGAAGGAAGAAAACTTTTTTTTTCTTCTGTTTCATTATCTTGTGAATGGTCATTTGTGAATGCCTTAAATTTTCTTGTACTGAAAAGCTGAATGTGTTCCCCACTGAATAGCAGAAGCAAAGATACCTTGACAAGCATTCTGAATGCACAGTGACTGCATAGCTTTGGGAACACACTTCCTGAAATGGCTGAAATGTATGAGATACCTCTTTTGCTTGTGTCTAGTTGTTTACACTCTGTGATGGAGAAGAGAATATCCATTGTTCTTTTTTAAATCACATTATTACTAGCTGAAATGAACTATCTGCTTTCAGAGCAACAGAGGTAAACTTGGCTTCACTGTTTGTTGTCCTTGTCCTTGTTATGATTCATAACAATCTTAACACAGCCTCAATGTTTGCATTCAGTACTGGTGAATTAGAAGATAATGAAGGGTCACAAAAGGATCTATCAAAGTGATAAGAATCAGACACCATGTAAACACAGATGAATTAGCTGTAGAATAATTTATTTGGAGGGCAATGGCATTGATGTTTCTCATAAGACTGTAAACTCATTGTTATTGTCTAATATGTGTTCTGATTTGCTTGGAAGGTTACTTTTTTAAAAAAGCAATTTGTTAGGTAACTCATAAAGACTACACATTACGTATTATTGTTGATTTGCAGTGATAATGTGCTATGTTGCTTATTACAGTACTGGCTGCTTTTTCATTACTTTGTAATTTTATTTTAGGAGGTAGTTGTAATTATCTCTCATTATCTCTCAAGTCAGGGGTGGGAATCATGCACTCTTCCATATGCTTGACTACAGCTTCCATCAAACTTAGACAGCCAAGCTAAGGGGGAGGAATGATGAGCGTTGCAGCCCAACAACATATGAAACGCAGCATGGTCTCCACCTCTACTTTTTCTACAACTTGTAAAAAGTTTTGGGGAATGTTAGTGTAGCAGTGATGGCACTGGAAAAGTCATTTTGGAGGTTGTGTACTCATTGCTTAAGAAAAACCTATGAAATTAATGTGATTGTCATAGGGGAACAGGCAACGTGAAGACACATGCTACTACTACTATGCTGGTTGCAGGCCTATATGACCATGGTCTTAATATGACCTAATGCTTAATTCTTTTCAAACCTGTGACATTATTTGTAATCTAAGTTTAGATTAGATACTGTTTGAACTAGTTGAACTACTCAACTACTCCACTTTGGGTAGGAAACAAAATTTATAGACAGCAGAAAGTTAAGTGTATAAACCAATGCAAACATTCTAACTTCTTTATTAGTTCTGCCTGGATGGCAGTTTGTTGGAACAAAATTACAGGGCAGGGATAGGAATCATGCAGACTTCTAGGTGTTGTTCAACTACAGCTTCCAGCATTTTCCACCATTGATTAGGCCAGTTAGGGCTAAAAGTTGCAATTCAGCTACATTTATAGGTTGATCCCACCTTGTTTATGCAAAAATTGGTATATGCATACTTACATTTGGAATGGAGCCATGATAGAAAATATTTTCCTAGATTGGCCACACTTTTAACTCTTCATTATACAAAAGTCTTTATTTTCCACTGCCAACATGTATTTTGGGACTCTTTGACAATGAGAAACAGAATATGGGACTTTAGATAAAAATTCAGTAACTGTCTATCAGATACATCAGTGGTAAGCCCCCCCCCCCCCCCAGTTAGATTATTCATTAGCAGTGGGAACCATATAGTTTAGTAGCTTGAGTGTTGAAATAGGATTCTAGGACATCAGTGTTCAAACCCTCATTCAGCCATGGAAACCCACTGGGTGATCTTGAGGAAGTGATCCTCTTTCAGCCTTAGATGAAGACTGTAGCAAACTTTCTCTGAATAAATCTTGCCAAGAATACCCAAGGATAGAGTTACTTTACATGAGTTAACTTGAAGGCACAGAACAACTACAACAATTTATCATGACCAACCATTGGGGAACATGCTTTTCAGGCAAGGCCAGATCAAAGTGATTGGATCAGGTCCCCAAATAAGGTGTTCTTTGTGTATGCGTGTATGCTATTCTATGAGAGCTGGCACACAAATTACATAGTACAAGAGAGAATAAGGTAAAAATTTGCATGGATGAATCAATTTCCAGCCCTGAAGCTTCAATTAAATTAAAGTTCGATCCCATGTACTTTATTCAGTTACTTCCAAAATGTTGATAACAAAAATATTGGTAGATCCAGGAAGTGACCAGAGAAGAAAAGGAGGCAAGCAATAGCTCTCTCTTCACAACTAAGCCTCTAACCAGTGACAGTCTCAGAGGCTTACCATGCTGAAATTGTTGGCTAAACGCTTCAGAAGCGCTGAGGTGAGGTAGCCAATTCTGAAGCATTACTGAAGTCCATCTCCTCGTCTCTCCCATTGATGAAGCATTCACAGAACAGCAATTTCTTTAATAATGGGAACTTCCATTATAAAAGAAATGGCTGCTCCATGAATGCTTCGTCAACAGGAGAGGCAAGGGGATGCCTCATTGATGCTTCAGAAGCATGACCAGCTATAACAACAACAACAACAACAACAACTTATTTTTGTATTCCGACTTTCTGCCTGGGCAATCAAGCCGGCTTACAGGGAATAAAATAGATTGAAATAAAACATTATCTAGATAAAAAGATAGACCCCTCTTAAAAAAGAATTAAATATAGTACTATTTAAAAGAGAAAAAAATAATCAATTAATAATCAATTTAAAAGTGCTTTGAAGGGTTCCCCTCCACCTCAGAGGAAGTGAATACAAGTTAGAAACCAGGACATCTGTATAAAGTAACATTCCCAGTAGGTTGAAATCACTGATAGAGTTTGGTGAAATAGGACAGGACATCAGGGGCCTTTGACATTGGTGTTTACCGGGGGATATTCTTCGAGAAGGAAGCCCACAGTCCTCTTTTAGTGATTCCTTAATAGTTCTCAGTATGGGCACCGAGGGAGCGGCTGCAGTCACTTGCAACACTTGTGGGATGTTTGTCTTCTTGCCTACAGATGTGGCGAACTTCACATGCCCCAAGTGCAAGTTGGTATCCCTCTTGGAGGAGAAAGTACAGCAGCTGGAATCCAGGGTAGCGACACTTCAGCATGTCAGGGAGCAAGAGGTTTTCCTCGACACAACGGAAGAAACGATCTTGGAAGGGGACCACACAGAGAAAGTCGCTGGGGGTGAGAAGGTCACTTCATGTACACAGGAGGCAGACAGCTGGAGGAATGTCACACAGAGAAGCAGAGAAATCAGGGATAGCTGTAGGAGCTTGCAGCTACAGAATCGTTTCGAAGCCCTTTCACTTATCAAGGAGGATCAGGAAGAGCAGCATGGACAGACTTCAGGGACACAGCAGGGGAGCCTGGGAGTTCCATCGCAGGGAAGAGTTGCTGCTAAGCCTCAGAGGAGGCGTGTGGTTGTGGTGGGGGACTCCTTGCTGAGGGGTACAGAAGCAGTGATTTGTGGGCCCGACAAGATGTCTCGTGAGGTGTGTTGTCTCCCTGGGGCAAAGATCCGTGATGTGACGGAGAGGCTGTCAAGACTGGTGAAATCTACTGACAAATACCCCTTCCTTTTGGTCCACGTGGGAACGAATGACACAGCAAGACACAGCCTTCAGAATATCAGAAGGGATTACGAGGCTATGGGGAAGAAGCTGAAGGAAATGGACGCACAGATTGTCATCTCGTCTCTTCTGCCAGTAGAAGGGCATGGTCCAGGAAGAGAGAGGAAAATAGCAGATATCAACAACTGGCTCCGCAGATGGTGTCGCCGAGAACAATTTGGATTCTTGGATCATGGGCTGCGGTTCCATGAGGAGGGACTTCTAGCAAGGGATGGGCTACATCTCACGCCAGTTGGAAGAAACGTTTTTGCCAACAGTCTGAAGAATTTGATCAGGAGGGCTTTAAACTAAGTTATCTGGGGAAGGGAGACAGCAGTCTGGAAGGCAAAACGGCTAGAAAAAATAGTCAAACTGACATAGAGGGAAGAAGACAAACAGTGCAAGGACCCAAGAATAGGAGCCAAAAAAACATGCACAGACATCAAGTAAAGGGGACACATGTTCTTAGATGTCTCTACACTAATGCACAGAGCATGGGAAATAAGCAAGATGAACTCGCACTCCTAGCACAACAAGGGAAATATGATATAATAGGCATCACTGAAACCTGGTGGGATGAGTCTCACGATTGGAATATAGAAATAGAGGGGTATAACCTTTTTAAGAGGAACAGGACAAACAAGAAAGGAGGAGGAATAGCATTATATGTCAAGGATATTTACACCAGTGAAGAGATCCAGGACATCAATACTGGAGGCCAAGTGGAGAGCATCTGGATAAAAATTAAAGGAGAGGGAAACAACAGGGATGTTACTGTGGGAGTGTACTACAGACCCCCAAGTCAGACAGAGGAAATGGATGATGCCTTTCTAGAACAGATGACCACACAATCAGGAAGGAGAGATGTAGTAGTGATGGGGGACTTCAACTACCCGGATATTTGCTGGAAGTCAAACTCAGTGCTATCCTCAAGATCTAGAAAATTCCTCACTTGCCTGGAAGACAATTTCATTGTCCAAAAGGTGGAAGAAGCAACAAGGGGATCAGCCATCTTAGATCTTATCTTAACCAACAGGGAAGACCTAGTTGATGGGGTGCAAGTGGTGGGATCCTTAGGGGGAAGTGATCATGTTCTCCTGGAATTTGTTATACAGTGGAAAGGGGAAGCTAAGCATAGTCAGACACGCATTCTAGACTTTAGGAAAGCTGATTTCAATAAACTTAGAGAAATACTGGGGGTGATCCCATGGTCAAGAATACTAAAAGAGAAGGGAGTTCAAGATGGATGGGAGTTCCTCAAAAGGGAGATACTAAAGGGACAATTTCAGACAGTTCCAATGAGGAAGAAAAATGGGAGATGTCTCAAGAAACCGGTATGGATGACTAAGGAACTTACAACTGAGCTAAGTTTTAAACGGAACATGTATAAAAAATGGAAAAATGGGGAAATCACCAAAGAGGAATTCAAACAAATAGCCAGTACATGTAGGGATAAAGTCAGAAAAGCTAAAGCGCAAAATGAACTCAGGCTTGCTAGAGATGTTAAGAACAATAAAAAGGGCTTTTTTGGATATGTCCGCAGCAAAAGGAAGAAGAAGGAAACAGTTGGGCCACTGCGTGGAGAAGATGGCAAAATGCTCACAGGAGACAGAGAAAAGGCAGAATTGCTCAACACCTTCTTTGCTTCAGTCTTCTCAGGAAAGGCAAAGGGTGCCCAATCTAAGGATGATGGGGCAGAGGACAGAATAGGGGAATTTCAGCACAGAATAAGTAAAGAGACAGTACAGGAATACCTGGTTAATCTAAATGAATATAAGTCTTCAGGACCAGATGAACTACATCCTAGGGTATTGAAAGAACTGGCAAATGTAATATCGGAGCCATTGGCAATAATCTTTGAGAACTCCTGGAGAACAGGAGAAGTCCCAGCAGACTGGAGGAGGGCAAATGTTGTCCCAATCTTCAAAAAGGGGAAAAAAGAGGATCCCAACAATTATCGTCCGGTTAGTCTGACATCAATACCAGGAAAGATTCTGGAGAAGATCATTAAGCAGAGAGTCTGTGAATATCTGGAAGATAATTCCATAATCACAAAAAGCCAACATGGGTTTCAGAGAAACAAGTCATGCCAGACAAATCTGATCTCTTTTTTTGATAAAATTACCAGCTTGGTAGATGAAGGGAATGCTGTGGATATAGTGTATCTTGACTTCAGTAAGGCATTTGACAAGGTTCCCCATGACATCCTTGCAAACAAGCTTGTAAAATGTGGACTAGACAAGGTAACCGTTACATGGATTTGTAACTGGTTGACTGACCGAACCCAAAGGGTGCTCAACAATGGTTCCTTTTCATCCTGGAAAGAAGTGACCAGTGGGGTCCCACAGGGTTCTGTCCTGGGCCCAGTGCTATTCAACATCTTTATTAATGACTTGGATGACAGTATTGAGAGCCTAGTTATCAAATTTGCAGATGACACCAAATTGGGAGGAGTAGCTAATACCCCAAAGGACAGGATCAAAATTCAAAATGACCTGAATAGACTAGAAAGCTGGGCCAAAGCTAACAAAATGAAATTTAACACAGAGAAATGTAAGGTCCTACACGTAGGGCGGAAAAATGAAATGCACAGATATAGGATGGGGGACACCTGGCTGAATGAGACAACATGTGAAAGGGATCTAGGAGTCCAAGTAGACCACAAGTTGAACATGAGTCAACAGTGTGATGCAGCAGCTAAAAAGGCCAATGCAATTTTAGATTGCATCAATAGAAGTATAGTGTCTAGATCAAGGGAAGTAATAGTGCCACTCTATTCTGCTTTGGTCAGGCCCCACCTGGAATACTGTGTCCAGTTCTGGGCACCACAATTCAAAAAGGATGTTGAGAAACTGGAGCATGTCCAAAGGAGGGCGACTAAAATGGTGAAGGGTCTGGAAACCTTGCCCTATGAAGAACGCCTTAGGGAGCTGGGGATGTTTAGCCTGGAGAAGAGAAGGTTAAGAGGTGATATGATCGCCCTCTTTAAATACTTGAAGGGATGTCACATTGAGGAGGGAGCAAGCTTGTTTTCTGCTGCTCCAGAGAACCGGACTCGGAACAATGGATGCAAACTGCAGGAAAAAAGATTCCACCTCAACATTAGGAGGAACTTCCTGACAGTAAGAGCTGTTTGACAGTGGAACACACTCCCTCGGAGGGTGGTGGAGTCTCCTTCCTTGGAGGTTTTTAAGCAGAGGCTGGATGGCCATCTGTCAGGGATGCTTTGATTGGGAGTTCCTGCACGGCAGGGGGTTGGACTGGATGGCCCTTGTGGTCTCTTCCAACTCTAAATTTCTATGATTCTATGATTCTATGATTCTATGAAAACAACCACATAATATTAAACCAGCGAATTTTTTGGTGACAATGTTGGATGGAGTGGGGAGAGCTCAAGTGAGCTGGAATGTTCTATTTGGAGAAGGCTTGCTGGAAGAGATCCATCTTGACAGTTCTTGACAGAGCCCTGGTGGCGCAGTGGTTAAATGCCTGTACTGCAGCCACTCACTCAAAGACATAAGGTGGCGAGTTCAATAATAGCAAAAGGGCTCAAGCTCGACTCAGGCTTGCATCCTTCCGAGGTCGCTAAAATGAGTACCCAGATTGTTGGGGGCAAGTAGCTTACAGTTATAAACCACTTAGACACTGCTTAGGTGGTATGAAGCAGTATATAAATGAGGCTGGTTGCTTGAGTGCTGTAATCCGCTTTGATTCCCACCGGAAAAGGCAGAATTGAAATAAATCCTATTATTATTATTATTATTATTATTATTTTAAAGCTGTCTAAGCTCGTTATTTGATGGATCTCATCCAGCAAGGCATTCCATAGCCTGAGAGCAGCAGCAGAAGCCCTCTGGGAGGTTTCTGTTAGTCTGGTTTTCATAGGCTGCAGTAGATTCCTCCCAGAGGACCTGAGGGTGCGGGGCGGATTGTATGGAAGGAGGCAATCCCTGAGATAGGTTGGGCCCAAGCCATGTAGGACTTTAGAAGTTACCACCAACACCTTATACTGTGCCCGGAAACCAATAGGCAGCCAGTGAAGAGATTTCAAAATTGGTGTAATATGATCAACTCTGAATTTACCAGTGATCAACCTGGTACCACACTTCCATGCTTCTGAAGTGTTTTGCCAACAATTTCAGCATGATAAACCTCCATGTGATAATCCCCCTAGAGCCATTGTACCAGTTGAACCATTGGTATTCAAGACCACTTTCTAGGAAGTATGATTGTTACTCAAGACCTGTGGAAGAGAAAATAATAACTGTTCTTCACTAACCTGAACTATTCTGCTGCACTGTATGCATTTATATGGAGGCAAGCCTCATTTAAATGAATTGAGTTTTTTTTCTCAGTAGACACATATAGGGTATTTGTCATCTGGATATGATGTGTACATTTTAAAGTGGTGCTTCTTAAGCTATCTGATATGGTGACTGGTGGCAGAGGATGAGGTGGGTGGGGGTTTTCCCCAGTGTGTCAGGGACTGGTACCGTATTTGTGCCCATTGGCTATGACTGGTCTTTCTTTCCTGGAAGCTCACGAGGGATCAGCAGCTGATGGCTCTTGGATGGGCACTGGTCCATTGACTGCTGCTTCAATAGCACAGCTGTAAACAGAGTATGGATGTGAGATTCCTATGGGCACATTGGCTGTTTTCTGAAAGCCTGCTCCTGTGGATATTCCAGAGCAAGTTTTAATTTAAAGAAGGATGTGTGTGCCCCCCTACAAATATCTCCTTCATTTCCTCCTGTGACTATCTCCTTTTCATAGTGGTAGTGCTTTTATCTATAGCCTGTGAATTTTTTTTTCTTAGCCCTTCTCTACTTTTTTGGTAATAGCACCTGGTTTGCAATTCGTGTTCCATTTTCAGTCTAGTTAGCTCTCTTCTCCCCCAAGGTCAAATGACTGGGTTATATTGCCATTGTGTTTTGCTTTCTTTGGCACTGCAGGAGTCACAAGACCTACTCATACATGTTCTCCCTGTATTCAATGGATTGTCCTATTTTCTTTGGTGCACTTATGTTATCCCAATAATTTAACCTGAAATTGCAGAGTTTTGTCTATTTTCAGCAAACAAAATACTCCCCTTGGTCAATGAATTGCTTACTTATATTGAAGTGAGTTTCTCACAAACTGTAGGCTGAATCCAGGATAAAATGTTCTAATGTGGCAGGTGTAGCTGTGATTTTGGGGCATGATGATGTGGGAGGGTTTGTCAAATAACCTGTAACATAGATTCCACTGAAGTAAAGTGGCCATGATGGGACTCAGTTCCAATAGAACAAAGGAACATATACATATATATTGAGAGAGGGGTGGGGTGGGAAAAATGGGATTGTCTTTCAACCAAAATGGTTGAAAGAGAAAGAGAGAGATGCTTAATCCTCTCTGTTCTTTCAACAATCCACACAGTGTTTTTAATTATTAAATATTTTTGCCTAGCCAGATGCTCCAGATCTGAATGTAAAGCTGACTGAGGGCGTTTTGGGTGACAATTGACATTTGGTGGAACACTAGAGGAAGGTAGCTTCCATGTCAGTGGGGCAGTGAAAGTTTTACTCCCAACTTTAAAGGATTTATCCAAAGTGCCCACCAGATTGGTTCAGCATTGAAAGGATGGATTCACCACTCCTCTATGTGAAAGCCACCACTTGCTATTGAAGAGAGTTTAATTATTTCACCATTTTCTCCATCAGTTCTCTGCTCCAAATTCCTTTTGACCGCCCTGTGTTTTAAGCAAATATTGCAGTTGTTCAGATAACTTGTTGTACTCTATTATTGTTACATTTTTATGTGTCCTTATGAGAATTTTTCTGACTGTCTTTATGCATCATCTTTTGTGCACACAAACTCTGTGGGAAGCAATGTTGTCCTCTCATGTTCTTCCCTTTCTTAGGTTGATCTGAAGTCTGAGGCAACTTTGGGACTTCAAAGCAATATTTCAGTTATGAATGAAAAAACACATATAATGAGAGTTTGCAAAAGAAGAAAGCTTTTGAGCATAAAAGACATGTGTTTGCATTAGAAACAGAGGAAATAATAATAATGATAAGAAAATGTGATGGCTCATTAGTAAAACCACATTCCATTCCATTCTTACAAACGGAGGCCAACTCATGTTTTGATCTGTCATTTGATTAGCGCTACTAGTTTCAAATGTGATGAGATATTTTCCCCCAATCTACATAATGATATGTGTCTGATAGATTTCTCCACACACCCCATACCCCTATTTTTAGAACATCATATAAGATACCTGATATTTGTCTGTTTACTGCATAGTTTCTGTTTGTTGACACAGAAAAATATACACAGAAGCTATTGTCAAACATAAAATATAAGAAATAGGTTTATGACTGCTTAGTTCAGTATTTTTAATTGATCTTTTAAATATTTTTATTTTCTCCAGATGAGCAGATAGTGTCCTTTCCTTTATTTTATTTTTTTAAGAACGCAGTTGTATTGATTTCTTTTCATAGTAAGCACTTAATGAATCTATGTGTGTGATGTCTGCACAAAAAGAAAAACAACAAACAACTGCTAGTGCCTCTCTAATGAGCCATTCAATACAAATGAAAGTTCATATGCAACCCACAAATGGGCTGTTAATTGAGAAAAGAGCAACAGCAGGAAAAGACGTTGTCCAAGGTAAACTGAAAATTGTCAAGGTGAAGCTCTCAGAATGTGAACACTGGGGTTTCTTGACTACCTTTTTAAAGAAGGCTGCATTGACTCAACCATGGGGGGAGATCTTTAATGAACATCAGGTGCTGTAGGCTATATTTCAGAAGAAGAAAGAAGAAGATGCCATGCCCCAACTCTGCCCCCAGGCTGGCCTTAATGGCTGGTCTGTACAGCCTCTAGGTGTGGCAAAATGGAACACTTGCTGAATGCTTTCCCCTGCTGCTGTTTTTCCTCAAAATCTCCTTAGGAGAAAATTTAGGAGATTCCCTACAGATGGAACAGCACCTGTGGAAATAGTGGTGGTAATTGGGTTTATAGTGAAGAAATATAGAATGGAATTTCTTCAATAGCTGCAGCCTTCACACCCTACCGACTCGTACAAAACAGAGACATAGATATTAATTTCATATTTAGTTTGGGCCCAAACCAGAAACATGGAAAATTAAGGATGTGGGTAACTTGAAAAAAAGAGGCTCTTGGGACAATTCTAAGCCCTGAAATTTTGGACTTAAATCTGAGACATACAGATGAAATCTTGTGATGGTGTCACAAGAGAAAAATTTGTTGCCCAACAGAGGGTCCAAATTAGCAGAAGCAACCTGAGCTATATATAGCAAACAAGTTTATTTCTGAAGAAAAAGGCATCCTGGAAAGCTAAAAAGTGAGCCAACTGAATGTTTCTCATAGTCCAGCTTTTATACCTTTTACAACTTGGAAATATTAATATCTTAGATCAAAGTACATCCACTCTGTCTACCATTCATCAACACCTTTGGGCTGTTCTGGAAATGGTTATGTGTGTTCTAATCTGTTTATCATAGTAAATGGTATGTGAAATTTGGTTAATAGGAACTTTGGGTGTTTACAACAAAAGCCTTGGCCAGAACAGATGGACCAAATGCGCATGCTTCAGGAGTCATCAGTGCATGGCATTTAGACGCCACACATTGTGATGATGCCTTGAAGCTTCCTTGAAGCTGGGCGGCTGCTTCAAAGCACTCTGGCGGCATGGCGGTTATATGCCATACACTGCATGCTGCCATGGGACCATGGCAGGGTGGAAAAACTGCTTTTTTGTTATCCAAAGAAGGAGCAAATCTTTTCCGCTCCTTTTTTTGACAAGGCAGATTGTGGCTGCGGAATGTGGTGGCTGTGGCCCCAATTCATCTTTGGAAGGGACAGCTTAGCCCTCTGTCACTTAAACAAGGACTTTTTTGATTAACACTGGTAAATCAAGAAGGCTCCCCTTCTTATCTATTAGTACATCCACACTGTAGAAATAATACAGTTTGACAGCACTTTAAGTGCTGAAGTGCTATTCTATGGAATCCTGGGATGTGTCGTTTTACCAGGTATTTAGCCTTCTCTGTCAAAGAATACTGGTGCTCTTGATGATATCATTAAGCTCCTGGTAATATCATTAAGGACAAATCATTAAACATAAGCCAGAGTTTCTATATATATATATATATATATATATATATATATAAAATAAAATAAATCAAATAAATAGACCAAATGTAAGGGATGAGGGAAACACACACACACTTTACAAGACAATGTTCTCACATGGAGATTATTCACCATCACTCTGAAGACTGGAGAAGAGGGGTCAAGCCCTGAAGCTCTGGACCAGACTTTGAGATGTGGGAATCCTGGTACTAACTATGGCCAAGTATACTGGCCAAATAGACATTAGTTCCTAATGGTATGCCATGTCAGCAGGGGCAGACTGATGAAGTGATGCCACTATAATTAGATATTGCTGATAGTTCCAGTTCATTTGCCATCTATGAGTGTTGGAAAATACTGCTCCAATCAAGCATTATTTTCACAGCTCCATTCCCATATGCTACAGTGGTTACTTTAGGAACATGTGGGTATTTTTGGAACAGTGGGTACTTTAGAAAGCATAAGGCCTACATTGTAATGCATGATCACCATATCTAGGCAATTTGATCATTTGACCCCAGAAACTCCCAGGTGTCTCTGGTCACATAGAGACTCCTACCTCTCTTTTACCTCTTTTCTTCCTTCTTTAAGTTGGTGAGTCCCAGCTTTTCTAACATCTTATTCTACCTAAAACTTTTCTTTATAGTCAGGACTTAGGCAATCTGTGTATATATGTTTAGAATGTATTTTTTAACTGAACTAGAAAATGTTTCAGTTGTTGTTGTTTCTGTTGTATAATGCAATGGCAATCCAAATGCAATCATGGGGTTTCAAGTAATTGCGTATCAGTGTATCTCACGCAATTTTGGGCAAAAGGAAAGTCATTCTGAACGCAATCATAGGTTTTACATTAATGCGTATAATGCGTATTAATGCGTATAAGAGTATTTCACGCAATTTCGAGCAACGGGGGTCATTTTCGGGATTCGAATTGGCTCAATTCGAAATTGGGAGAAATTTCTCCCATGTGATAAACTCCTTGGTAAGATTTGTTCAGAGGAGGTTTGCCATTGCCTTTCCCTGAGGCTGAGAGTGCATGACTAGCCCAAGGTCACCCAGTGGGTTTCATGGCTGAGTGGGTAATCTAATAGTGGTCCCCAGAGTCATAATCCAACACTCAAACTACTATGCCATGCCGTTCCATAACTTAAATTAGCCTCTTTTCCCTATTTTACAGTTATTTTCAGAAGAACAGCTGAGAGATTGAGTGCATTTTCTCTGCAAACTCTCCGAAAGAACATTGCCTCTTAATTGAATCTTCCTTCATATTTCCCAAAGAGGGGCTAACACCCTGCAAAACTACTCTTTATCCAACAGTGAAAAAGTGAGCAAGGGAAGGAGCAAGGTTAGAGACTATTTCTTAGAATCATAGAGTTGGAAGAGACTTCAAGTGCCATCCAGTCCAATCCCTTGCCATGCAGGAAGACACAATCAAAGCACCCCCAACAGATGGCTAAAAACCTCCAAAGAAGAAGACTCCATCACACTTTGAGGGAGTGTGTTCTACTGTCTAACAATCTTACTATCAGATGTTCTTCCTAATGTTGAGGTGGCATCTTTTTCCCTGTAGTCTGAATCCATTGCTCAGGGTCCTGTTCTCTGGAGCTCAGAAAACAAGCTTACTTAATCCTCAATATGACACCCGTTCAAATATATCCTCAAATTAATCCTCAATGTGACACCCGTTCAAGGGCTATCATATCACCCCTTAAATCTCCTCTTCTCCAAGCTAAACATACCCAGCTTCCTAAATCAATAATCATGGGGCATGGTTTACAGACCCTTCACCATTTTGGTTGTCCTCCTTTGGACATAGTCCAGGTCATCAACATCGTTTTTGAACTGTGGTGCCCAGAAGTGAGCACAGTATTTCAGGTGATGCCCAACCCAAGCAGAAAATAATAATAATAATAATAATAATAATATCTTTATTTATATACCGCCCTTCCAATGATCAGGGCGGTGTACATATACACAAATTAAAACATATACACAAGTTAAAAACATTTGATCAGAATAGTAATTTAACAATTTTGATCCAAGGAATAGCAGTGTTCCGATCCGAGTCATGAAGAGGGAAGGGTAGCAACGGGGGGGGGGGGGGATAATCAGGGGTTAGGCCTGCTCAAATAAATATGTTTTTAACCCCTTCTTCGACTGGGTAAGGGAGGCAGCCAGGCGGAGCTCCGTGGGCAACGAGTTCCAGAGGCTCGGGGCCGCGATAGAAAACGCCCTCTTCCTAGTGGTTGACAATCTGGCCTCTGGAACTTTAAGTAGTTGCTGCCTGGTAGATCTAAGTGTGCAGGGCGGATTATGTGGGGAGAGACGGTCCTTCAGGTACTCTGGGCCCAAGCCATTTAGGGCTTTATAGGTAATAATCAGCACTTTGTACTGAGCCCGGAAGCAAATAGGCAGCCAATGGAGATCTTTTAATACCGGCGTTATATGGCAGGCCCTGGAGGATCCAGTGACCAGCCGTGCTGCCATGTTCTGCACTAGTTGTAGCTTCCGAGTGTGATACAAAGGCTGCCCCATGTAGAGCACATTGCAAAAGTCCAATCGAGAGGTTACCAGAGCATGTACTACAGTTTCAAGATCCCTCCGGTCCAAGTAGGGGCGCAGCTGGCGTAACAGCCGAAGCTGAAAACAGGTGCTCCTGACCGTCGCATCCACCTGAGAGGTAAGATGGAGCGACGAATCAAGGAGCACCCCCAAGCTGCGTACAATGTCCTTTACGGGAAGCATGAGCCCGCTCAGAACAGGTGGAACCACCTCCATCCCTGGGCCGGGAGAACCTATCACGAGTACTTCCGTTTTCTCTGGATTCAGGCTGAGTCTGTTTTCCCTCATCCAGCCCATTACCGATTCCAGACAGGCCACCAGAGGAGCGACACCGTCTGGTCACTGCGTCAGTCGGAGACATAGAGAAGACTATTTGGGTGTCATCAGCGTACTGATAACCCCGCGCCCCATGCCTCCGGATGATCTCTCCCAGCGGTTTCATGTAAATGTTGAAAAGCATGGGGGACAGAATAGCTCCTTGAGGGACCCCAGATTTAAGGGCCCTCTTATCAGAGCAAACGTCCCCCAGCTGCACCATCTGGAACTTCCCAGAGAGGTAGGACCGGAACCACTGGAGCGCAGTGCCTCCGATTCCCACCTCTGCCAGGCATTCCAGAAGGATACCATGGTCGATGGTATCGAAAGCCGCTGAGATGTCCAAGAGCACCAGCAGGGACACGCTACCCCTGTCGATGCCCAGATGGAGATCATCGACCAGGGCGACCATGGCAGTCTCAACCCCGTAGCCTGCCCGAAAGCCGGTTTGAAATGGATCTAGATAATCCGTTTCATCCAAGATCGATTGAAGCTGGATCGCAACCGTCCTCTCGATCACCTTCCCCAAAAATGGCAATAGCGAGACTGGCCGATAGTTATTATGTACCAGGGGGTCGAGGGAGGGCTTTTTTAATATCAGTTTTACGGTGGCCAGTTTAAGATTTTCAGGAAACCGCCCCTCCCTCAAAGATGTATAAATAATCCAGTGTAACAGTGACGTTACAGCCGGCCCCCCCTGTACCGCTAGCCACGAGGGACAGGGATCGAGGGAGCAGGTTGTTTTCTTAACACTTCTAAGAATCTTGTCCACATCCTCGGTACTGACAGACTCAAACTGATCCAGTACAACCAAGTCCACGGAAGCTCTGGACGCCTCTTCTCTGGATTCTGCTTTAACACTGGCATCCAGATCTTCGTTTATCTGAGAGATTTTATCCGTGAAGAAGTTGTTACATTGGTCACAGCAGGCCTTAGTAGGTTCAGGGATCTGGTTCGGGGCAGGAGGGAGCTGAGTTAGCTCTCTCACTACCCTGAACAACTCTGCTGGACGCGACTCCGCGGACGCGACACGAGCAGCATAGAACGAATTCTTAGCTGCTCGTATCGCCTCTCCATAGTCCTCCAAGAGGTGGTCTAGAATATAGTGGTACTAATACTTCCCTCAATCTAAATACTACAGTCATCCCTCCCAATTCATGGTCTTACTATTTGCATCCCTCAGTCTTTCACTGACTGCCAGTCGGGAGGGACATAATGGCGCACACACTGCACTGTACATGGGAACATGCCCTCATTGTTTACAGTGGTGCTCCAATATTGGCAATTTTTCCTGTTTGTGGGAACTCATGGAACAGATCCCTTGCAAACTGGAAGGGACGAATGTATAGTTCTATTGATGCAGCTTGGAATTACAGCCGAGAATTCTTGTCCCTCTGCTTGTTCACACTAAGTATTTTTGTTGCATCTCCATCATACATGGACACCACTGCACAAACACTGCCTGCAGCCAAGTACCTACTATGACTGGCCAGATGCCATTCTATTGCATGGCTGCCCTTTTGACAAAACAAACAGCTTCATTTATATACCACTTCACACCGCCTAAGGAGTGTCTAAGCAGTTTACAACTGTAAGCTGCTTTCCCCCAACAATCTGGGTACTCATTTTAGCAACCTCGGAAGGATGCAAGCCTGAGTCGAGCTTGAGCCCTTTTGCTGGTATTGAACTCACCACCTTATGGTTTTTGAGTGAGTGGCTGCAGTACAGGCATTTAACCACTGCGCCACCAGGGCTCATTTTGATTGGCTACACAGTCACATGTGCAATCCTCTGCTTGTTCAGGGCACTGGTGCGTCAGTGTGTGAGCGATACATTGGCAAAGGACATTCATGGAGGGCCCTCATACATGTCCCCTTCACCTACCTTCACCCCATGCCCTCTGTTGAACCATCTTTCATTTATATTATAATTACATTGTCACACTTTCATTTCTTTGCTTTGTCAAAGCCTTGCACTCTCATGTGCATTTTCTGCCTTGAGTTGGGTTATCCTGACTTCTTTTTGCAGCAGTTTTTAGCCCCCGAGCATGGCTTCAGTGAGGTTAGCAGCTGCTTTTGAGGCGTACATCTTCTAAACATCTTGCCTTCAAAGTGGCTGGAAATAGCTTTGTTTTATCTGTCTGTTTCACCCCCTTGAATCCTTTTGCCAGCATAGTCACTGGCTTTGACAACTGGAGGATTCCGGGAATTGTAATCCAAAAAGGTAAAGTTTTCAAGCTCTGGTTTTGAGCATAAGTTTTCACCCTTCCTATTTTGATGGTCATTAATCTTTCAATACAATTGCATATTCAAGTTCAGTATGTTCTTGTTTATTCAGAAAGAGACATGTTCTCAAGTCAGTACACATAAGGCTGCTACCTCAGTGTCTTAAATGACACTCACCCAGGAGAGGATGGCCAATAGAGCAGCTGTTAAGCATGGCATGCTGTTATTAATGCAACTGGCAAATTTATCATTTGATATACCATTCATTGCTGAGTCAATTGTTTGAAATAGATCTTGTTAACAGCATTGCATAAAAATGGTAATACCAGTCACTGGTAATACCAGTCACATTTTGTGCTTCTGAAAGGCCAGTGAGCAAGATTTTGAAATTGGATTCTCATTCAGCAATCTCTGATGAGTCACAAGGGCTGTAATTTTCTGGCCCACCAACATTGCTAGCTTTCTCTATATCTGGAACATTGTAATACATCCTAATTTTAACATCCATCACAGTCTTATCAGACACTTTTGATGAGAATTAAATAGGAACAGTTACATTTCAACCTTCAAGTTGATAACATGGTGAAGCAAGGAATGAAAAGGACAAGAAATTGTTCTCAGTGATATAACATGATGCCATGTGTCTGAACATCCATCTTAAGCATGGTGCCCTCTAGTGCCTATTGAATTCAAGGGGAATTTGCCTTTATAGGAGAGGAGCCATGAAAATGTTTGGGATAAATGGAACTCTTAACAGAAGCTTGCTGCTTATTTTCGCAAAGCATATTTAAGGTAGCTTATCTCTATTATTATTATTATTATTATTATTATTATTATTACCACCATTATTATTAACCTTTATTTATATAGTGCTGTATATTTACATAAAATAATACCTTTAAAGATAAAAACAGCCTGCTGAGATGGCAAAGCTGAATCTATAACAGTGTCAAAGATACTTGTCCTTCAAATTATTATATGGCAGACTGATACTGGCAAGGGCTACTTTTCACAAGATATTTTCCATTTGGGCACAGACATCAAAGTGCATATGTGCATAAGGCATAAATTATGAAGAGTGCACAGTTTTTCACTTTAAAATAGAGAGTAACAGGTGAAGATTTGATCCCTAATTCAGCAAGGTGCTGAAGAGACTTTTAAAGCCAAGTTCACTTACCCTTTTATTTAATTCATTTGATTCTGAAACAAGGCTGGAAACTATTATAAGCGAATCAAAGAGGGCTAAATCTAATTGTTGTAATTGCTATAACAACAACAACAACAACATTTATTTTTTACCCCGCCTCTCCTGAAGGATTGAGGCAGCTCACAACATCAGATAAAATACAGTGGTCCCCCGGGTTACGAAATTAATTGGTTCCGGCTACTTTTTCGTAAGCCGAAAATTTCGTAACCCGGGGCCTATTTCCCATAGGAAATAGGTAATCTGTTCCGGAGGCCTGGCGGGGGCCTCCTGGCTGAGGAAGGGAAGGTCCGATCCAGCGGATCGGGCCTTCCTTTCGTCAGCTGCGGAGGCCCAGCCTCGCTGGGGAAGGGAAGGTTCCCTTCCCCAGCCAGGCTGGGCCTCCGGGCCTGACGCGAAAGGGAGGCCCGATCCACGGGATCGGGCCTCCTTTCGTTGGGCGCGGAGGCCCGGCCTGGCTCCCGAAGCCAGGCCGGGCCTCCGCGCCTGAGGCACGAAAGGAGGCCTGATCCGCGGGATCGGGCTTCCTTTCGTTGGGCGCGGAGGCCCGAAGCCAGGCCAGGCCTCCCGAAGCCAGGCCGGGCCTCCGCGCCCAACGAAAGGAAGCCCGATCCCGCGGATCGGGCTTCCTTTCGTGTCTCTGTTTCGTCCCTTTTCGTCCCTTTTTCTCCGAGGCCTAGCCTCTGAGAAAAAGGGACCCCGTTTTGTCCCTTTTTCTCCGAGGCCTAGCCTCTGAGAAAAAGGGACGCCGTTTTGTCCCTTTTTCTCCGAGGCCTAGCCTCTGAGAAAAAGGGACGCCATTTCGTCCCTTTTTCTCCGAGGCCTAGCCTCGGAGAGAAAGGGACGCCTTTCGTCCCTTTTCCTCCGAAGCCTGGCCTCGGAGGAAAAGGGACGTCCCTTTTTTTCGGATCGCGGGGGATCCTTCGGATCCCGGGGGATACTGTAGCGGTCCCGCCGGTTTCGGATCCCGGGGTTTTCTTAACCCGGGGGATTCGTATCCCGGGGGACCACTGTACAATAAAAATGCAACATATATTAAAATACATTCTACAGTATTATTCCCTTCCCCCCAACTATACCATAATATCATTAAAACAAAAATCAAACAGTCAAACCAGTCAGAGACAGGGGTGGACAATTTTGGGTGCTCTTTGTGATAGTCTGTGTCTTTGGGAGACTGGGTTGATTACTCGGGAAAGGCCTGTCAGAAGAGATCCACCTTGTGACCCAACTGTTGGTGGAGATCCGGAATTTTATTAACCATGATTGCTTTTAAAAAGCTGTCAAGGTTGATAATGTTTCGAATCTCCTCTGACAGGCCATTTCATAGTTTGGAAGCGACAGATGAAAAGGCCCTCTGGGTAATCACAGTCAACCTGGTCTTCATTGGTTGTAAGAGGTTTTTCCCAGAGGACCTAAGTACGTGGGGTGGATTGTATGGAAGCAGGAGATCCTGTATCACAACACCAAGATATCACTGTGTGGGAGCTCTATGAAGAGGCTAAGTAGTATGCAAAAAGGCTAGGATTCTCACCCTTCTAATGTGTTTGTGTAAGTGTAATACATATCACTGAATCCACTAAATTTAGTAAGCAAAAAGTTGTGTGCATTTCATTGATTTAATGGGTTTACTCTGGTTGGGAATAATAATTGTACTTAGCCCTGACACTTTATTGTGTATTGATACAATATCTCTCAATACAGTTATTAGATATGAGTGTGGCTAAGCATATCAACACATTTGGCTCTCCATATCCATGGATTCTGCATCCACAGATGTAACCATTCATATCTTGAAAATATTAAGCAAGAACAAAAACTCCAAAAAGTAAACCTTGATTTGGCCATTTTATATAAGAGACACCATTTTACTACCCCATTGTATAATGGGACTTGATCATCCATGGATTTTGGTATCCATGGGGAGTCCTTGAACCAGACTCTAGCAGATACCAAGGGCCTATTGCATAATGTAATAATATGTTCAAAACTATATTGTCTTAGAGCTATATTGTCTTTCCACTTTAGTCATGCTCGTGCACAGATAAAGCAGTAAGACTATTGAATGATATCATTCCGACTATTGAATGATAGATGGTGAAAGCTTATCTTTCCAGATTTTAAATATAACACCAACATCCTATATCACCTTTTACTTAATGCAACTTTATGTCTACTTAGATAAGTAGCAAAGCCATTTAGAAACCCTGTTACTGAATTGCAAAGATGCGTAAATTCTGTGTGCTTGATGCACATTGGTGCACAATGCACATTGGAACAGCTGTGATGTTCATCCTCTTATACATTGGTCTCATTGTACATAGCTTTCATTGCTCAATGGTCACCTTGAAAACTTTGCTATATACATAGTAACATAACAGCAGCCCTCTACTGAATAGTGACTTTACAAGAATTACCAATTTCTAATTCCCACAGAGGTAAACCCATTTACAAAGTCATAATTCCCCAACAGGATTCTGGCCTAAGTCTTTTGACAAAAGTAAAAGCATGCATAATCCAACTGGGCTGATCATGTTAAATTCCAAATCACAGGGATAAAATTTTACAGTACATGTGTACCTACAAATGCAGGTTTTTTTCCTAATACAAAATTAGTTGACCAGCCCAAACATTTCCAGGTTTTCTCTTAATCTTATTGCAAGCTACTGAAACAGCTCAGTTTCAGGCATTCCCTTTTCCAAAGAAAGTAGTGCTTTACCTTCTCCCTTAAGAAAATCAAAAGAATAGGAACAGGAAGCTGCCATATATTGAATTAGACCAATGGTCCATCTAGCCCAGTTTTGTCAGCTTTGACTAACAGCAGCTCTCCAAAGTTTCTTTGCTAGCCCTACTTGGAGATCCTTGGAATATTTTGGTATTTTTCCATCCAAGTATTAATAATAATAATAATAATAATAATAATAATAAATTTTATTTGTATACCGCCCTTCCTACGATCAGGGCGGTGAACAACATAAAAGCAGGCAATACAAACAATAAAACCAATTAAAACATTAAGCAAGGATAAGACAATATATCAAATTACAGCGGCAGTATATCAAGGTCTAAACCAATGACGAAGGGGACTCAAGAGTGCGAAGATGTCAAGGGTACGCATGGTTGAACAAGTATGTTTTTAAATCCTTCTTGAATGCAGGGAGGGAGGCAGCCAAGCGGAGCTCAGTGGGGAGGGAGTTCCAGAGGCTAGGGGCCGAGATGGAAAAGGCTCTCTTTGAGGTTGTTATTAGTTTAGCCTCTGGAACTCTAAGTAGCTGTTGCCCCGCGGATCGAAGTGTGCGGGGCGGATTGTGTGGAGAGAGGCGGTCCTGTAGGTATTCTGGGCCCAAGCCATTTAGGGCTTTATAGGTAGCGACCAGCACTTTGTACTGAGCCCGGAAGCGGATAGGCAGCCAATGGAGATCTTTCAGAATAGGTGTTATATGGGCGGTCCTGGAAACACCAGTGACCACCCGAGCTGCCATATTTTGCACTAATTGTAGCTTCCGAGTGTGATACAAAGGCTGCCCCATGTAGAGCGCGTTACAGAAATCCAACCGAGAGGTTACGAGAGCATGTACTACTGTTTCTAGGTCCCCCCGGTCCAGGTAGGGACGCAGTTGGCGTATCAGCCGAAGCTGAAAACAGGTGCTCCTGACTGTCGCATCCACCTGAGAAGTAAGATGGAGCGACGAGTCAAGGAGCACCCCCAAACTGTGTACAGTGTCCTTCACGGGGAGCGTGACCCCGTTCAGGACTGGTGGAACCACCTCCAAACCTGGGCCGGGGGAGCCCACAACGAGTACTTCCGTTTTCTCTGGATTCAGGCTGAGTCTGTTTTTCCTCATCCAGTCCATTACCGATTCCAAATAGGCCACAAGAGGAGCGATGCCATCCCTGGTCACTGCATCAGTCGGAGACATAGAGAAGACTATTTGGGTATCATCAGCGTACTGATAACCCCGCGCCCCATGCCTCCGGATGATCTCTCCCAGCGGTTTCATGTAAATGTTAAATAGCATGTATTATATTAAATAGCAGGTATTATACTGCTTCACCCTGAAGCAATATAATTAGGGTGGGATGGTGGTAGATCTTAATCTGACAAAGTCTCAAATAAATCTGAGAGAGTGTGAACTCTGTATAATAACCAAGTACCTTCCTCTTCACTCCCTTCCTTCTGGAAAGAACTTGTGAAGGTTAGCTGTGACACAGGAATAGTCATACAACACATAAAATTGATGGTTTGTAAACTTCCAGGGATTTTTTTAATGGCTGCAGCCCTGTGGATCCTCATCAAAAAACTCCCAGACACAGTGAAAAGGTGTGGAAGAAAAGATAAGGAGACAGGCAAGATAAGGATCTATATGAGTTCAGAAACAAAGCAAAGAAAAATAAATACATTCTGAAAAGTTTAATGTCATTAGCTGAGTATTGAAAGGTAATCTATTTAGCATTTATGTTTAAGAAGGATTACATAGGAGATTCAGGAAATAACTGAATTATTGGCTTAACTTCAGTCCTGTGTAAACAAAAGAATTTAGAAACATTCAAATATAACAAAAACCTATGTCAGCACTTGAAAAAGAAACCTTGCGAAGGAAATGTCTATATGGATAATTCAAAGGAAATCCTGTTCCACCATCCTCTTTGCAAACTAAGGAAAAGTGGACAACCACCAGACTATGTGGTTGCAGCAACTGGTACAATTTTGTGCAATCTCTTAGAGCAACTTCTCCCTATTGCCAAACCTGCTTCCAAACACAGTGTTACCATTTATGCTTTTCCTGGTAAGTTTGTTGCCATGTTGGGCACATCCAGACTGATTGAAAATTCCAAGATTTTGTTCTTGTTCTTTCCAGTTTTATACTGAGTTAAAATAAACCATCCAGGGGAGATGGTATAAAAACTCTCTGATTGTACTGGGAGCTGATTGAAAATATTCTGGGTTAAACAAAATGTATATGGATCTCCAAAATAAAAAAGGAAAGGAAAGAAAAAAATTGGGATTTTCTAATCTTTGTAATCAATCTGGATGGACCTTCTGTCACCACCAAGCAGAGACACAGAACCATCAAAGGAAATTGCATTTTCTTCCTTTAAACCATCAAAGGCAGTTTTTAAAAACCTACTTGCATTTCCTTTAAAAACAACAGGATCACATTGTTTGGGGTGGGTACCACCTGAGCTAGCACTTCATTTCAGTAAATCATTTCTAAATCCACTGAAGGGGGACTGAATACTCCTCTCTGATAGGAGGAATGGTGACCATGTTGTGAAGCTTTGAATTGAAGATGGTTTGAGTTAAAGATGCAGAAAAAGCAGATGGGCAGCTTAGGGTGCTATTGATGATCTGGCAACTGCCTGTGAGCAAAACCCATTAATTTAAAAATTGCTTACCTGTTTCCAAGTTGGAAATTGGCTGCCTTGCTGCTATTTCTGCATCACCTTGCCATTTGTTTCTGAGAAACACCTAGTGAGAAGCAAATAAAGCAATGAAAAAGTGTATTTCAAACAATATCAACATGTTTATGTTAAGCCTGAGTTTCATTGGCATACAAGATTTAGAATCTATCTTGTTAATTTGTATTAGTACAAGGAGCTAACTATTCATGGTGTAAAAATGCACACAATATAACATGTTACTTAACACCAGTGCTGCTCAGAGTTGTGATCCATGGGTCAGTGCTGGTCCATGGCTAATGGCTGCAAGTGTGCAGCAAGTTTCCAAGGAAGAAAGAAATGGTGGTATCCAAGGGGCTCAAATATGATGCTCATGAAACATAAACCCATAATCCATTTGGGTATGCAATTGGTACTTTACTATCAGTAAAGGAGCAATATGGATTAATGATCCCTCAACAACTGTGACAAAGAGTCAATTGCTTTATTTGCAAAGGAGAACATCAAGTACACCATGCAAGGAGATATGGATCCTAGGTAATACAAAACAGTCTGTAAATCACAGTGGGCCTAGTCTAGTTCTCTAGCCATGGGGGTTTGGGGTGGTGTGGGGATTGCCGGCTTGATCAGCCCTCCTGAGCTCTTCTCCTTTATGTTATGATGGATGTGTGGAGCCAGTTTAATAAAGAATTTACAAGTATTGTTCCTTGCTTACCATTTTTTTGATCTGTGTTAGACATCCTCCTTATAGTCAGACTAGCCAACTCACAACCTCTGACTATGGACGTACTGTAGTCTGATATCTAACAAAATGAGCAGGAAGACCCCAACTCAGATCTCACCTCAGAAATAAGCTCATAGGTTACTTCAGCAATAAACCCCTTATCTCATAGATGGTTATAAAAGGTAGTCTTTTTCATTGCCTCTGTAATATGGACCCAATATTAACTGGAAAAAAGGCTATTGGAAATGGAGAGTATTGTCAACCAATAAGCCCCTACTTGCATCAGTACGACTCTCTGAGTACTGTCTGGTGTAGATGGCTTGGTGGGGCACCACAAAGAGGGCGGCTGGGGAAGGTATCCTTCATGCAACAAGGTGTTATAAAAATATAGAGTAAGGTCCAAAACACACTGCAGAATTAATCCGCTTTGAGACCACTTTAACTGCCCTGGCTCAATGCTAGGGAATTCTGGGAACTGTAGTTTTGTGAGACATTTAGGCTTCTCAGTCAGAGAGCACTCTGATGCCACAGTAAAGTACAATTCTCAGGATTCCCTAGCACTTATCTAGGGCAGTTAAAGTGGTCTCGAACTGGATCATTTTTGCAGTGAGTTTTGCACCTAAGTCATTGTCAAGAACTGCTCTTTCCCCCTGTGAACCATCTTCTGTGTTTCAAACAGTAAAACGATTCCAGTAACCATAAGTGTTAGCAGGAAGATGTCTACAGACAGAACTGATATTTTCATATATGAGCCCAATATTTTCTTTACCCTGCACTATAGTTTCATAGACTTTTTAAAAAAACAATTTGTCCATATTTCAATATAATGTGTACCACCATTCTTAACCAAATTGACCAGCTCCTCTTTACTACTTTTGGTTTATGCTCTACAGTATTCTTCCATGGGAAAAGGCATCCCCCCACATCTGTGCATTCCTCAGACAGGCAATTATCTTTAACAAGGTACCAACCAGTGTCTGAGTTATTCTACCCTATAACTCCCATCATTCAGAGATACCCAACAACATTATATTTATAACCATCAAACATTAACCATAACTATTAAACATAAAAATTCAGCACAAACCAAAATCAACCAATACACAACAAAATCAGTGAGATTCTGACAGTCACAAAGTACTCATTTATAATATCTTCTTAGTGTACACTGATTGTTACTCACAGACCCTGCAATTTTTTAAAATTTTACTAGAATTTCCATAAGCTATCATTCAGCTTGACCAGTAGTTATGGTGGCTGGGCAGGAGGTGGGGTTCAGAGGCAGAGGTCTATTCCCAGAAAGTGATGTTACGAAGCTCATTCATATATGGGGTATATGCATGATTAACTGAACTTATACCAATAGGTTCTTTCTGTTTTTGATTTGAGCATCATTGGTAGTCAAGACTATTATTTCATTGGCAGTATTTTCATAGGATATAAAGCATACTCATCTAGGAGTCACTTTAATAAAATAAATGGAAGAAGATAAGAGTTATGCTGGATCTGACCAGAGGCCTAGTTCCAGATTTTGTTCCCTTAATAAACTAGATGTCTGTGGTCAGTGCACAAGCAGGACATGAACACAATTATACTATTCCACTTGAGTATTTTGGCAGCTGGTATTAAGAGGCTTAGTGCCTCTAATTCTGGAGATAATAGATAGCCATCATGACTAGTTATCCTCTGTTTGATCACATGGATAGCCAAGAGTGGTAAGTCTTCAAGAACTAACATGTTCATGAGGATTCCTTCAGTCTCCCAGCCTGTGGTCTTGAATTTATCACCACAAATACCTCAAAAACCTTGTTTGTACACACAGTAAATCATATATTTGCTTCAAGGGTCCAAATCTCTTCCTGTTTTCCTGCAAGTAATCTTCTTAATGGTGAGTTCATTTTTTGCTTTGAAGAACACTTGTTAAGGCTCCCCGGTTCCATATTTGTACCGCAGGCTTATTCAGTGAGTATTATCATTGGACTGCGACCTGGAAGTCTAGTGAGCTGGATGACTGTGGTTTTTTATCCTACCTGAATGTAGTATTGAAACACAATTTGCATAAGCACTATAAACAACACTTGCACTCCAGACAGACATTTCTGATATATATTGTCAACTACCACCATTGCACACATTGGACAGACTCTTGTGATTTTACATGCTTTCTGCACAATGTTAGGCAGTTTAGCTTTTATGGTTTATTTTGTTGCTTTCAACAGTGCTATTAATCACGCTTTCTCATTTTCTTTCACTGCTGGGATTTGACAGGGATTTTCTTTCACCTTGAAAAATTGCACATAGCCAAGCCTGCCTCTGTTGTACTCCCATAGACTTAACATATCTTGCTGAGAGAAAGCAGATTGGTTTTGTGTGAGGGTGTTTTGTGCTGGTTGCTTCTTTCTGAAGAGTGATTTTAAAATCATGAGTTTGATTCCTCTCTTGGTGCTGAAAGCTCGTAAACAAATCTGCCTTCCAAATTATTTTTTTCTACTGCAAGTTTTTATGATGCCAAAGAAGAGACAACTAGGCTAATTCTATACGCAGTGGACCAGGGAGTAGTAAATGGATATGCTATTAATTTTTATCACTGAAATTCATTTCTAGAAACACTGTTTGATATATATATATATATATATATATATATGATTTGCAACTTCATGATTATGCTGGAAT
Organism: Urosaurus nigricauda; assembly: GCA_034509955.1. Taxonomy (NCBI): domain Eukaryota; kingdom Metazoa; phylum Chordata; class Lepidosauria; order Squamata; family Phrynosomatidae; genus Urosaurus; species Urosaurus nigricauda. The sequence goes on from JAOEGL010000004.1 coordinate 217,220,650, forward strand.
CCTCCTCCTTCAGTGAAATTCATTGTCAATGGCAATAATGATATGCAAAATATAATGTCAAAATAATGTAAAATGACTGAAAAATTGCTAGGGACAGAGGTGGGTTTAGGTCACATGCAATCTCATTCTGGTTCCCACTTTCCCCTTTGCTACTGCTTAATTCAAAGGTATGATAATAATGTGAGTATTAGAATGGTGTAATCATGTGGTGATCACAAATCTCATTTTAAAGGGAACTATATTCCTAGATACAACCAATAAGCATGATTCTTCTTTAAATGAATGCACATACTATCTCACACCATCTTTTAAAACAGAAATGTTTTCTTGACAGTAAATGGACAGTAGTGGTGCAGTTCATAATGGGTTCTGATTGTGTCTGAGGGAGAGTCTGACTAGCTGCCTTTGTTTTTGTTCCTATCAGGGACTAACTAGTGGGTCCCAGGGCATGAAAGATATGGCAACTGGCTAGGCAGTGCTAATATGGTTGAATAAACATGAAATCAAATATAGACCATTGAGACCCAAATATGCAAAGCCCTGGAGTTGGATGAGTTTGGGGTTCTCTTGGAAGTCACCTGGAAGCACAGTTCTCTTTTAAAACAGAGTGCATGCTTCCCGCAGACCTTGTTTTAAAGCAGAGGTAATATTTTTCTTGTTCCCAAAGTGACAGTGGTGGTGGCACAACACCCCTGAAGGTTCTGAGGATTTAGGAAATTTGTCCTTGGACTTGTCCAAATTTGCTTACTCTTGATCTTGAGAAGTACAAGAGAAAAGGAAATTATAAGGCCTCCTTGTGCCAGGACTACAGCTGAAGCACTGAGCACATGCATTGCAAAATCTGTGATTAGGCAGGGGAAGACATGAAATATTATATGAGATATTAGAGAAGACAGTAACAATCCAACTCAAAGGAATTCAGTTTTTCTAATTTATGATAACTCACTTAAATTTGTCAGCTAATTGTTTCTTTCATTATTATGGGCTGCCATCCCATCTTTTAATTGCTTGATGTTTAAAAATTTAGTTTAATGATTTGCTCAACTTTTGATATAAGCTCTCTCAGCTTTTGCACAGTAGAAAGACTAGATAGACATTTCCCTAGATATGAAAACTCTGGTATTTATAATTGTTCCTGAAAGTGTATATTATATTATAGAAATTAGGAGATAGGTAAGTAAAAGCTTTTATTCAGTGGTGTCTTTCTGTACATAGAAAGTTTCTTCCACTTAACAGTAAAGAAAGTAAAAAAATAAAAAAAAATAAATATTTTGATTTTTTCCAAGTCTCAAACTTAACAGTCAAATTCTTGTGTTTGTTTCATGGCACAGTCATTGTGCAAGTGAGTTCACTACCCATTAAACATTTATTATGCTAAGAGTTTCGCTATGACAAATAATTGCAAATTATTACACTAGTATAACAAATGATATGAAATTTTGAGATATATAATTGATTGGGTAAATGTATGACTTTTTGGGGAAAAAACACTTTCTCAGTATTCAGATGTTATGAAAAAATCATGGCTTATTATGTTTGAAATGGGTAGTTTCTCCCTGAGCTCTCGTTCTCTGGAGTAGCCAAAAGGAAAGGTTTAGTATTATTCCTTTGAGTTTTGATTAGCCATGGCTTCTCATGTCATCTGAATTGGACAAACTTTTATTAATTTTAATGCATTTGAAACAAAGCAGCTGCAAGCCATGGCTTATGAAGATATCTTGTTTCTACAAACCATATTAGTTTGTTTCAGGAAACCAGGTTAGCCACAGTTTAGGATTTGGATGACACACTGAACTGTGGTTAATCTAACATGAAAGCAGAAACATCCAATCTCCTCTTTGTGGTTCTAATGGAGGAGGAGAGAGGAATGTATGATCTTGGGGAGAAAATATACCAAACTAATATTGATAGGTACATATGTGAATAAAGTCTTAAATACTTTCTTGAATGGCAGAACACTTTATTTTAAACTAAATATTCAAATAGTTAGTTTAAATATTTCAGTCATGATTTTATTTCTAATAGAGAAGTGACCAGCGGGGTGCAACAGGGTTCTCTCCTAGGATCAGTGCTATTCAACATCTTTATCAGTGATATGGATGAAGGAATAGAGGCCATGCTTATCAAATTTACAGATGACACCAAATCAGGAGGAGTAGTTAATAAACCAGAGGCCAGGATCAAAAATTAAAATGACCTCAATAAACTAGAAAGCTGGGCCAAAGCTAACAAATGAATTTCAACATGGAGAAATGTAAGGTACTGCACTTAGAGTGGAAAAAAATGAAATGTTCAGATATAGGATGGGCAACACCTGGCTGAACGAGACCACATGTAAAAGGGATCTAGGAGTCCAAGTAGACCACAAGTTTGTGGAGTTGAAGACTTTCATGGCTGGCATCCATAGTTTTTTGTGGAGTTTTCGGGCTATGTGGCCATGTTCTAGAAGAGTTCCTTTCTGACGTTTCGCCAGCATCTGTTGCTGGCATCTTCAGAGAATGATAGCCTGGAAAAGGATTAGATATATATATCGTGTGTGACCCTGGGAAGGAAGGAGTAATTTGCAAATGTATTGTTCTGTTGCTAATGGCAGTCCTCAGGGTGGGAGGATATGCAAACAAGGATTAATGTCTGCTAACTGTTGCTCATTGTCTGCTGGGAATCCTCGGCCTTAGGCTGTTGTTCATTTGCCTAGGTTGAGTCTTGACCTTGCTGTCCTTCCGGACTGGTAGCAAAGCCTTGTTTACTCTCAGGGTTTCCTTTTTACTGTTGAAACTGTCCAGGTGTTTATGGATTTCAATGGCCTCCCTGTGCATTCTAACATGGTAGTTGTTGGCATGGTCCAGACTTTCAGTGTTTTCAAACAGCATTTTATGCCCAGGATGGTTTATAGCTGTTCTGCTACTGCTGATTTTTCCGGTTGACCCAGTCTGCAGTGTCTCTCATGTTCCTTGATTCTTTTCTGCACACTGTGTTTGGTAGTCCCTATGTAGATCTGTCTGCAGCTGCATGGAATGCGGTAGACTCTCCCAACTCTATGATTCTATAATTCGATGATTCTAACATCTAATATCATTTCTAATGTTGACCTGAAATGGATCTCCCAGTTAAAGTTACCAAGTCTATATGCTGGAGGGCTAGAAATATTTTCTTCAGCTAACCAAGCAGCTCTGAGTTTCCCAGGGAGATACTGGATTTCTCCAAATGGCAGGAATTGAGAACATGCCGGTTTTGTATTCTCTTGCACTCCAGTGATCCAGATCCCTAGTTATCTGAATCTGAAAATGTCTGCAAGTATTGGCAGCCAGGCTTGTCACCTGTACATCTAGGAGAGATGTGCTTAAATCCCTCCACTGGCTGCCAATTAGTTTCCGGGCACAGTACAAGGTTTTAACCTTTAAAGCCCTACATTGCTCGGGTCCATCCTATCTGAGGGACCGCCTCTTCCCATATGACCCCCCCCCACACACACTCCGGTCCTCCAGGAGGAATCTGCTACAGCCTATGAAGACCAGGCTGGTGCAGACCTCCCAGAGGGCCTTTTCAGCTGTCGCCCCCTGGTTGTGGAATGACCTGCCGTACGAGATGCATCTTATTCCATCCATTGAAGGCTTAAAAAAATCCCTAAAGACACATCTCTTCCAGCAAGCCTACCCAGAAGATGTTTAACACCTCCTGGCTCTGAAATGCAGGTCTTGAGTTTTCTCCACCTTTTTCTCTTCAGCATTTTCCACCCTATACAGCTAAGAACCACGGGGTTGGGATTTTTCATTGCTGTTTTATCTTATTTTTATTTGCTTATCTTAGTTATTTTAATTCTGCTGTGATTTAATCCTGTTTTAAGGAGGGGAGTTGGGCAGGGATGGGATATTTTAATTTGTACTGTTTTTTAACCTTGCTGTAACCCATCCCGATTGCTTGCTCAGAGGGGCGGGCTAGAAATAATAATAATAATAATAATAATAATAATAATAATAATAATTCTCATTAAAAATGAACACAAATAAAATTTTCACCAATCTGCACTTGCCAGATTTGATAGCTACATATAGCTACTTCCAGCATAGGAATGTCCCTGTTATGCAGTTAAAACCTATTAGGGGAAGAAAAGTGGGACTAATGGAGTTGACTACACAGCAATTCAAACCTAAACTTTTAAGAGTCTGGCACTTGAAGCCTCTAGTTTCTCATGCATCCTATTTTTCCTCCATCCAAATTTGCATATATATTCAATCCTGAATATGAAGAATTTTGTGAATGTTGATAAATCCTTATCAAAAATAGAATGAAATGAAATATGCTACCATCTTACCAACTAAGCGCTTCTGAAACCCCAGTTTAGTTACACACTTGTGAGATTATGGCTATTGAAACATCAAAGAACTGGGCTGTGCTTGTTAAAAACAAAGTACTTTAGATTAGAAAAAATGATACAGTGTTTGCACCTCAATCCTGCTATTCTACACACCAGTTAGTTTGATATTACTATCTGAGCTAGCAAGTTCACCTTTTTGGCATTAATAAATCCTGCAGCTAGTGTGTTGCTCTTGCATAGCTTAGAAGGTCTTTTTGGCCAGAAAATCTTGTGCCCCAATTTTCTAACATCACTGGCTAGTTATTCAATACCCCTTCCGGCAGCTGAGTTCATGTTTTCCATGCAGACTATAGAAATTTAGCCTATATTTTCTGGATGACTTTGCTTCCTTCTTATCCCCTTTCAGCACAGTACCACATAATGTACTGTAGCTCTACAAAAATTAATGCTTCTGAGTATAGATGTTTGCATGAGTCAGCAAAGCTTTCTTGGAGTTGATGACACCTTGCCTTCCCGAGGGAGCTGACATTCACAGCTTTATAAAGTTTTTCTTTCCTCCTCCCTGATCTTCTGGCAGATTATAGTATAGGAGATAAATGGGCCAATGAGTAGATTTGAAAACATTATCTTGTGCTTGCATAGCAATTTATGTAACTTGCAGTGCAAGAAAGAGCAAACATGAACACAATCCATTAAAGGCACAAGGCAGGAATAATCCGTGTAAATTGAGAATGCTGCCATTTCAGCTAGTATTAGCTGAACCTCTTTAACCTTTTGCTGGCTCTTTTAAGCAGAAACTTTCTTCTAGTAGAAATGAGTCTGCATTTGACCAGATGCAGATGGGACTTGTCACATGCAAGATGATCTGGAAGGAAGCACCCTATCTCTGTCAGGCTCTTATCATTTCTTGGTGGTTTCTGTTCTGCAGCTACGCCAAAGTACTTTGTCTTAAATCTAGCATAACATTGGTGCAGGAGGAAAGCTTTCAGTTCAGTTGGTTGTACAAACAGCAGCCCATTTGTTCTTCTGTTCCCTTGGCATGTGACCATTTGTGTAACCAGCAGTACAACTAGAAACTGCAGTATATTTCACTGGCACACATAGTTTGGAATCAGGTATTCATGAGTACAATATCATTTGCTCTGGCAGAATAACCCTATTGGATATGGCCACTATCAGATATTGACAAATACTGAGTAGAGATTGTTCAGTTAGGTGTATGATCTAACTCCCAGAACCTGGAGAAACTGAAATGTTCTATAACGTGGCCACATAGCCCGAAAAACCCACAAAAAACTATGGATGCTGGCCATATCTTTCTTTTAAATTAGCCCTTGTGCATTACAATGCTTGAGTGATTTCAGGTGCCTTTGACCCAGCTGAGGTTATGACTACAGTCATATGGTTAATTTACAGTGACAGTTTTCTCTTGTGGAGGTTAAATTCATCAGGTTCCACTTTATCAGGGAGCCACACAATATGCAGATCAGTAAAAAGAGAAATGGTCAGTTCCAAGACAGGCATTTAACTGGAATAATCTCTGAAAGAAAAAGTTACCTAGAGTGGCAGAAGAGACAGTATTATGATATGCAACTGTATTATTGCAAATAATGGTGGCTGTTGCTTTCCATGTTAGTGGGGTGGTGATTGTGCTCCAGTTTTTAGCCTGCACTTTGAAAGAGCATTTGTATCCAACGTGTGTGTGTGTGTGTGTGTGTGTGTGTGCATGTGCACCTTCAAGTCAACTGTTGACTTATGGTGACCTTATGAATTTTATAGGATATTCTTAGGCAAAGAATACTTTGGTGGTTTTGCCAATTCCTTCCTCTGAAATATAGCCTACATCAGCTGATTTTTGTTGGCAGTGTACCATCCAAGTATTAACCAAAAATGATTCTGCTTAGCTTGCAAGATAAGATGGAATCTGGTTCCTTTAGGGAGTTTAGCGTGGAATTCAAGGTGAAGCACCATATTCCTGAAATTGATTCAGCACCATGGTCAGCTCCGTTAAAGCTCATTCACTGCATTCACCAATTCGCTGCTCCACTGACAAAGGAATCACCCTCCAAGGCTCTGAGCACCTTCAAGAATAACAACTTTTATTTGGTATAAGTTTTAGTGACTAGCCCATTGGATCACGTGCAAGATATATTTCTGTTAGGTATGGGCATATTATTCTCTGGTATTCATTTAAGTTGAACAATTGTCCTCCCCAGCCAACACTCAGGAAACCTGGTTAGGGAGACTAACATACAGGTAAAATTTTTTTTGCAAAGTGTTTCTCTCTATCTGCACATTCCAAAATGTTTTGGGAAATAATTTTTGGGCATTTTTTTCCTGCACAAAAATGCTTTCTTTTGGATGAAAATGATATTTTCTTGTATCAAAACACATTCTTTACAAAACCCTCCTTTTAAATTTTAAATTCAAAATTCGTAGAATCATAGAATCATAGAGCTGGAAGAGACCACAAGGGCCATCCAGTCCAACCCCCTGCCATGCAGGAACTCCCAATCAATGCATCCCCAACAGATGGCGATCCAGCCTCTGCTTAAAGACCTCTAAGGAAGGAGACTCCACCACAATCCAAGTGAGTATGTTCCACTGTTGAACAGCCCTTACTGTCAGGAAGTTCCTCCTAATGTTGAGGTGGAATCTCTTTTCCTGGAGCTTGCACCCATTATTCCAGGTCCTAGTCTCATTTTGTTAGCTTTGGCCCAGCTTTCTAGTCTATTCAGGTCATTTTGAATTTTGATCCTGACCTCTGGGGTATTAGCTACTCCTCCTAATTTGGTGTCATCTGAAAATTTGATAACTAGGCCCTCAATACTGTCATCCAAGTCATTAATAAAGATGTTGAATAGCACTGGGCCCAGGACAGAACCCTGTGGGACCCCACTGGTCACTTCTTTCCAGGTTGAAAAGGAGCCATTGTTGAGCACCCTTTGGGTGCGGCCAGTCAATCAATTACAAATCCATGTAACGGTTACCTTGTCTAGTCCACATTTTACAAGCTTGTTTGCAAGAATGTCATGGGGAACCTTGTCAAAGGCCTTACTGAAGTCAAGATATACTATATCCACAGCATTCCGTACATCTACCAAGCTGGTATTTTTATCAAAAAAAGAGATCAGATTTGTCTGGCATGACTTGTTTCTCTGAAACCCATGTTGGCTTTTTGTGATTATGGAATTATCTTCTAGATATTCACAGACTCTCTGTTTAAAGATCTGCTCCAGAACCTTTCCTGGAATTGGTGTTTTTTGTTTGCAAAAAGCCCATACCACAAAACCTACCCTGTGATTCCTGCAAAGAGGTTTTTGTATTAAGATTTTTTTTTCAAAAAATCAAATTGTTGAGCAATGTCCTTTCCCAGAAATGCAAAACTGGTGCTTTTTTGTGAACTCTATCAGCTTTGCAAACACACACACTGAAAAGCAGCAAACTGTATATGTTTCTGGAAAGAAGGTGTTTTGTCTAAACAACAACAACAACAACAATCCTCCTTCTTCTGCACAAAAACTGTTTCCAGAAAAACATGTGAGTGTGTACAAAACTGTTGCTTTTTGTTTTGGTGAAGAGCCCACCATTTTTGTGGTGGTGAGGGGGAAGGAACATGTGTGCTGCATTTTTTCTTTTTCTTTTTCACACTACACACATATTCACTTTCTCCCATGCTGTGTGTGTGTGTGTGTGTGGGGGATTGTAGAAATTATATGTCTGTGCACGAGAGGACAAAAACAGTCAAATGTGTGCATCCTTAATTTTTGTTCATATGACAAATATTCATAGCCATTTAGCTTTCAATCCACTTTTTAATCTTCTGGTAAGGCTGAGTTTCAGAGAGCTAGGTTGTATCCACATGGCAGAAATAATCCAGTTTGACACCATTAGGGGCACAAGGGACCACCTTAAGGAATAGAACATAACTTAATTCCTTCTTCTAGGAGGCTCAGTTTGGAGAGAATCTTCTAGCCTTTACTTAGGTCCAAAACATACTGCAAAAATAATCCAGTTTGAAACTGCTTTAACTGCCCTGGTTCAGTGCTATGGAATCCTGGGAATTTTAGTTTATTGTGACACTAGAGCTCTCTGACAGAGATGGCTAAATGTCTCACAAAACTATAGTTCACGGAATTCCCTAGCATTGAGCCAGGGCAGTTAAAGTGTTCTCAGTCTGGATTGTTTCTGCAGTATGTTTTGGATCCTAGTTGCTAAATGATGACCTATTTCTGAATTCAGGGCAATTAATCACTCAATTAGTTCTGCATTCTGGATGACCTCAGCTAGCATGGGCTGACCATTCTAAAAGTTTGAGGAAAAACAACAACATGTTTTAACTGTAGGGGTTGTTGTTGTGTTTTTACACCCTGGTGTGACCTACAGATATTATCAGTACATAAAGATTCATAAAGTGTTTAGTTGCTTATTAATCGATACTTTTCAACATTCTGTAGATGTAAACTTTAGATGTTTATCAAGGACTGTGCAATAGGCTATTGTTTAGTGGCAGTGTTTGTTGTATCTTATTTTGATCACCAGCTATTATTGACTGAACAGGAATGTATGCTTCCCGATTCACAGGTGTATACTTCAAGTAAACAAGACATCAAATAAAGACAATTCATGATTCTCCTTTTGTATGTAGCAAGTGTAGTGCTCTGGAATTTCTCTGCTCATCATACATTTGCCACTAAGGAGGCCGGTAAAAGTGCTATTTAGTATTTATACAGCTCCATTTTGAGGCAGATCTATTACAAAGAGGCTTCATCTTACAGTCACTTGTAAGCTGGTCTATTGTGTCCTATGGAACAGTAAGTGATTTCTCAAAATAGAATCGCCTTATGTTCACAGATGCTTGGTATTAGTTGAGTGCATAGCTGATACATAGACTATACAGTTCTTTTTCTTTGTCTAGTACTCAGAGGGTAATTACACCCATGTAAATTAGGTATAGCACAGAAGTCATCTTTTTCAACCCCTCTGTGCCACATTGGGCTGGCAAAAATAATTTTTCTCATGCAGCTGAGTAGCTTATGGCAACTTTGGAGACAGGGGGTTAGGTAGTGTAGAGTACAGCGTTTGCAGTAGACCATACCCTACTCTAAGGCAATGTATAGAATACTGCAGGGTGCCAACTGGTGATTGACCTTACTGGTCACTGTTTGACATGATAGATGGAGATCCACCTTTAGAAAATGAGAGAGAACAAAAGGAGGACAAGACCTAGCATGGTATCATATAGTCCAAAGAAGTCTGAATCTTACAAATCTAAATAAATACACTAAAGAATAATTGTTTTGAATCCTGTGCTGGGAGAAAAGTGGGTATTGAATAAGTAAGTAAGTAAAGGATAGCTTCATAGCTTCTCATGGGACACACCCACATACTCTACCCTTAAATCCAGACTTATCCCAGAATATAAATTTGAAAGTTCTTCATCAGGGGATTCTAAGTTTCTTATCAAAATTTGTGTCCCAGGCTCTCATAGGATGGAACCACATTAATCTGCTCTATCTGTGTAGGGTAGATACATTCCTGGAGAATAAAATAATATACAATGGAAATATTAGGAGTTTATTCTTTCCATGGTTTGTTTGAAGTGCTGATGTGAATTGTCCTAACAAATAAAAAACCCTACAGTAATAAATTGAAAAACATTTGACCTAATATATGGAAAGGACATATTTGGCACATTATAAATGGAAGCCAAATCATGCTTAAAGAGGACAGAGTTAACCAAGTGAATCATTAACATTTATTAAGTGTTGAATTACCAAGTTCTTATTTATCCAGTTAGGCTACTGTAGCCGGGACTAACAACTGGATTTAACTGTGTTGTGGTTCTGCTCTTTCAAGTGGTTTCCGACTTATGGTGACCCTAGGGTGAATCTATCATGCGGGTTTCTTGGCATGTTTCCTCAGAATGGGTTTGCCATTGCCATCCTCTTGAGGCTGAGAGACTGTGACTTTTTAAGTGTCTTTCCAGAAGGAAAAAAAGGGGGTGCACAGGGCAGGCTAGCTGAACATATTGGGTGCAGATGTGCTTACCATGCTATACACAGCTTTTTATTTCTTAAATCTTCAAAAACACGCCTTGTTTTTCTTATGTTAAGGAATCTTGAGGGGATAACACTATTTATCACACATTAATCACTTTACCAGTAAACCAGTAAAACTAACTGCATATATTTTGATATATGTAGGATCAGTTACAAAGCTTTCTTGTCAAAAAGAAAGGCGAATTTAAAACAGTGTGGCATTATCATAACTGTATTCAAATATGGTTAGTTTTATCATTCTATGTTCTTTGGCATTCAGCTTTGTAACTGTCTGCAGCCTGTCAGTCAGGAAATCATCCCATCAAGCTGGAACCTTGCTACTCAATGCATCAAAATGAGCTAAGTGAAGAAGACATGGAATAAATGACAGACAAGAGGAAGCCTCTTTGGAATGAATCTGAATTCATTAGAATGCAGTTAAAAACATATAGGGTATTTTACTGATATTCAAATACGTATTTCACTATTACAAATATTCATATATTTTCTCCTGATTTTTAACCACAAAACCTATTACCACTACTCTTATCTTCATTTATTTCTTATCTTTCACCCTCAACTGAGGACTCAAGGAGGATTAAAAATTAAAACTACTCCATAATAGCAAAAACATACGAAACTAGTTAAGGTCATCACCATCATCACCATCATCCCTTTCCCCGGTTCAGAAGTCAAGGCACAACATCATTACAATATACAATAATTAAAAATGTGGTTAAAACCTATTAAAAGCATAAGCCATTAAAAGGAAAACATTAAATGGAAAATCCAGCACAAGATCTAAGGACATTCCTCTTTGAGTCTTCTGCAATCTGCAAAAATTGAAATATTTTTACCTGACTGGAATGATAGCAAGGAGGATACCAGTCTAACTTCTCTGGGAAAGGAATTCCAGAGACTAGAAACAGTCACTGAGAGGCCCTCTCCTGTTTTCTTTGGATGTGGGTGTCATCCATATACTAATGGCACTCCAAATTCTGGATTACTTCTCCCAGTGGGTTGATATGTATATATTACATGCCCCATCATTATGGGGGACAGAACCAACCCTCAAGAGACCTAAACCAAGGGATTGAACAAGAGTCCTCCAGCATAACCTTCAGGTTTCATCCTTCTGGAAAGGACTAGTGCCTCCAAGTTCCATCCCAGCAAAGGGGTACAAAAGCATGCCATGACTGATGGCATCAAAAACTCAGAGAGGTCCAATAGAACCAAGGGGAACACAATACAGTTGCAGACATGTCCAGTTCCAGATATAGGTCATCTGCAAGGTGACCAAAGCTGTAATGTCCCACACCCAGGCACAGAAAACAGGTCAAAATGAATCTACATAGTCCATTTCATCCAGAAACCCCTGGAGCTAGTAGAATTTAGCTCTCAGTCATTGCACAGAAAAATCAATTCCTAGTTTTTCTTCTAAGCTTTCTTGATGCCTAATTTAGGTGAGAATTTTGTTGTTGCTGTTGTTAACAAACTGGGACACAAGAATCTTTCCTAATCTACTACAAATAATGATCTATCAGTCTTGATCTATTTACTGTGGTCCACTTTCTGCTCCCTCCTGGGAAAAGCATCAAGCTAGGTATAGAAGAAGCTTTCCAGGAACTTTTCAGGATATTTCCCTCTCCATCATCTCAGCAGGCTTTTACATTATGACTTTCATTAAAGATTTTTTCTTTAACCCCTTTTATCTGTGCTAGAATTTATTATAAATTTACCAAGATCTGAGTTTGCCTTACCTCAAAGGAATGTCCTTTGAAAATAACCATAGGGGCTGTGCAGACTGACCATTCAGGCTGGCCTGAATACATGCCACAACTGCCCCCATGGCAGTGTGATACTGTGTGCCACTCCAAACAGCGCATGGCATCACGGCACTCCTCTGACACTGCATCCACATGACATAGCCCCAAAAGAATGCCTTGAAGCTGTGGCTATCACACCCTTTCCAAGGTGCAAAAAGGACTTGCTTTTTGCGGCTCCTTTTTGTGCCCTGGAAGCCTTGAGGCTGCGGCATGTGGTTGCTGCGGCCCCAATCTGGTGCAGCTGGAGGTGGCCGCAGGTCTGCACAGGAGTGGTATGCACAGCCTCATAGATATCCTAACTAAGGCTCCATTGACACCTCCTCTATATAAAGGAGTCTTGATGCTTGAAATACCTGAAAGGGAGATTTTTTTTTAGTGACCTTCAATTCTGTTTTTGACCTGGGATCTCAAATCTCCTTCCATCTGTAGCCCTTTGTTCCACATGCCGCATTGCATTGGAGAGTACCCCAACCTTCAGAATTGGTTTTTGGAGGATGAAATTTTAACATTGAGCATTAAAGAAGCCTGTCCAGAATTTCATTTGGTCTGAAATGTGCCCTACAAGGAGTTTTATACCAGCCCATAGCCATATACCAGTCCACCGGGTGGCCACATGCTCTCAGCTTTGGGGATAGGCAATGGCAAACTTTATTAGAACATATCTTGCCAAGAATATTCCTTGACAAGTTTGCCTTAGAGGTGGAAATAACTTGAAGACAAACAGCAACAACAACGATTGGGGAAACATGCTCCTACTTAGCAGCTCAGAGACAGTGGCAATGGAAAAACAACTGCTTTAATTGTTCTTGGCACTCAGGGCTTAATACTCACAGGGAAAAAACTCTCTCTCTGTATATATATATATCCCCTGATCATAGGGCACACAAGTGATGTGTGGTTGCTTGGCAACCCATATTAGGCTTGTCCATTATGTAGTTTTGAGATTAAAAAATACTTGTGTTACAGAAGAAAGTAAATTGCACATTGCCTTTGAAACATTAACACACACCCCTTGAAGAAAATGTTGCAGTTTACAATAAAAGCTTGATACTTAGACAAAGCTTTGATGATTAAGATTATGAACTTGTGTAAATTATGAAACAAATGAACAAAGAGACATTTTACTCTGAGCTGTGGAATGACCATTGCTGTTTTTTTTTAAAATGTGAAAATGTTTCATCCTCGGCCAGTGGAAACACTTGATCACACCCATATGCACTATAGCTGGGAAGGAATTTAAATCTGTCTGTTTCCTCTTTCTTAATTTCTTCTTTTCATGGGTTCATTGATAAACTGCCAGATATATATTAGAATTGCGTTTTTTTAGCATCTAAAAATGTGGAACATTTATTGCAGTGTGATTTATGCAAGGCCAGCTTGAGACTTCCTGCTGCCTGAAGGATAGTAAAAAATTCTTCTTTTTTGTTGTTATGATGTATATAGTATATAGAGTTGGTCAAACTCTTTGAGAACCTGTGGCATAAGATCCCACAAGGACAGAAGTTTGATATACACTGCTTATTGGTGGGGAGGAAAAATTCCCAGATCTTCTGTTCAGCTCACTGAAGGCCAAACTGAGGACTGGCCAATGGCTGACACTATACAATAATTCCTCTTTGCCTGGGGAACCTCAAGAGTGGCTTCCTTATTCAGGCTTCTATGCCTCAGTAACCTTTCAGCAGATTCTTCTTCTTCTGAAACACACACAGAAATCTAACCTCTGTTAGCAGACTTCCACATGCTTCAATTTACACATACTTAGAGTTAGAATAAAATGAAAACTATATCTGGTGGGATTGAACTGCAGCAAACACATATCAGATGGGAATGCAGACAGCTGGGCATGTTTAGCTTGAGAAAAGGAAGTGGATAGGTGATATAACAGCCAGACTTAAATATCTGAAGTAATGTCTAGGCTGAAGCTTGTTTTCTGCTGCTCCAAAAATTGAAACACAAACTGGTGAATTCAAATAATAAAAAAAATTTCCCCTAAACATTAGAAAGAATTTTCAGGTGGTAAGAGCTGTTTGACAGAATAGACTATTTCAAAGGGCGGTGGACTCGTTTTCTTTGGAGAGCCTTAAACAGAGCTTGGATGTTTATTTTCCAGGAGTGCTTTAAGATTCCTAGAACCATAGAATCACAGAGTTGAAATGGCCACAAGGGAAATGGTATATAAATGAAGCTGCTATTGCTATTATTAGTGCCCAGAAGTCACACTAGTTTCTGCCCTTTTGTACATGAGGCAGATGTTTTGCACTCATCACTTCAAGCACATGTTTTTTTTAACCCTCCATAGAACAACATTGAGGCTCAACCAGAGGCACCCCCTTCACAGCCCCCCAAGTTAGGAAAATGCTAAATACAGGCAAAAGGCCAAAATGAGAGACACAGATACACTTGGACACATACTCTCACACACAAATGAGACAGGGAAAGAGAGAATCTCCAGACGGTCTGCTTCATTTTGAACCCTCCACATGGCTGCTTTCATCTTCATGTTGCTGCTGCTCTAACCTTCAGCAATCAAGTTTACCTAGACTATTCTTCGTGGGGCTTGGAGGACTCTGAGGCTTTAAAACCTGCCTCTCCTCCTTGCCAAACATCCCCCCTCAAGGGGAGACGCTTGACACCTGAGCAGTGTTTTTCTGGAGGGGGAGCAAGCCGCAGCCTGCAGAGCCCCAGTTGGTACTGATGGGCCATTGTGGAAGATACACAGACCATCTCCTCACCCACCCCCTCATGAATATTGTACCTTCCCTCCCACCCATTCCATCGGTCCCTCGCTCGCAGAGGAGGAGAGGAGAGGATGCACCTGGGTCAGCTCCTGAGGCATTAGCCTGGAAGGCAATCGTGGAAACTATTTTTACCTCCTTAGAACTTTCATCTTTTATAATTGTTTTTATTAACTGTGATAAACTGTAGTTTTTGATATTTATTATGTTACATGGATTATGTTTTTTGACATACTTTGTTATCTTTATATTTTTCTGTCACATATTATGCTTATATTTATTTTTGCCTAATATTGTTTTGGTGTGGACTTGTAATTTATTTCTTTTTTAAGGGGGGGGGGAGTTGGGACTGGGATTGGATATTTTAATTGTGATGTTTTAACTTCTCTTGTACCCTGCCCTGATTGCCCGTTCAGAGGGCTGGGCTAGAAATAAAATTTATTTATTTATTTATTTATTTATTTATTATGCAGAGGGGTTGAGGAAAGGTTTTTCCATGTACCTTGTTTAATATGTACTATTCTTATGTTTTCTATATTGTTCATTGTTTTGTCTGCCTTATATGGCTGGGGGGGGGGGCTGGGAGGGGAGTAATTTGTTTTTATTGTATTTTTTGCTGTACTCCACTGTTGTTAGCCACTTGGATTCCTCGTTGATTGGGCAGGATACAAATAAATTATTATTATTATTATGTGTTTTAATCTGTACTTTCATAAACTGAGCTGCTCCATTCTAACTACTTTAGATTGGCCAGGAGTAAGGTTTTAGCACCTGTGCTGTTTCCCCCCTCTTTGTCTTTGAGAAGCAGCTTGCATTGTTCTGTCGGTTTCCATTCCTATCTTTTTCTTTCTTTTAAATAAATAAATATTTGTTTTTGCTGCAAAATCAGCTTGGACTCAACCTGATTTCTTCCCTTCTACCTCATTTTAACTTGTAGCCATTCTGGCTAATTGCCCATTTTTAAACCTTTAAGGTCCTGCAGAAAGTTAATGCTTGGAGGACCCCCTCCCCCAGTAAAAGTGCACTGCTGTTAACATTTTATAGAGGAGTTCAGCATACTACATGAACATTGCTCGTCACTAAAAGATATACTAACAATAACTGAAATAACTAATATGAATCACAATAATATTTATTATACAGTGGTACTAGATACTGCATAGTGTTGGTCACTGGCACCTTTTCATATTACCTCCAACACAGAAAGAAATAGCATATGCTGTCCTAACTGCGCACCCCTTTTGACAAACAGATGGCATGGTGGTTAATCTGTAGAGTGATTGTCCCTGCTTGTTGGGTTATAATTTGAACCACAGTTTGCTTTTAAATTTGAAGATCTGACTGTAATGACAGCTTTTCTCATGTAAGTCTGTGTAGGACTGCAACTTTATTTTTGACAGACTTATGAAACCTTGATATTGACAATTTAGAGGAGTTTATATATCATATGAACTGTGATTTGGTTGTTCCAATGCTTTCAAAACAAAAATAATTGCATACTATTTATAATTCAAGTTTTTCAATATTGCATCCTTGTTACATGGCAGATTTTGCATTCTTCCAAATCTTAAGTATATTGTGTAATTGCACTACAATTAACCACAATTCATCAAATAGAATTAAAGACAAAACTAGCAATCAGTGATCCTTCTTCTGTCATAGCTGAGGTATATCTTATAATTAGTTTACTGATACATATCCCAGAACAAGTAAAACAAAATTAAAATCATATTTCCTTTTGATCCATTGACAACATTTTCTGGGATTTATTTCTATTGCAGAACAATGACATTCATTACTATGATCATAGGCCAACTGTTGGGAAATTGAATGTTTATAAGGGGGTAAAAAGAGATTAGGGTAAAACAAAATGAAATAAATATGATCCAATTTCAAGGTCAGATTTGAAGCAAGCAAAAAGCCTATTGATTTTGTTTGTTTTGTTTATATACAGTGGATATAATTGAAATGTCAACAGCTACTGTATGAGCTTGTTAAATTGGCTGTAGTATTTCTAATTTGAAATACAAGGAACACAAATGTAAAATCAAATGACAATGTACAGTAGGTCCTGGAGATTACTGAAATGAAACCGAGTGTGTACACAAATATGCTGCTTTTCCTGAAAGGTGTCTCAAGACATACTGCTGCCTGAAAGAAAGGGCAAGAGGCTAGAGTGTTTTCTCCCCATTCCTCATGCAAATAAGTTGTAACAAACCTAACAGGCAATTAAATCTTCCTTCAATATTATATGTGCTGTTCCATCACTGCCATTACACTTGAGGTAAGCAAGGGTACACAGTGCACATAGCCCTGACTTCTTCTTTCTCACTCCCATCCCACTCCCATATGCCACCTAAAGCAGTCACTTCACCTTGACTAACAATAGGACCAGCCTTACCTTTTTTATCTTTTTATAGGCAGAGAACTGATGTGGCATTGCTAAATAACAGTAATAGTTTATATTTACATGGTATATTCTGAATAACCAAACCACTTCTCTCATTTTACCCTACCAGACTTGACACCAGCCTGATAAAGAAAACAGATATTCTTATTACCACTTATCATTAAACTCTGAGTCTGATATGCTGAGTTCTTGTTTGACACAAAACTGGAACCAAGTATCAGTGCACATATGATATGGTTCCCCAATACATTGTGTCAGTTCTTACTAGATTTCATAAATTTACTCTGAGGTAGGAAGCAGCACCTGGAGATGCCTATGCTGTCATATCCAGTTTTAATATTTCTAGGGAAAACTATTTTTAGGCAATGGTTAGCAAGGAAATATGAATGCTACATTCTCTTGCATCATCATGCTGTACTATCTTCTTCTATCCAAATACCTCCTTCTTTTGCTACCTCTAGTTTTATCTGGTAAAAGTTATTTTTAAACTTTATTTTATTACACACAGGTGAGCAAGTGTCCATGTGAAAAAGGCTACTGAAGCATATATAGGTGCTACCCCATCTGTTCCTCTGATTCATTATTTATATCCATACTTGAGAATATAACTGAAATAATGGTAGAAGTAGACACTATGGAGGTAAGCATTCAGTTGCCGTGTGGGAAATATCTTTGGAACTAGGCTTAAAAGGGATGAATTGGCTCAGTTTAGGTCTTACTGGAAGCTATAAATGTGTTGAATGTCCTCACAAAAAGTGATGTTCAGTGAATCATAATATAAGCACTATTCTATCTTTCTTGGTGCAATGAAGAGGGGAAAAAATCTGAATATGAGCATGACCAGGTTTCAGCTCATATATGGGAGATATAGCAAGGGTTTGCAAATTGTGATGACCCTACAGATATTGCTGGATTGTAACTTACCTTAGCTTTTACCAACATACCTAAAAGTATAATGCATGTTCTTGTCCCATACCACTGAGACATTACTAGTTAGGACAGAGCTCAAAATTCTTTGATTCGTCTTAGCTTTTTGAAACAAATCCCATTTACAGAAGGAGTCACCCTCTTGATTTAAATTGCCTTTACTTCTTTTGGATACAGAGATAGTAGTTGTTTTTTCTTCCTGCAACAGAATCTGGGTCTTTGCCTACCTTACCAACGTCATTTGAATTGCTGCCCACCAAGATCCTCTTTCAACCACAAAATCTATTTTAAGATTCAGTCAGACAGAGCAGTCTTGAAGCCTTCAGGGCTTTAGAGGCAGCCTGTTTTGGGAGAAAATGTTTATGCATTATACTTCTCTCCACATCTTTTTGCCTTTGTTCTTTATTTAAAGGGCATTTGACTGATGACAAAGTTCTCCACCTTCTCCGTCACATGTTTCTTGCAGTAGTATCTTTCCCTTCAAGCTCAAATTATATCCTTCAGACTGAGGTAAAATTATTTCCTGCTTTTTAAATGCAAGAGTTTGTACTGCTAGAGCATTATTATGTCAGTTGAAGAGAAAATGGGAAAAGAATATAAATAAATCATCTCCTTCATATTCCCTATCAAATAAACATTGAGGGAAGTGGCAAATGAGGCTAGAAAGGGAAAGGACACAAATCTTTCCCCAAGTTTTCAGGTGAACACTATTAGAAATAATTGGAGTTGGGCACAGAACAAAAGACAACAAGATTTCAAATTAGGAAATACTTTTCACAGAAGCTGTTCTGTGGATGTTGAAGAAGCTTTCCCTTTAACAGTAGGTGCTCACATATGCAATTTTTTTTGTGTGTGTGTGTGGCCAGGATGATGTAGATTTTACCCAACAAAATTCAGAGGAGGATGGTGGCTCCACTGATATCACACTTTGTAAATCAGCCAGCTGAGTGCAGCTTGTAGCCGGGCTTTAGGCAGGATGCAGTTGGGCATTTTCCGTGAGATAATACCTGACAGCTTCCTGTAATCAACTTGAAAAAGACAGGAGTAAGTTGCTTTTTTTTTTTTTTTTTTTGGTAATGGGATAATCTCCAAAGAAGGCAAAGATAAAACCCTCTGAAAAAAATCTTGCAAGAAAAACCTGTGATAGGGTTCTCTTATGGTTGTCATATGTTGGAAAGGACTTGAAGGCACATAATACACATAGATGTGTAAAGGGAGAAGCTGGGCAAGCCTGGTTGATACCAGCAATCACAGCTCAGGTAAGGCTGGAAAGGAGAGCTTATGGAGGAGAAAGGATATAAAACTGATATTTATCCCTGACAAAAGGCAGATAGGGGAAATATGGATCAGAGATAGGAAAGAGATTGCAGAGAGATAAACTGTAATAGAGATGGGACAGTCAGCCAGAGGAAGAAACTGAATAGGGCTTTGGGGAGCTGTGAGGATTAAATAGTTCAGGAGTTAATGCCCCCCCCCCCAATTGTGTCTTACTAAACCTCTGTCTGTTTATTCTTTTTTACAACTATGTCTGGCTGTTATTATATTTTAACAGAGAATCTGGTCCTGCTAACCATAGTGAACACACTGAACAGGACACCCACTGGTCCATATAGGGATCACCTTGAAGCCCAACTATGAGATTCTGAGGGGCAAGGGGGCAAGGTGAGTGATAGGAGCTCAAGGGCTTGAAACTGTGGGACTAGCCTGGAGGTGATCTGTCACAAGATGCTTTTAAAAGGAGCAGGAGAGGCACGGCTGGAACACCTGCTGAGGCCCCAAACCACCCTTCCCTCCCTGCAACAGCGCTGTGCAAGCCACGGAGGAGGAGCTGGACTACATCAGGCCTTTAAAGGCCTCAGCGTCCTCCCTTGGCAGTGGCAGCAATGTCAGCACGAGAACTACCATTAGAATTACTATCTTTTAGTGGCAATATATGTATTCCCCTCTAGCCCTCTGGCATAATGTCCATAGTGGGAGAATTGATTAGACAGGATAGTAGGCATCACCTGTCTACTGCTTGTTTGATATTGTTTATCCATTTTGGGACGGGAATTATAGCTGGATTATTCATTTTTACCATCAGACAACGGAGCTGGGAATAGCCAGGGAGTGGGTATTGAGGTTGTATGGGGGCAGGGAAGTTATGGCGGTAAAAGAGTGAAGAGATGTTACAAAATAAGTAGGGACTGATGTTTGGTATCTATCCCTTCCTCTGTTCACTCTGTTTCCCAAGATAATGTGGAGAGTGCACCAACCATTCCACAGCCCCTTAATCTGGTCCTCTGCAATGTCAGGTCAGCCAAAGGTAAGACCCACATCATCCACAATCTTCTCATGGATGAACAAGCTGACCTGGCATGCTTCACCGAGACCTGGCTGGGAGATGCCAGTGCTGCTACGTGGGCTCAGGCTCTCCCAGCTGGTTACACGGTCAGTGAGCAGACAAGGTAAAGTGGGCAGGGTGGTGGTGGTGAGGCTATAGTCCATAAAACAAACCTAACCTTGATCAAGAAACCTGTCCGGAAAACAACCCACATCAAGTGTATGTACCTAAGCCTAAAGACCAGGGATAGTTTGGGGATTTTGTTGGTATAGGCCACCCTGTTGCCTAACAGACTCCCTGACCGAGCTGACTCAGCTGGTCTCCGAGCTGTTGTTGGAGTCCCCCAGACTTTTGGTCTTTGGAGACTTCAACATCTCTCTGGAAACCAGCCCATCTGATCTTTCTGGAGCGGCTCGGGAGTTCATAGAATCCATGACAAGCATGAACCTATCCCAACTGGTCAACGGGCCTACCCATTTCGCGGGTCATACACTCGATGGGATTTTTAGTACAGAACAGGAGTATCCATGGGTGGAGATCACCAAAACCTCCGAACTGTCATGGACGGATCATTTTCTGATCAAGATGGACCTAAAAGCCGCTCTTCGTCCCCCCAGGGGTGGTGGACCCATTAGAATGGTCTGCCCTCCAAGGCTAATGGAACCAATTGGTTTCCAGAAGGCCTTAGAAGGTTTAATGGTTGGCAACACTGGTGATCCTGTCGAAACCTTGGTGAATACCTGGGACACAAACCTTCCCAAGGCTATTGACGCAATCACTCCCGAGCATCCTTTCTGACCCGCTTCTAATCAGAAACCCTGGTTTACTGAGGAACTCAGGGAGAGGAAGCGGACCGGACAACGACTAGAATGTAAGTGGTGGAAAACTCGGCTCTTGTGTGACAGAACGCGCCATAGGCAGCATATTTGCGCCTATCGGGAAGCTTTGCGTGCAGCGTGAAGGTCCTTCTGCTCTGCACGCATTGAGTCTGCAAAGTCCCATTCAGCAGAGCTGCTTAGGGTGGTGGGGGAGCTGACGCATGTCCCTCCTGCACCAAATCCCCTACTTGAATCAATGATGGCCTGCTGTGACACATTTAACATCCACTTTGCAGGTAAAATCTCTTGGATAAGGGCCGACCTGGATGCCAACATTTTACCAGAATCCATAGATTGGGGGGGGGGCATGAACTCCGTTGCTGTCACCTTACTGGATGAGTTTCAATCTGTAAGTACCGAGGACATGGACAAGCTCCTTGGAAGTATGAGGAAGACGACCTGCCCTCTTGATCCCTGTCCATCTTGGCTGGTCGTCCAGGGGAGGGGTACGCATTGAGGGTATTCCTTCAGGATACAATCAATGCGTCCCTTGAGGAAGGCTCCTCACCATCTTGTCTGAAGGAGGCAGCCATCAGGCCCCTCCTGAAGAAACCTTCCCTTGACCCTCTGGACAGGAAAAACTACAGACCAGTATCCTTACTCCCATTTCTGAGCAAGGTGATCGAGAGGGCAGTCGCCTCCCAACTCCAGGCAGTCTTGGATGAAACCAATTATCTTGAACCATTTCAAACCGGCTTCAGGACAGGATATGGAGCTGAGACTGCCATGGTCTCTCTGACCGATGACCTCCGCTTGAGTATTGACAGGGGTATTGTGACCCTGCTGGTGCTCTTGGATCTCTCAGCGGCTTTTGATACTGTAGATCACTCCATCCTTTTGGGTCGGCTGAGGGAGTTGGGAATCGGAGGCACTGCGCTCTGGTGGTTCCGGTCCTTTCTCTCCGGCAGATCCCAGAGGGTGAGGCTTGGGGACAGTTGCTCCTCAAAGATTGAGCTTAATTGTGGCATCCCTCAAGGTGCCATCCTGTCCCCGATGCTATTTAATATCTACATGAAGCTGCTGGGTGAGATCATTCGGAGGCGTGGAGCTCAGTGTCTTCAGTACACTGATAAAACTCAGATATACCTCTCCATGACCAGATCATCGGCCTAGACTTCAGATGGCATCTCTCCTCTTAATCACTGTCTTGCGGCGGTAATGGATTGGATGAGGGAAAACAAATTGAGGCTAAATCCAGACAAAACGGAGGTACTAACAGTTAGAGGACGGAATCCAGGTTTGGGAATACAATCCCCAGTCCTAGATGGAGTCACATTCTCCTCGAAGGACTCTCTTTGCAATCTGGGGGTGCTTCTAGATTTGTCGCTTCACATGACTAGTCAGGTGAATGCGACGGTCAGGAGTGCCTGTTATCAGCTTCAGTTGATACGCCAGCTGCACCCTTTCCTGGATACGAAGGACCTGGAATCTGTGGTACATGCTTTGGTAACCTCACGCTTGGATTTCTGTAACACGCTGTACATGGGGCTACCCTTGTGCCTAACCTGGAAACTTCAATTGGTTCAAAACATAGCAGCCAGGCTTGTCACAGGAACATTGAGGAGAGAGCGTATAACACCTGTGCTTAAATCTCTCCACTGGCTGCCGATTCGTTTCCGGGCACAGTACAAGGTGTTGATATTAACCTTTAAAGCCCTACATGGCCAGGCCCATCTTACCTCAAGGACCGCCTCTTCCTGTATGATCCCCCCCGCACACTTCGGTCCTCTGGGAGGAACCTGCTTTAGCCCATGAAGACCAGGCTGTCTCAGACCTCCCAGAGGGCCTTCTCTGCCTCAGCTCCCAGGCTATGGAATGGGCTGCCGGACGAGATGTGTCTCATTAAATCTCTTGATTGCTTTAAAAAAGCTACAAAGACACATCTCTTCCGGCAGGTCTTCCCAGAAACCCCTTAACTCCTGGCTCTGGAATTGGGTCATGTTTTCCCCCTATCAGCTTTCAATACATGACCTATGACACCACAGCTCATACCGCCCATAGAATGGTTAGCTGCCTTGTTTTTGTATATGTTTTAATTGTCCTTTGATTTTTTGCTACTAGTTTAATACACTTTTAAGGGGTGGGAGGTTGGGTAATGGGGTGTTGGTGTGACTTTTATTTGTTGTAACCCGCTCCGATTGTTTTGACAAAGGAGCGGGGTATAAATTTTATGATGATGATCATGATGATTAAAAAGATGGGCTTCTTCTGTAGTACCTTGCATAATATAATATAATACCTCAGTATTTTTTTTAAATAAAGATTGTTCCTAAGACCATGGTGGTAGCAATGATTATTACCTCTGTACCCAGGCTTGGCAGCTGCAAGTGTCCTTTGCTGTGAACAAAACTGATGCAAGTAAACTTAGATTTATAAATCCAGTTTGGAACTTTTGGGAAAGAACCATTAGGAATGCTGTCCTTGTTAAGTCAGCAGGTAATTGAAATATGGGTCCAAAATACACTGCAGAAATAATCCAGCTTGAGACTGCTTTAACTGCCCTGACTCAGTGCTAGGGAATCCTGGGAATTGTAGTTTATTGTGGCACCAGAGCTCTCTGACAGAGATGGCTAAATGTCTCACAAAACTACAATTCCCAGAATTACCTAGCATTGAGCCAGCGCAGTTAAAGTGGTCTTAAACGGGATTATTTCTGCAGTCTGTTTTGGACCATGGAATGAAGAGTCACATTGGGTGGAAGGTCTTTCCCCCATTTGCTCTGCAGTTTCCCCCCTAGCTCTCTGCAATGTTTTCCCTATCATTATTGGTCAAATTAGAATGGAACAAGGTTACTATATCATCTCCCATGCATATGAAACAAACCTGCCATGATACAGGTCTTTCAAGCCATAAATTCCTGCATCCTACAGTCCAGGGGTATATCCGCCTGAGCTATTGAAGGGGGCAGCTTAAAACTTCACTTGAGCATTTAGAAATACAGGTTAGGCATCCAAAGAAAAAGGGCAGGCAAAGATAATACAGGAATGTGCACACATGAAATATGAGAGCTGTAGATGTGAATGATTTTCAGTGTCTTGTCCTCTACAATGCTAGAAATTTGAAGACTGAAAGAAATTTACTAGGAGGAACTCTTATTTTGAGGGGAAATGCCCTCATTTTGCTCCCTCTAACATCTATCCTCTATAATTGAGGAGAGTCAGTAAGCTCCTCAAATAGCTGATTTTTTTCAAGACAGTACAGCAAATTGCTACTTTTTCTTTTATACCCTTCGAAAATCTGTTTTAGGTGCCAAAATAACCTGCCTTGCCATGGGTATATGACCAAGGGAGGATGATTTATATTTTGCTTTAGGCAGCAATGTATGGGTGAGCCCTAAGTAAGTTGTCTGGTGTCAAATTAGGACCTTTTAGCGTAGGACCATTTTTCTGGGCTCAAATGGTCCATTTTTTCTTCATGAAACCACAGGCAACACCAGATCTGCAAAACTGTGCTTATTTAGGTTATAAGTTTTTCCTTTTTGACAAAAACATTTAAGTCTTTTTACCTGGTTATGTTTTAGGAGATTATCACACAGCCAAAATAAGCATCCTATTCTCGATGGGATAAGGTCACCTTGCAGGTTGCTATTGGGTTTTATTGCACACCAAAACATGGCCAATGCTGACTATAATCTGTCTACCGATTTTGAAGTATGGAAGTTTCCTGTTTTTGAAAATCAGTGGGCTAAGCCTACATGGAGGACAGGTTGTAGTCGCCTGGTGGTATTGGAGGCATTTTGGTGTGTGATAACACCCAATAGCAACCTGTAAGGCAACCTTATCCCATTGGGGATAGGATGCCTATTTTGGCTGTGCAATAACCTCCTTACAATATATGTGTGGAATATATCTATATTACTTGTGCCTGTGTAGATACACAGGTGTGCAATGTTTGCATTAACATGAAATACGAATTCAGTGACTGGAAATGGAGACAGACCTATGTTTGAGTTACAGTGGATTAGCATGGATTTCTGACTTTTGACTGATTTGATAACAGCATGTAAAAGTCTTTTTTTATTTAAAAAAACAACAACATTCTGCCATGCCTGATGCTCTTTTAATCATTTATTTATGTGTGCTTCAGTGTTCTCATAGTTCAAATATGAGTATGACTGAGTAGGCCTTTGACCAGGTCTCTATGTCACATATTGCGTGGCCACTTTGAGGTTTTTGTTCTAGAAGCCCTGACCTATAATAACTCAGATGTAGATGTGTATGTGTGTATATCAGCCCTGGTGGCGCAGTGGTTAAATGCCTGTACTGCAGCCACTCACTCAAAACCATAAGGTGGCGAGTTCAAGACCAGCAAAGGGCTGAAGCTTGACTCAGGCTTGCATCCTTCCGAGGTCGCTAAAATGAGTACCCAGATTGTTGGGGGACAAATAGCTTACAATTGTAAACCGCTTAGACACTCCTTAAGGGTATGAAGCGGTATATAAATGAAGCTGTTTGTTTTTTTTGTTTGTGTGTATCAAAAAAGTGGCTTACAGGATACAGTAGGTCATTGACACCATTCACTCCAATCAAAGATTTTCACTTTGGGATACTAATAATAAAAAGGGCTTTATGTTTGTCCAGCCCTGCCCCAGATGTTAAACATTTAAATAAGACAAGGTGGCATTTTAAGTGGTGCAGACGATCAGGTGTATCTGGATGTCAGATGTCAAGAGACTTTCTTTGGACTTTCTAAAAAGGGGGCACTTTTGTCAGTGGGGAGCTTTCCATGTTCTTCAGTGAATGACAGAGATGGTCTTTAGTTCTTTTGTAGGCAGAATGCCTATGGAGCTCAATGATAGCTCTCGCCTTGCTTTAAAGGATGATACAAATACTACTGAAAAAAAAAAGGATGAATGCCCTTTTTTATTTCTCTTTGCCCAGAAGAAAAGATCGAAGTTAGAATTCATCTCAGTATTCACAAAGTATATCAATGAAAAAAGTTTTCTTTCTATTACTGCTAAGCCTAATGGAATACAGAGATGTGTTCAAGGTTGGGTGTCTCCCCTGCTCTGAAAATAATCTTTTAACCAAACACCAGTGAGTAGACTTTCTATAATAATAGCTTGAGCACAATCAAAGGCCTATGTGACATAGAAGGTTAGAACAGATGGCCTTGGGGGCTCTTCTGATCTTGCATGCTATGATTCCATCAAAATGATAATGCTAGGGTATTGAATAAAGCAAATTACTGGGTATTTTGACCTAGAATCAAAGATCTTTCCACATCAGTGATTATCCAGTGATTATTGCTATGACTGTTTTTCTTTCCAAAAATAATTAAAAAAAAACAAAAAACCCTGACCCTGCTGTTTGTGTTAGCCTTTGTTCATTCCATTTCATTATCTGATGAAGTGGACTTTGGTCAAGGAACACTCATGCTCTGAAAGTAAAATAGGTTTGTTTCCAATGTGTTTCAAATACAAAAGCCCCTCCTTCCCTTACAGATAACACTAATAATAATAATAATAATAAAAAAATTTATTTATATGTCCCACCTTTCCTTCAGATCAAGGCGGGATTACAACAAATACAATATACACAGTACAATCAATAAATAATAAATTAAACCTAATGTATCAACATGTACACATGATATAATATCAACAAAATATGTTCACTATATCACCTATGCATAACATCAGTTTAAACTCATATAATACAGTATCAATAAGACAATTCACAATATAAACATAGTCAAACATTTACAGTTACAATACAATTACAATTACAATAAGCATAGGTCAATCAATCCATGGTATATACATACACAATCAGTTACAAATACAATACAATTGTAATATACATAGGTCAATCAGTTACAGGTCCTCTGCGGGCGGGGAAAGGTGTTCCGGCGCAGGCGCTGTTGGGAAAAGTCCTGCAGGCCGGCATTTGGAGCACCGCTCCCACCGACACTCAGTCCCTCCTCAGTCTTCCGCGGGTAGTGGAAAAGGTGTTCGGCGCTGGGCGGCCAGATGTTCTCGGCGCTGGGGGCCTTTTGTATTATTGTGGCTTTAAAGTTCAATGCTACAGATTAAAAGTTGTGTCTCCAAACAGCTCCGATGCAATGCTTTTCAAGGTAATCATTCACACTCTCAGCCCCCAGCCACTGAATTTCATTCCTGTCAGGAATTCATGAAAGCCAGTGCCATTTAGCGCCGCCCAACTTACCGGGCCGGCGCAGTTGCTGCGCGCGGGAAGCGCCACCTCGTGCTCCCGCCGCGGTCTCCGTCCCGGCAGCCATTGCGGGGGCGGGCTTCCTTGCGATTGGCTGCTGGGAGGGAGAGCGCGGGAAGCCAGCCCGCCTTTTTTCTGGGACGGACTTCATGTCCCAGAGTTCCGCTGGGTAGAGGCGGGCTGCCTGATTGGTTCCTGGCGGCCCGCCTCTTGCCCGGATTGGCTGAGGCAAGCGAGAGGGCGGGGCCACGCTGCTGTGGCTGCCCCTGATTGGCCAGGAGGCCTATTTAGTCGGGCCGAAGGCAAGGAGAGGCGCCATTGCCTCGTTCGGCTCTGAGGAGAGCGGAGCCGAACGAGAGTAGCTCCGGGCGAGTCGGGCCCGGTTATTTGGGGCCATTCCCCAGCCTTGTCAGGCAGGCTGGGCCAGGGTGGCCTTCAGGGAATTCTGCCACACACGGCCTTCAGACCGGGTGTAGGCGTTGCGGTGGCCTTCCGCCCCCCGCGGTTGTCAAAAAACCGCGGTAAAAAGGGGGTGTGCTGGCCTGCGGGCTGTGGCGCCCATAAGCCACAGCTAGCCTGGAGGTGTCACTGCGGTGTCGTTTTTTAGCCGCAGTGGGCATGCTGGTCAGGCTTGTCTCCTCTGGGAAGGTTTGTGGAGGTCTTGTTTTAATTTTAGGGTGGTTTCTACCCCTTTTCTCCTTCTTTGGACTGGCTTCGTTGTTGGTTACTTCTTGAGGGCGGTGATCGTGGCTGCGGCCCTGCTGAGCCCACCCTCTTGCCTCTTATGGACTGTTTTGTGGGGGTAGGGATCGCGGACTTTGCCTACCCATCCTCCTGCTTTGGACTGCATTGCTTTGCGGTCATTACTCGAGGGCAGTGATCGCGGCTGCGGCCCTGCTGAGCCTGCCCTCTTGCCTTTTAGACGCTTTTGTGGGGGCGGTGATCGGGGATTCGGTCCTGCTGAGCCCGCCCCTTCCTTTTATTGGCTTTGTCTTGAAGCCCATTTTGTTTTTTGTGTTGCTGGGTTAGCCTTTGGCTACTATGCCTTCTAAGCCAAAAGGTGCTAACAAGCAGCGGCCGGCCCCTTCGGCTCGCACTGGGCGCGCTTCGACACCTCGTGGCCGAAATGCTTCGGGTGCCGTGGCCCGTCTGAACGATGAACCCCGAGGTACATTGCCGCCAGGCACTCCTGCCGGTGAGGGCACTTCGACGAGCACCGGTATCTCTTCGCAAGCGTCGTCGGTCATTTCCCAAAAGATGGCGGCGGAGCTGGCTCGGTCTTTTTCCGACATTATTTCCAAGGCACTAGCAGCAAGTGGTTCTACAACGGTGGCTGGTGTTGCTACAACGGCGCCAGGTGGGAGTGGTCAAGCTACGGTTGTGGCGTCTGGTACGGTTCAGGCTCCGAACTCTACCCATGGGGCCCAGGCTCTCGAGGTTGCTGTGAAGTTGTCAGATTCAAGTTCCAGCTCGTCTTCCAGCTCCAGCTCTTCGTCTGATTCGTCCAGTTCCGATGATGAAGTTTTGGGGGCAGCTTCCTCAGCCGAGACGGCCAGCAAGAAGCGGAAGCACAAGAAGAAGAGGAAGAAGAAGAAGAAGAAGTCGAGGCGTTCTGTCTCGCGTTCTCATGGGACTCTGGTGGGGCAGGAGGGTACGTCCTCAGGCGCCCCAGCTGGTCGGGATGGATACTGGGTTGAGCACGCCTGGGCTCCTGGTTTACCTTTGTGGGCCATCAGGAGGCGGGCTTGGAGGCCCGGTTTACAGGGTGTATGGGTTGACGCCCAGGCTTCCTCCATCCCTGTTTCTGCACCAGGAGACCGCCCTCCGGGCTCACACCTTTCCAAGAAAGTGCGGAAGCTCATTTTATGGGGGTGTTATGTTGACGTCTTTACCCTCCTCCAACCGAAGGGTCAGGAGGCTAGGGCCATCACTTCACCAAAACGTGCCAAGAGGCACCCTAAGGTTCCACCTGCTGAGCCTAACTTTTCCAACTGGTTGGAGGGCTACACAGTGTTTAAAGCGGTTGTTTCCATGGCTTTCCCCGAGACGGCTTGGCATCTCGACTGCCACTTGTTGCATGTCCTTCGGGCAAAGTCTGTGGCAGGGGAGGCAGCAGCCATTGCGTACGACGCTGCTTTCAGGCAGCAGGCGTCACTGAGCTCTAGAGAGCGGTGGGATCAACTCCATAGCGAGATTTGGCTTTTAGAAGTAGGCCCACTAGCCAAGTCCAAGGGTGCCTTCAAGGCATCTGGCAAGCGTGATCGTAGGCTTGCTTGCTGGGATTTCAATGCGGGCCGCTGCACGCGGTCGCATTGCAGATACGAACATTGTTGCGAACTGTGCAGAGGTTCTCACTCTAAGATCTCCTGCTCTCGCCAAAGTTCTCAGCCCTTTCGGCAGGGGCGCCCTGCCCAGGCGCCAGCCGGCAAGCGTGATGGGGCCCCTGCCTCTGATGCCGGTGGGTCAGGGAGCCATAAATGAGGTGCCTTCACTTCCTCCTCAAGGGTTCTCTATGGCTCGATCGCCCGTTAAAGTGGGAGCCCTTTTACCTCTTTTGGAGGTTTATCCTCGTAAGGCAGCTGCTCGGATGCTAGCTGATGGGTTTTCTTACGGTTTTCGCATCCCAGTGGTGGCCCCTCCTCCTCCTTCGGTGGCAAGAAATCTGAAATCGGCCCGAGATATGCCTGACGTCCTCCTTAGTAAGATAAATAAAGAAATTGAGGCTGGAGGGATTGAAGGGCCATTCAGTTCCCCTCCTTTCGTTGATCTGCATGTTTCTCCTTTGGGGGTTGTTCCAAAGAAGGCACCTGGGGAGTTCAGACTCATTCACCATCTGTCTCACCCGCCTGGGGCCTCGGTGAATGATGCCATTCCCGATGAGTTGTGTTCTGTGAAGTATGCCTCTTTTGACCATGCGGTCCGCTTGGTCCGCTCCTGAGGGAAAGGGGCGTTAATGGCCAAATGTGATATCCAATCGGCCTTTCGCCTGTTACCGGTCCACCCTAATGATTTTCGATTCCTGGGTTTCAAAGTGGGAGAAGGGTGGTATTTTGATAAGGCCATGCCCATGGGGTGCTCATTTAGTTGTGCAGCGTTTGAGACTTTTAGTAGATTTCTGGAATGGGAGCTCAAGCGGCGGGCATGTTCCCCTTTGGTGACACATTATCTGGATGATTTCTTGTTTGTAGGAAGGGCGGGTACCGATGAGTGTAAGAAGCTCTTGGACACTTTCTCTTCCCTGGCCCTAGAGATTGGGGTACCTTTGGCTAAGGAGAAAACGGAGGGGCCCGCGTCATCTCTCACTTTCTTGGGCATTCATTTGGACTCTGTACGTGGCACGTCCTCCTTGCCCCGGGATAAACTTGTGGCGCTCAGGGCTCTTTTAGCGGATTTCCTGGTTGCCAAGAAAGCCACTTTAAAACAGGTACAGTCTTTGCTTGGGCACCTCAATTTCGCATGCCGTGTGGTGGCACCAGGCCGGGCATTTTGCTTTAGGTTGGCTAGGGCCACCGTTGGAGCTCACCTCCCCCATCATCGGGTTAGGATCTCATTGGCAGCAGAGGAAGGGAGGAGCCTGAAGCCTTCTAGAAGCTCCCAGCATCCCTTGCAAGCCCACACCATCGGCAGCAGAGGAAGGGAGGAGCCTGAAGCCTTCTAGAAGCTCCCAGCATCCCCTGTAAGCCCACACCATCGGCAGCAGAGGAAGGGAGGAGCCTGAAGCCTTCTAGAAGCTCCCAGCATCCCTTGCAAGCCCACACCATCGGCAGCAGAGGAAGGGAGGAGCCTGAAGCCTTCTAGAAGCTCCCAGCATCCCCTGTAAGCCCACACCATTGGCAGCAGAGGAAGGGAGGAGCCTGAAGCCTTCCAGAGGCTCCCAGCATCCCCTGTAAGCCCACACCATCGGCAGCAGAGGAAGGGAGGAGCCTGAAGCCTTCTAGAAGCTCCCAGCATCCCTTGCAAGCCCACACCATCGGCAGCAGAGGAAGGGAGGAGCCTGAAGCCTTCCAGAGGCTCCCAGCATCCCCTGTAAGCCCACACCATCGGCAGCAGAGGAAGGGAGGAGCCTGAAGCCTTCTAGAAGCTCCCAGCATCCCTTGCAAGCCCACACCATCGGCAGCAGAGGAAGGGAGGAGCCTGAAGCCTTCCAGAGGCTCCCAGCATCCCCTGTAAGCCCACACCATCGGCAGCAGAGGAAGGGAGGAGCCTGAAGCCTTCTAGAAGCTCCCAGCATCCCTTGCAAGCCCACACCACTGGCAGCAGAGGAAGGGAGGAGTCTGAAGACTTCCAGAGGCTCTACTAGAGCTAGGACTGGAGTGGGTTTAATTGGCTTGTTTTCAACCCTCTTGTGAGCATGGAGCCGGGAATAGCCTGGGGGCTGACATCAAGGTTGTGCGGGGGCAGGGAAGGTATGGCGGCAACAGAGTGAACAGATGTTACAAAAGAAGTAGGGATAGATGTCTGGTATCTATCTCTTCTTCAGTTCACTCTGTTTCCCAAGATAAGGCAGAGACGCACCATCCATTCCACAATCCCTTAACCTGCTCCTTTGCAATGTCAGGTCGGCCAAGAGCAAGACCCATATCATCCACGACCTCCTTGTGGATGAACAGGCTGACCTGGCATGTTTTACCGAGACCTGGCTGGGTGATGCCAGCACTGCTACGTGGGCGCAGGCTCTCCCAGCGGGTTACACGGTCAGTGAGCAGGTAAGGGAAAGTGGGCGGGGGGGGGGGCGGTGTGGCTATAGTCCATAAAACCAACCTAACCTTGATAAGGAAACCTGTCCGGAAAACAATCCACATCGAGTGCATGTACCTCAGCTTGAAGTCCAGGGATAGCTTGGGGATTCTGTTAGTCTACCGGCCACCCCGTTGTCTAGCAGACTCCCTATCCGAGCTGACTCAGCTGGTCTCTGAGTTGTTGTTGGAGACACCCAGGCTTTTGGTCTTGGGTGACTTCAACATCCCTCTCGAGACCAGCCCTTCTGATCTATCTGGAGCAGCTCGGGAGTTCATGGATACCATGACAGGCATGAACCTATTCCAATTGGTCAACGAGCCGACTCATTGTGCTGGTCATACACTCGATGGGATTTTTAGTACGGAACAGCAACATCCGTGGGCAGAGGTAACTAAAACCTCTGCCTTGTCATGGACGGACCATTTCCTGATCAAGCTGGAGCTAAAAGCCGCTATCCATTCCCCCGGGGGTGGCGGACCCATTAGATCGGTCCGCCCTCGAAGGCTGATGGAACCAATTGGTTTCCAGAAGGCCTTAGAGGGTTTAATGGTTGGCAGTGCCGGTGATCCCGTCGAAGCCTTGGTCACCACCTGGAACACCGATCTTCCCAAGGCTCTCGACGCGATTGCCCCCGAGCGTCCTCTCCAGCCCGCTCTTAACCGTAAGCCCTGGTTTACAGAGGAACTTAGGGAGATGAAGCGGGTTGGACGACGACTAGAGCGCAAGTGGCGGAAAACTCGACTCCTATCCGACAGAACTCGCCATAGGCAGCATCTTCGTGCCTATCGGGAGGCTTTGCGTGCAGCGCGAAGAGCCTTCTGCTCTGCACGCATTGCGTCTGCAGAGTCCCGCCCAGCAGAGCTATTTAGGGTGGTGGGGGAGCTAACACAGGTCCCTCCTGTGTCAAATCCCCTACTTGACCCTACGACGGCCTGCTGTGACGCATTTAATACCTACTTTGCAGATAAAATCTCTCGGATAAGGGCCGACTTAGATGTCAATTTTCCACCAGAACCAATAGATGAGGCGTCCAACAACTCCGTTGATGTCATTTTGCTGGATGAGTTCCAACCTGTGAGTACCGATGACGTGGACAAGCTTCTTGGAAGTATGAAAAAGATGACCTGCTCTCTCGATCCCTGTCCATCTTGGCTGGTCGTCCAGGGAGGGGACACACTGAGGGTATTCCTTCGGGATACAATCAATGCGTCCCTCAGAGAAGGCTGTTTACCATCCTGTCTGAAGGAGGCAGCTGTTAAGCCCCTCCTGAAGAAGCCTTCTCTTGATCCCCTGGACAGGAACAACTATAGACCAGTGTCCTTGCTCCCTTTTTTGAGCAAGGTGATCGAGAGAGCAGTTGCCTCTCAACTTCAGGTTGTCTTGGATGAAACCGATTATCTCGATCCATTTCAAACCGGCTTCAGGACAGGACATGGAGTGGAGACTGCCATGGTCGCTCTGACCGATGACCTCCACCTGAGTATCGACAGGGGTAGTGTGACCCTGCTGGTGCTCCTGGATCTCTCGGCGGCTTTTGATACTGTAGATCACTCCATCCTCTTGAGTCGACTGAGGAGTTGGGGATCGGGGGCACCGCACTCCGGTGGCTCCGGTCCTTTCTCTCTGGGAGATCTCAAAGGGTGAGGCTCGGGGACAGTTGCTCCTCCAAGATTGAGCTTAACTGCGGCGTCCCTCAGGGCGCCATTCTGTCCCCGATGCTATTTAATGTCTACATGAAGCCGCTGGGTGAGATCATTCGGAGGCATGGAGCTCAGTGTCTTCAGTACGCTGATGACACTCAGATATACCTCTCCATGACCAGATCGTCGGTTCGAACTTCAGATGGCGTCTCTCCTCTTAATGACTGCCTTGCAGCGGTAATGGATTGGATGAGGAAAAACAGGCTGAAACTCAATCCAGACAAAACGGAGGTACTAGCTGTTACAGGCCCGAAACCAGGTTCGGGAATACATCTTCCGGTCCTAGATGGAGTCACACTCTCCTCGAAGGACCCTGTTCGCAGTCTGGGGGTGCTCCTTGACTCGTCGCTTCACATGACTAGTCAGGTGAATGCGGCAGTCAGGAGTGCCTGTTATCAGCTTCGGCTGATACGCCAGCTGCGCCCCTACCTGGATCAGAGGGACCTGGAAACAGTGGTGCACGCTTTGGTAACCTCACGCTTGGATTTCTGTAACGCGCTCTACATGGGGCTACCCTTGTGCCTAACCCGGAAACTCCAACTAGTTCAAAATATGGCAGCCAGGCTTGTTAGCGGTACACCTAGGAGAGAGCACATTACACCTGTGCTTAAAGCTCTCCACTGGCTGCCAATTAGTTTCCGGGCGCAGTACAAGGTGCTGGTTTTAACCTTTAAAGCCCTACATGGCTTGGGTCCATCTTATCTCAGGGACCGCCTCTCCCTATATGAACCCCCCCGCACGCTTCGGTCCTCTGGGAAAAATCTGTTGCAGCCCATGAAGACTAGGTTAGCGCAGACCTCCCAGAGGGCCTTTTCTGCTTCTGCTCCCAGGCTATGGAATGGCCTGCCGGACGAGATGCGTCTCATTACATCACTAGACTGTTTTAAAACAGCCTTAAAGACGCATCTCTTCCGGCAGGCCTTCCCTGAAACTGTATAATCTACCTGGCTCCTAAAATCTTTCAGCCAATTCTCAACTCCTTATCCCCCCCCCCCCTGTATTTTATTGCTACCCATGCTGTGGCCAGCATTGCGGTTTTGTGTATCATGTTTTATTGTACTTTTATTATTAGTAATTTAATTTTAAACTTAACTAATTTAATCCTATTTTAAGGGGGGGAGGTTGGGATGGAATTCTTGAATTATTTTAATCTGCAATCTGTTTTTAACCTTGTTGTACCCCGCCTCGATTGTTTTACAGAGGGGCGGGTAAGAAATAAATATTATTATTATTATTATTATTATTATTATTATGAAAAGGAGTTAAAGATGATCTTCGTGTGTGGGAATCTTTTCTTTCCAACTTTAATGGTGTAGCCATTTGGCAAAAGTCTTGGCAATTAGGTGACCGGTTGCAAGTTCATTCCGATGCGGCCGGGAGTATTGGCTTCGGCATCTATTTTCAAGGCCATTGGTGCGCACAAAGGTGGCCGCAAGATTGGGCAGAGGGCAATGTACTAAAGGACTTAACCTTTCTGGAACTGTTTCCGATTGTGGCCGTTATTCGTATATGGTGTGATGAATTTGCCAACAAGAAGATCACGTTCTGGTGTGACAACCAGGCGGTTGTTAACGTGGTCAATAGTATGTCCTCTTCATCAGAGAGAGTTATGTTATTGGTTAGGAGATTGGCACTTGATTGCTTGATTAACAACATTTCATTTTCAGCTCGGTTCGTGCCTGGACTGGAGAATAATATCGCTGATGCTCTCTCTCGCTTCCAGGAGGAACGATTCCGTCGTTTGGCTCCGGAGGCGGACCCCTCCCCAGTTCCGTTTCCACAGGACTTGTGGAACCTTGGACCTCTTCCATTATGAATGGCATCTTTTCCTCTGTAGCTCCTTCTACTTTCAGAGCTTATAAGGGGTTTTTTCCCAAGTTAGCTGCATATTTTAGAGCCTCTAATATTCCGGCTCATTGGCCCATTCAGCCGTCTATTGTCCTTGGCTTCATGGCCTGGTTATTTTCCAATGGGTCTTCCCCATGGGCCATTTCGGTGGCACTGGCCGGTATCTCATTTTTTACCAAAGCCTCCGGCCTGGGTGATCCTTGTGCTTCCTTTCAGGTCAGGCGGACCCTGGAAGGTTGGAGGCGCTCCCAGGGTCCTTCTCTAGATGCCAGACGTCCCATTACACTTTCGCTGCTCGAGCAGCTTGTTACTGTTCTACCAGAAATTTGCTCTTCCCCTTATGAGGCCAGCCTTTTTCGAGCGGTTTTTGTTACCGCGTTCTTTGGAGCCTTGCGGTTGGGGGAGCTTGTTCCAAATGCCTCCAATGACATCTCCAAGCGTTCCCTTCAGGTTGGGGATGTTCGGTTCGCCAATAACGCTGTTTGCTTAGTGATCCGGAGGTCCAAATGTGACCAGTTGGGGAAGGGGTCCATGATCACCTTGAACCGTTTTAAAGGCTCGCTAGTGTGCCCTGTTCGGACATTGCATTCTTTCCTCGAAAAACGCCCAGATGGTACAGGTTCATTATTTTGCCATTCCAATGGAGCCCCTGTTACCCGTTACCAGCTGGTGGCAGTGATGCGTTTAGCCCTAAATCATTTGGGTTTGCCGGCAAAGGAATTTGGTGGACATTCTTTCCAGATTGGAGCAGCTACTTCGGCTGCTCAAATTGGTTTGTCAGCGGACGCGATCAAGCAATTGGGACGATGGAAATCCAGGGCTTATTTGGGTTATGTCCGACCGAACCTGGACCTTGTTGGGGGTCATTGAATGTTTTTGTTGTTTCATTGGTTTTGTGTGGGGCCCTCATGCGTTTTTTATAGGGTTGGCGGCAGGCGGTTCGATCCTCACCGTCTGTTTGGCGGCAGCATAGGCCTGGATCTGGGGTGAGGGGTTTCCAGGGCTCGATGGCTCTGGATCGGGAGTCCTCGCGACCCGGGTGTATGGAGCGTGCTGATGTGGCCAGTGCGGGGGCCACAGTCAATCAACACCCGGTGACTAGAGTGCCTTGCAAATCGATTGGTAGCAGCACAGTTGCCCGACTGTGCTTTAGGGCGGGGCTTGGCACCTACGTCATCCCGATGCTTGGCTACAAGCAACCATACATTAGCCAACGGGGGTTTGGCTGATGTCCAGATCCAGACCTTATGCTTTGGGCCAACCCTATTGTTTGTTTTGGCTTAAAATAAAGTTGTGGCCATGTTCACTCCAGCCTTGTGTTTTTGTGCTTTCTTGTGGCGCCTGACCTGCGAGGCAACTACTAGTTAGTGTACTAGACTGAGATGTTGGAGAGCCAGGTTCAAGTCCTCACTGAGTCCTGAAACTCACTAAGTATCCTTGGCACAGTTTATTCTCTTTCAGTCTGAACTACCTGTGAGGATTAATGTCACAATAAAGTTAGAAGAAAGACAGTCATGCACACTGCCTTGAGCACATAGAAGGAAGGGTGAGATTTAAAACTTAGGGTCTGTACAAACAGCTGGATTGGGACTGTGGCAACCTTAGTGCCCTCCAGATGGCCCAATCTGGCCTCTGGATGGCACAAAAAGGAGCCACAAAAAGTAATTTAGTAATCAATATAGTAATTTAAATAATTCAAAACATTTCACACACATGAACTTGTTGGAACCCTTAAAACAACTTTTTAACAGAGGTCATTATTACTATCACCATCCACACTACTAGTCCATCTGCCTTGGTCCAGGCCTCAGAGGGAGAAAAGAACCTTTTTGTGCCCTCCAAAGGATGCCATAGCTGTGGTGGCACAACTGTATGGTGCCCCTTCAATGCTGCATCATTTGGATGCAGCACCAGAGGGGAGTCATGATGCTGTGTGTTGTCTGAAGTGGTGTGTGGTGTCATGGTGCTGTGGTGGCATCTTCAACGGCATGCGTCATCTGGACGTGATGACCTGACTCCACCCGCAGGCCGGCACAAAGGACCCAACTAATTAATAAAACATGGATATGGAACATGGATTAGCGAAGCTAGTAAGCATCAGTACTCCATCTGCATCTGTATCATCATCATCATCATCTTTATATAGTGCTGTAGATTTGCACAGTGCTGTACATACAATCTTATAGTTAGATGGATCCCTGCCCTAAGGCTTACAATCTAGAAGAGACAACACAGAAGGAAAAGGGAAAGGTGGTGAGAAGGGGATGAGGACTAGTGGTTCTTCTCTCCCTCTGAGGCCTGGACCAAGGCAGATGGACTGGTAGTGTGGATGGTGATGGTAATAATGGCCTCCGTTACAAAGTTGTTTTAAGGGTTCCAACAAGATCATGTGTGTGAAATGCTTTGAATTATTTAAATTACTATATTGATAGTGTTTTTATTAAGTATTATTAGGATGTTGACAAGCTGGAACATTTCCAAAAGAGGGCAACCAAAATGGTGACAGGTCTGGAAGCCTTATGAGGGAGAGGCAAAGGGAGTTGGATTTGTTGCCTGGAGAAGAAACAGTTAAGAGGTGATATGATAGCCCTGTTTAAGAATTTGAAAGGGTATCATATTGAGGATGGAGCAAGCTTGTTTTCTGCTGCTCCAGAGAATAGGACCCAGAACAATAGATGCAAGTTACAGGAAAATAAATTCCACCTAAACATTAGGAAGAACTTCCTGGTAGTAAGAGGTGTTAGACAGCGGAACACACATCCTTGGAGAGTGGTGGAATCTTCTTCTTTAGAGGAGATGGCCATCTGTTGAGGATGCTTTGATTTTGAGTTCCTGAATGGTAGGGAGCTGGACTAGATGGTCCTTGTGGTTTCTCCCAACTCTGATTCTATAAAGATTATTAGACTGAATTAATGAGGCTGAATTATATTTAGGGAGTTAGGTATGTTGAAATTTTTGAAGCGTGTTTGCTTTATTCTTAGGTGAAAAAGTGATATGGTGCTTAGAAACAATTATTCAAATTATATAAAAATTGGATGAATATGATTTTTAACCCCCCCCTGATTATCTCTCCCCCCCCCCCCCCCAGTTTAGTGATGTTCTGGACTCCCAACATACCCGAGAAAATCTTAGTTACTTAGTAGACACTACTGGTGTGGATCTTGCCTTTGCAGGGCTCTTTGTCAGTCTACTTTGCATCTTTACTATTTTGCAACAGTTTTTCCCAGTTCCATGTGTGGAAAAAGGGAAGAGAGGGAACAATCCTAATTATGCATCTTGGCTTTTCCTTGCTTTGGCCAAGTTCAGTGGGAGAAACTGGAATGATGTCATCTTAACTGGGATAGTTTACTTTTTAGTACTTGGTGCAGCATCAAAAGTGTTTGGAATTACCTTACAAACTCTTTCTATATTATTCATCTTGCACATGGGAGAGGGCATTATTTTATGGTTTTGCATGAATTCCCTGCTAACAGGAATCTCGTCTAGCACACCTGAGAGAAGGTTAGATGAGACACTTCTCTTTCATATTTAACATTCAAGAAGAATGTACTACATTAAGTAAAAAGGTTATCTATGAAAATAATCATACCATTTGCAACTACTCACCTTTGTGAAACTGGATTCTCAGTTCTGGTGGCTAGGAAGGGTGAATATCATGCAAGACTTTATGATACCAAAGGACTGAGAGTTGCTTTTTTTAAAATATTACTCCTCATTTTAGTAAACTTTGGACTTGGAAACAAACATATGCCTCACATCAAGTATAAACATTGTGTTGAGTTGGGTATTGAATTTATTGAAATAAAAATGTTCTAATTTGAACAATGTTACCTCCTTATAGAATGTAAAAATATGAGTAAACCTGAATGTGTGGATAAAATATGCACACTAAAAACAAAATATTTTTATTCATATGCATGTAGATGTAAAGGGGCTCCCGGGGGGGGGGGTGTCTGAGAACCACTGATCTATATCTGTTTATTAAGATTCTGGATTCTCAAGATCCATATCGGTAATTTCAGGCTTGATTTTGGGACTGAGACAGCTTTGGTTATTTTGATGGATGATCTACACAGGGAAATGGACAGGATGTGTGTGTTCCTATTGGTTCTTCTGGACCTCCCAGTGTCTTTTAATATCATCAACCATCTTATTCTTTTGGTTCACCTTTCTGGCATGGGGCATGGAGGTACCATCTTAGAGTGGCTCCATTCTTTCCTGGGAAGGTGCTCTCAGAGGGTGGTGCTGGAAGATTCCTGTTCAACTTCTTCCCCATTGGCCTGTGGAATCCTTTGGGGTTCTGTCTTGTCCTCTGTTCTATTTACTATCTACATCAAACTGCTGGGAGAGATTTTGGGGTGAGATGCCACCAGTATGATGTTGATAACCAACTCTCTCACTACCTTTCTACCCAGTTCCAAGGAAACTGTGTCTGAGCAAAAGCAGTGCCTGGCAGTTGTAACAGATTGGCTAAGGATGAATACATTTAAGCTTAATTCAGACAAGGCAATGGTGCCCCTGATCAGTTGAAGTGCAGATCTGGGAATAGGAATTTAGCCTGTGTTAGATGGGGTTACACTCCCTCTGAAAACATAGGTTCACAATTTGGGGATACTCCTAAATTCTGTCCTGAGCCCGGAAGTCCAGATTTTGGTGGTTACCAGGAGTGCTTTTGCAAAGTTAAAACCAGTTCATCAACTGCACCCATTCCTAGAGAACTTGGATCTGGCCATGGAACATATGCCTCAGTTACATCCTGTTTGGATTAGTATAATGCATGCTATGTGAAGCTGCCTTTCAAAAGTGTTCAGAAACTTCATTTGGTCTAAACAGCTGCAGCCAAATTACTAACTGGGACTGGATACATGGAACATACAACCCCTTTGTTGAACAGCTCCACTGGCTGCCAATCCATTTCTGGACACAATTCAAAGTGCTGGTGATGACCTATAAAGCCTTATATAGCTTAGGTCTAGCCCATTAGAGCTTTAAAATCTTCTGGATCTTCTGGGGCTTGTTTGGTGGAAACAGAGAAGAGGTACTCCTTGGTGACTGCTCCCAGTCTTTGGAACTCCATCCCTAGGGAGAACAGGATGCTTCTCTCCTTGTTCTCCTTCCATCAACAACTGAAAATATTTTTGTGTCACAGGCTTTTGGACATTGAATGGGGTACTCTTTTTATTATATGCTGTTTTTTTAAAAAAATATTTAATGGACTATTTAATCTTTTAATGCATTTTAATGTTTTAATTGCTACCATTATAACCTGAGAAATTGTTTAATAGCTTTTTAGATAACTTTATATTTATATTCTTAAAACTTTTGTATAGTTTTTAATCTGTATTGTTTTAGACATGTTAGATGCCTTGAGTTCCATTATTTGGAGGAAGGCAGGTTATAAATAAAAATAAAACAACAACAATAAAAAATAGGCTGATTTCTACTGATGTCAATATTCTCCCTCAGTTTGTAAAACTCTTCATCAGGAGGTGCTGAAGAAATTCAGGGAAGCCATGAAGTCTTTCATGCTGTGTATTCTAATGAAAATATTAGTTCTTCTCTTCAATAGCAAACATTTCCCCTTTATTTGTGGTGCATTCCAGTTTCATCTTCCCCTTTTGGCTTTACACCTGTGGGAAATACCTCCTATGCTCTTCCACAATATTTCAATTTTTTTTTTTTACATTACAAATTTGATTTGGGAGATTTTATAGCCTGAGTCTTGCTAATATGCTTTCTTTTAAATGTGCTTTCATTTTTATAGGTCCAATTATTACAGTAAGTCTTCAGTGCTATGAAGGCCTTATATGAGTTAGAATGACCTTATGCCACTTGGACAAATTGAGGGTTAAACCTGTATGGTTACAATAAAGTAGGACATGAGGCTGGTGTTCATTGCTGTCCGTATAAGAGAAATAGGGCTTGATCTCAATATATTCTTATGCTGCTAGAGATATCATTAAATAGATACAGCTGGTGCCTATAAAAACTGGTAGACATCAGACCTTGGAAATTCCTCAGTATATTTTAACAAACATGCCATATATTACTACAAACTTGAATACAGAAGATGGTGAAGCAACTGTTGCACTCTCTAGCTGTGGCAAAATCTATTCAGCAGTGGGCACCATACACTAAGATAGATCTTTTGAGAGATTATAAATAATACTCATGAGAAATAAAAACATCCATTAAGGGCTAGAAGGCAGACTCTACAAAGGAAAGCTAAATTAATGTTTATTTATCCAAAAAGAAGCTGAGATTTAAGCAGGCATAATGATTACACATTACCACTCATATCAGAGGAAGTATGACTCTCAGTATGAAGAAAGGAGATGCCACCTAAACATTAGGAAGAACTTCCTGACAGTAAGAGTGGAATAGTCTGCTTCAAAAGGTGGTAGATTCTCCTTAGTCAGAGGTCTTTAAACAGAGGTTGGATGATGCTCTGTTAGTAGTACTTTGATTGTATGCATTACATGGCAGTGAATGGAATAGATGGCCCGTGTGGTCCCTTCCAACCTATTATTCTATGATTCTGTAATTATTATTTACCCTTTATAAACTATACACAGAATTCATCTCCACCCACAAAAAACCACTCCTCCTGGGATTCTGTGGTGGTTGACCTTTGAAATCTATATGCAAAATGACTGATCACAGAGTTCTTTGGCATACATATATCACTTTGACACTGGTTGCAAGATATTTTAGCAGCCAGTGCCAAAGTGATCTACATATGCCAGAGAAATATTTTGCCAGATATTTTGGCAGCCTCCTGCCTTTAGAGAAAAGATCCTTAAAGCATTTCCTGAGTAGTGGAGGAGCAGCATGTTATCTCTGTAGTTCAAAGAATATGTAGCTTGACTACTGATAGCCCCTTCCTCCATGAATTTGTCCAGTTCCTCTCTAGATCCATCCAAATTGGTGGCCAACTTGTGATAACAAATGCCAAACTTTAAATACTTATGGAATAAGTCTTTATAAGTACTGCAAGCGGCCATGTTTGGGACAATGTAAACCCAAGAATATGAAAGAAATCACATATATTTTGTGTAAGTCAATTATAATAATTTAGTGGCTGGCAATATGAATTCAGTTTAATTTGATAAGGCCTAAATAGAGAGACAGGGAGAGGGAGAGGGAATAAAAGTGTGTTAAAAGAAAGGCAGTGATATTCCGGTTGATTTTAAGGCTCTGAGACTAGTTAATTGCTTTTAGATTACCAATCAACTGCTTTTCTCTCTGATTGTATCTCTGTTTGGTATGTTTTCATGTTGTAAATGCATGATAATTTGTAGTGATTGTATCTGTAGTTCATGTTTCATGTTGTAATTGTATGCTAATCTTTGATTGTACATTTATCAGGCATATGATTCCCCCCACCCCAATATCCTCCCTGCATAAGTAATTCAATTTAAGCAGCTCATGCCCGTAAAAAAATTGAATATACTTCAAGGATGATATGTAAAGGGTGTTGTTTTCCCCTGATGTAAAGTGCAGATAATACCTGGTCTAGGACTTCTGAAGCATTATCTTTGGTCTATATTTTTGAGCCAGTCTGATTTCCAATTCCCAGACTAAATATGTGGAACAGATGCAATTGTTCATTGGTCTTACGATTCTGCATAAATTGCAATAGCTTTCATCTGAAGAAATGAACTCAAATATTTACAAAAATGTGAAATTCAGGTTAATATGCACATGAAACGCATATTTTAGGATAAAGTTTTTAGAGAAGTAATCTTTTAAAAATGTTCAAAAATAATGCAACCTTTCATATTCATATGCTTTTAAAATCAGAAGACAGAAGACACTATGAAGCTGTACGTATTAGCCAAAAGACCTATGCTCACCTCAGTTTCATGTTGTCTTGTCTGGATGATGCAGGTTATTAGCCCAAGGCTGGATCAAACAGACTGGATGCAGATCTGGTGGATCTAGAGGAACTTAGACAAAGGTTTCACCTCCATCCATGTCCAGGAAGGGGAGTTGGTTAGCTGGGTAGTGGTACCAGGGAATTTCCCAGTACAGTCTGGAAACATCCATTTATTAGTGTTAGGTCAGCAAGAAAATTCTGGACTGAAAACCCCTAAAGAAGACATTTCCAAGCTCTGAGAAAGAGATGGCTTGAGGGAGAAAATAAGATGTATCAAGCAAAGCAATGGATAACAAGACTTTTAAGTGATCTTATTCTTATGGTTCCTCTCTGGATTCTCTTTCTTTAGAGTCAAAGAATTGATGAGATTTTTTAAATAATGTATTTTCCTCAGGTTCAAATTCCTTTGGTTGGATTGGAATGACAGAATCCTGCCTGGTACAGTGCCTCTCTTTCTTAACCATCCCCTCCCAAACCTGAACTGAATAAGAATTGTGATGTATTCTGTTGAATTACAAAACCCTAGTAGTGTTTGTTGATCTTTTAATGTGATTGCCTCTATGCAGTTTAAGCATTTGTTAAAAGAAGAATAAACTTCCCAAAAGGAAAGGAATAGAAATTTGCTCAGCTCACTGCTGTTCAGTGGACTGCTGAGATATTTATTCCTTTACTTGTCAA
This sequence comes from Urosaurus nigricauda, assembly GCA_034509955.1. Lineage (NCBI taxonomy): Eukaryota > Metazoa > Chordata > Lepidosauria > Squamata > Phrynosomatidae > Urosaurus > Urosaurus nigricauda. The sequence goes on from JAOEGL010000004.1 coordinate 217,265,123, forward strand.
ATAATGTAATTTTAGGTCTGATATATTGTATGTCTCTTGCTTATTGTCAGGTATTTTGTGGGGAAAAAGCCATCTTAACAAAAGAATTGTATTCCCAAGTAAAAGAGCAAGCATCAAAATACATTATGACCAGGTCTGTGGGAACAATCAAATAATGAACAAAGTTTCTTATCTTCAAGAACTGACAGATGGAAAAGCTATTCTCATAATATTGGGAAACCTGATTCCTATGATTTACCTACAATGTTCCTCTAAAATATGTATTGAAATAGACGTAGACAATTCAGACACTTTCAATTTCTCCTAGTTACTCATTCCAATACAAACCATTTCCCTGAGCAATTTCCCAAACCTAATTTATTTTTATATATTTTTTCACTAACATAGGCATTTTTGTATATTCTCCAACATACACATTTTTGTCAACATATTTTTTTAAATTAGAGAACTGCACTACAATGTTCAGAGAAAGCAAGGCTACCAACCAATAAATGTATTAATTTAGGAAGTGTTGATTAGATACGTTTATATGAAAATGGAAACTCAACAAATGTTTCACCATTCCAAAACTGCAAACTATGAATCCTTTCTTTCAAATACAGTGGAGTCTTTCCATCTGCAGTGAATCAGTTCTGCCCCCTCCCATGGATGGGAAAAAACATGGACATTCAAGCCCCATATTATTCCATAGGCTCTGATATGCATGAACCTGTATCAGTGTGCCCATGAGAGTGCACCACCATTGGAAAATATGGGATATGGAGATTTGCACATAGTCCAATCCGTGCATCACTAGTCCACCGATGTGTCAGGCCCACTTTATGAATGTTTACATTCTGCTGCTTATCGGAAAAAATAAACCCAAAGGACAAGAATGCCTTCCCAATTGTAACCTGCCTTGAATCCCATTATGGGAGAAAGGCAGGATATAAATCCTTGAAAATAATAATATAATAATAATTTATAGCCCGCCCCTCTGAACTGGCAATCGAGGCAGGGTACAACATAGTTAAAAACAGCACAAGTTAAAATACAACAATCCCAATTCCCGTCACCCACCCCTTAAAATAGAATTAAATAGCTAAGAATTAAAAACATAGTGCAAATAAAACATATAAAAGTAACTTCCCAAAGCTGTGTGAAACAATTTCGAAGAGGGGGAAGAGGAAGTAGGAGAAGGAGTCAACAGTGGGTATGGAGCCGGGAAATTAAATGTTATCTGTGAAGGCCTGCTGGAAGAGATGCATCTTTAAGGCTTTTCTGAAGCCGTCAACAGATGTAATAAGACATACAGTGGTCCCCCGGGATACGAAGCCCCCGGGGAACGAAATCCCCGGGACCCGAAACGGCCGGGGCCGAAAAAAAGCCCCTGGAATCTGAAAAAATCCCCGGGTTGCGAAAGAAAAAAGCAACCCGGGCCCTTTAAAACAGCACGTTCCGGCACGCTGTGCACCAAAAAAAGCGGTCCCCCGAGTTACGAACACTTCCGAGTTATGAAAGTAATCCTGGAACGGATTACTTTCGTAACCCGGGGGACCACTGTATCTCATCCAGCAGGTCATTCCATAGCTTGGGGGCTATGGCTGAAAAGGCCCTCTGGGAGGTTAGTGTCAGTCTGGTCTTCAAGGGCTGTAACAGATTCCTCACAGAGGACCGGAGTGTGCGGGGGGGATCATACAGGGAGAGGCGGTCCCGGAGATAGGATGGACCCAAGCCATGAAGGGCTTTAAAGGTTAAAATCAACACCTTGTACTGGGCCCGGAAACTAACTAACTAACTAACTAACTAAATAAATGTAAAATGTTTAGAACTTGTACTTGGATAGTTCTCTTAAAAGGATAAAATAATTCAGACTACAGATGTAATGCTTAGTAAATTTCATTATCATAGGCAACAATGAACTTTTTTTCCTGTTTCTCTTCCCACTGTGAAAAAACCCTTGATATTGGTGCTGTTTTCCATGACTATTTTTAGTTCTGGGCTTATTCTTTGCAAACCACCCATATGAGATGTGTGTGTGTGTGTGCGCACATGTGCAAAAATAGCTGTTCTGTGCATAACTGATTTCTTTTTTTTAATGTACAGAAAATTGGCTGGAATCCTCTATGGCAGTTATGAATATGTACCCTGGAGTTAAACACTCATAAATGTTACGTATTCATGATCTTTATGTAGCCTCTAGTTTAGTCTCCCATTGTCATCGGCCAGGATCTTCTGGACCGGGATCTAGAGGAGGAATACAGAGAGGAGGCTGAAGAAGGGAAACAGGCAAGTCTCCCAGGTGGAGAACAACCTGCAGCTGAAGAGCAGCTTCAGCCAGCTCTCCCTTTTGAAATGCAGCCTCAGTCACCTGCAGCTCATGAGGCAGAGGACACAACTGGGGCCCCATGCCCACGGATGAGAAATGTATGGAAAAACAACGCTTAGCCAGGCTACATATCAAGCAGCAACATGGAGGCTCTGATTAGGACCAAATGGGGTCAGCCCATTTAAGAGCTGTGTCTACCTGAGGCTGGTGCTGGAAGCAACTTGTCTGTTTCATGGCCAGCATTCCTGTCTCCAGACACCTGCAACTTGGACCTTGGACTTTGGATTTCCCCACTTCTTTGACCCTTGGACTGTATAGACCTTGCTGCTTGTTAATTCACTTTATTTGAGTTGTTCCATGAACACGTTCCTCCAGAAGAACTCCCATAGGCCAAGATGCTTTCTGGCTGCTGGTAATGTACCACCTTTGCCAGCACTATCAGTTCATAGTTTTCTTCCAGCCAACCTGTGTAGGTGGTAGGTTAATCAGAATGTCCAATCCATAGTTACTGGGTAACAGTCACTGCAATCTATTCCCCTCTCATTTAGGAAGCATCTGGCATTGCCACTCCCACTCATCTCCAGTGCAAGGAGGAAATACAACAGGGTGGTTCTCCTGCTTGTCACACCAAAGATTGCTCATGGGAAGGGGCAGGGATGGCAGTCAGCTGCTTCCCAGGTGACAGGGAAGCAGATCCTCATTAATCACAGTGGCTACTTCCTAGTTAGAAAGCGATGGAGGGGATTCAGCCCAAATTCCCCATCCACCATCACTACAATGCATAAACACACATCTCTTTTACAAAGGATTTCAGCAATTGGGTTACTTTAGTTTTTGTTTGCACATGAAACTTGCCTTCTGACCAGAAAATGCTATTTTATGCAGAAAAATATGCACTTTTTGTGCAGAATATATCCCAAGGTGTTAAGATTCTTTCAGTATTCTCATCAGTGTCCCCCCCCCCCCCCCCCGGTTTTGTCTGTCATTCAAATACTGTTTTCAGTTTTCTAGGTATTTTATGCTAGTGAGGAAGATGTCTGGAAGAATCATTACCTGTGGTGCTTTCTACCACTGTAAAACATCTCAACCAACACATAAATGAGTGTCAGAAACCATGGTTTTTGGGTTGTTTTTTTTTAAACACCTTTAAGATTAAGCAATTTGTTTCAACATAAACTTTCATGGGCTAGCCCAGTTTTTCAGATGCATGGATGTGACTGCAATAAAGAAGTTTCAATGGGTTAGAAGCAAAAGCTGTGTTTTTGAAAATATGGGGTGAAACAGGCTGGCTGTAAATGACTTTTCTGGTATCTTGGGGATGTGGCGTTTAGATGCCACACGACCCCAAGCCACTCCGAAGCTCCCTGGCTGCTCAGACATGGGCAGGCTTCCAGGTGCTCAGGTGGCAGGGTGTTTAAAGGCTGTGCACCACAGGAGCATTGTAAAGCCGCAGCGGGGCAGGAAAAGCCAACTTTTTGCTGGTGCAAAAGAGAATGGCAATTTGCCACTTCTTTTTGGGCTGACAAAAAAGTGGATTGGGATCATGGCATGTGGTTGCTGCAGCCCCAATTTGGGTCTCTCAGGAACAGCTTCAAACCGCCCCTTTGGGGTGGTCTGTTTCATCCCTATGTTTTCTCTCCTACTCCTCTGCATAGCCTATTTAGTATCTGAATTAAGATGACAGTTGTACACTTTCATTTTGCATTTTGGAGATAAAGAAGGCAAAGGTAGCTGATGAACAAAGTATGCTTTTAAGGCATTTAAAGAACCTTGGGGAGATCTGTTCAAAGTAAGAAAAGGGAGCCTCAAGCCTTGGGATGAAATCTGTCCTTTTTGGAACCCAGTCTGGTCTTCTTGATTTCTCAGATGGCTATGCCCACTTAAGTATGACATTGTTGACTGGTAGTTTCCCAGCTTTTTAATGTTTTTTCCCCACTTCTAAGAAAGGTGACATTCCTAAGGCATAAGGGCTTTAAGGCAACTCCTTTGTTGGTATTTTTTGTCCTACACTTTGGTATTTGGCTACACATGCCCTGGAAGGAAGTACTGGCATTTTGTATTTATCTGAAACTGAATTTCACCCTCAGGTTGAAAGACATTCTCCAGTGTTGGTGTACTTAACACTCTGTAACAGACAATGGAAGTCTCAGGTATTAAGCTTGGACACTCAGCTTTGTGCTGCTTGGATTCTTATAAAATAAGGAAAACAGTGTGGGCTATACAACACTTGTTTACCTTTAGCTGTGAGTTTCCTTTGCTTTTAATGCTCTGTTTGATGGAATGTTATGAGGCTTTGTAAAAATCCATTTTAATGTATTATTTTCTCCAACAACATCTGAAATGTCAATGACAAGATATGGACAGAGCGGAAATTTAGGAACAAGAAAAGAAGCTATCTATTCTCTGGGGGCCTACCATTTGGATGAGGCTAGATTGTGTTATTTGTAATCTTTATGAAAATACCAGCACAATAAAATGCCCCAGTGATTTTAAATGAGCTGAGACAATGCAATATATTCTGAAGTACAGAAAAGGAGTTGTAGATTAATAAAACATGGATAGTGCAATAAGAAGAATAATACAAAATGTTGGCCAATCTCTTGTAACTTGTATTATTTTATAATCAGATTGTGGAAGGTAATTTTGGTAACCTTAATTTACAGCAAAACAGACTTGGCCAATGTTCTTGCCATACAGATTTATGAAGGCATGAGAAATCTTAAAATAATTACAAAGTTTTTAATATTTAATGCAAAAATGTAATTGCTCATGGGATGTCTACCTTCATGATGTTTGACAAATGTTTGCTGCTTCAGCTTTATATCTTTTGAGCAAGGAGATCAAGGACAAATTCTTGTTCAACTGTTGCAGGGAGGGCCACAATTTATGCCAGTGTTACACTACAATACCATTGTATTAGACTGCATTGTTGATTCCCCAGTTTCATCCTTTGATCTCAGCTTACTTCAGTTGCTGCAAACTGAGTTCAAAGTCCAAAAGTAATTTGTGCCCAGTTAACTCAATCCCTTCCCAATAGGATTGTTTTTTTAGGCTTTCCTAAACTCAGTACATTGCTTGGCCATACATGTCCTGGTATTCGTCTGTGAAATGTTGGAGGGTATGGAATTATCATACAGAAGTACTCCAAACAGGGAATAGGAATCCAACTCAACCCCAACAAAGTGCTTTCCACTTTCTGAAATAATGGGGCTGTAGCCACCTTTTTTTGTGGTGCAACTGCGCAGCAGCTAGATGCTGCAGGGCAGTTGTGCCACAAAAAAGGAGTGGGTAAACTATGCTCCTTTTTTTTGTGCAGTTGCAGCGCAACAAGGGGAAAAGGTGCAATTGTGCGCCTTTGCGCTGTTCAGAAGCTGTGCAGTTGCGGTGGCGCCATTATGTGTTAGGGTTCAGGAGCATGTAAATGATGCACGCTCCCAAACCCTGAAGACGCCACCACAGCAACTCTTCATGCTCTAGAGGAAACAGCACAAAGATGGACATCTTGGCAGGAGTGGGTTATGGGTCTACTCCTTGCCTCTCAGTGACACCTACTATAATGTTAAATAAAGGTAAAACAAAACTAGAGGTAGTTGGAGGAAGCAACTAAAGCCCAGCCACTACATTCTGATCTATTTTTGCAGGACTTTGGCAGATTTTCAAGTGATTCCCCCCATAATATGTTTGATTATATTGAAGTCTAGGATTTTTGTGGGTATTCTGGAAGAGTTGGAGCAAACTAAAAAGATATTGGGGATCCTTGTTGCTCATGACCCAACACTCCGCCTTCTGGCAATCCCCTTACTTGAAGGCAGGTGCACCTATCTCACTGTTTTCAGTGTCTCACACTGGAGCTGTGACAACAGAAAACCAGAACACGAAGCAGCATAAAATGGTGTGAAGTAGGGAAAAACTCAGTGACACACTGTGTCCATGCAAAAAAAGCCATATCCTCCACCATTTCAGAGATGAAAACTGGGACTCACATGGCCAACCAGCATCAGAGTATAGCCAAGATGGTAAGTGTTATAAATGAGGAAGAACGCACAAGCTAGGAGAGGCTATAGCAGTTTGCTTTGCTTGAGCCTACTGAGAAAGGCAAGATTCACCCTCTCCTTTCTTTTCCCTACTGCTGAGTTTGCAGCAAATGAAAGAAGCTAAGGACAAAGGGAGAAATTGGGAGGAGGAAAGAGAAACCAGGACATTTTAAAATCAGTTCAAAAAGAGGGATGAGGATTAATCAAGATTGTCCTTGCCAAAGTGGGACAGTTGGAGGGTAGGAAATTCTTCCCCAGCTCCTGTCAACCATGTAAAATTCACTGCAAGATAGCAACTAAGACTAGGGAATTGGGGACATCTGTTTCATCACAACGGCCTAATGCCAGGGAAGTCCCTCTTACTCATTACATAAAAAGACTGGAGAATCTGATTCCCATTATCAAATGTATTTCAGCTGATGTTGCCAATTGACTGGAGCTACCATGGGCCCCACAGTTGTGACAGCAGCCAAAATCACAACCAATATCCAGAATGGCCATAATATTTCCTCTCTTCTCTTGTTCCACTAAGGCACAACCAGTAAGTTGAGGACCTTTTTGTATTATAAAAAACAAAGAAACAAAAACAACACTATGTAATGTTTGAGGAATGATTCAGGCCTACTGTTTGTTCTAAATATCAGGGAAAACAAAGTATTAATGGAAACCGTTGCACTCACTTTCCATGCTAGGTCTGAGGGGGCTTGCAATCCAATAATATATGGAGGAGGTCAAAGTGGCTCTATTCTGCTTTGATAGAAAAGCAGGATAGAAAGGATTAATTAACTGGTCAAGTCCAGAATGCTTGGAGGTTTGAGAAACATGGAAATATATTCCATTGCCACTGAGTAAAGTGAAGCCAGGTCTTCATTCTCTGTGATAAGGAGGTATGGATTTCAGCCCACTTCAAGTCAGGTCTTAGTGTTGATGTTTTCTTTTTAGAACTTCATGAAAACATAAGAAAGCTCTACTGCCAAGAAGGTCCCTCAGATCAGTGGCCTACAAGTATGTTATAAGTGCTATAGCTCTTTTCAGCTCATCTTCCCTAGCATACTGGAACTGAGTGGTATATACCGCCTCTAATTACAATGACAATTGGCAATGATGTTCTGATTTCTGGAGCTGAAATTCCAAGCAATTAAATTTGTAACCCTAACCCTACTTCACTTTTCATATGCCATCACAGATAAGGAAGTCTCAACCATAAAATCATAAGGAAATAAAGAAAAAAATGAAACCCCTCAACCAAGACCCAACGAAAGGATAGAGAAATGCTGTGACCTCCAAATGCTAAAATCTAAGTCTCTCTTACTCAGTGTCTCCATAAGTTAGTGCATTATATTGTCATCATAATTTTTCTTGTAAGATAGTAATATCATGGACAGCACACCTATGGCAACTATTAATCATGGAGACACTTAGAATGCAAGGCTAGACTTTATCTGATTGTGGTGCACATAGTACATTCCACTACCTTACAAGAAAAAAGAAAATATCATGGATGCTCGATCATGACCTTGAAGAAAGGGAACACTTAGCTTCCAAAAATGAATTAACTGGAGTCTAAGGAGATAACCACTGCTCTTTCTTTCCTCTCTCCTTTCCTGTGTGTGTATATGACAGTGCAAATGTAAGGGGAAGTCATCATTTACAGTGGCACCATTGTAACTGTCAGGGACAGTCCTAATTAATCCTCTGTCATCCTACCTTTTCAGCTGTTTTTAAAATGTCCCATTTCTCTCTCCTTTTCCTACTTCCTCCTACATCTCAGATTACGGTAATTGCCGCAAACTGAGTTGAAAGTGCAAAAGTAGTTCTCACACAAACTCAGCAAGGGAGAGAGTGAATTTTGCCTTTCCCAACAGGGAAAACTGTCAGGCAAAAGCAAACTGTTGCAGCTTCTCCTAGCCTGTGTGTTCTTCCTTATTAAAAACACAATCATGTGATGAAACAGCTTTTTTCAACACTGTAGCTGTTTTTTATTGTTCCAAGGCAACTTATTTAGTGCTTTTTACTCAGTTTTGTCTTTCGTATGAATGAATTAAAGTGTTTTTTGAAAATTAGAAGACTTTAAACCAACATGGCATAGTGGTTTGAGCATTGGGCTAGGACTCTCGAATCCCCAGTTTGGCCATATAAACCCACTGGGTGACCTTGAGAAAACACACTCTCTCAGCCTCAGAGGGTGGCAATGGCAAATCGCCTCTGAAGGAATCTTGCCAAAAGAAACACAGAATAGGGTTGAAATCAGCTGGAAATGATTTTAAGGCACACAATAACAAATATAAAACCGCTTTCTTGCTCTTTGCAGGATCATTTCATTCAGCCACATATTACAACATAGAAATATCAAAGCAAGTTGTGAAAAAAATGTCCATAGTGGAGCAAATCTGAGGTTATTTTTTGGTTTAGAACTCCAGATTCCTATATAACCAACATACATCTTTAAAATATATATATATATATATATATATATATGACCTTCAGTTTTGCAGGCTTGTATAACTTTTGTTATCTTGACCACATTCTAATATTATTTGTCCGGGTATGTCATGGTTCTCATCTGTGAAATGTTGCAGGGTATGGGAAATTAGGGCTGGAGTCTGCAAGTTGCCTGAGAGTTCCCATTCCCAATTTACTGAGGAAGGAACAGCCACAGGGGGAAAAAAGCCAAAGGGGGCAGATAAAGGATAGTACTTACAATTTTTGGCCCTTAAATCCTGCTTTCTTTCAAACATTTTTGCAAGGTGGCTGCAAATATAGTGAAGCACAGTGCTTGCCAAGGCTCCAGTTGTTTCATTTTCTCAAGAAACATTTTCCTAGAGGCATTTTAATGAAATGAAGATGGCAGGCAGATGGAGTTGCCTGAGGTTGCAAGAACAAAATCTGCAAGGCACAAACAGGGCTGTCAATAACAGAATTTCTAGGTGGTCTCTCATGTAGGGTTGCTAGACTGAAAACTGGAGAGTGCTCCTGTATCTTTAATGCTTGCATAGTAGAGAAAATTTCAACAAGTGTTGATTTTCCCTATTGCATGGCAAGCAGGACCAGCTGAAATTCCCTCTTCTATGCCACAATTAAAGGTATAGGAACCCTCTCCAGTTTTTACTCTGGCAAACCTACTGTATTTATAGGATTACTATACATCAAAGCCAACTTGATTGCAAATAAAAACAATAGGTAATGGGAGCCATTGATGGTGTTATGTTTTGCAGTATGTCCAGCCATTATGTATATTAGAATGGAAACTCACCTGCTGCTGGATAAGCTTATTGGCTGGAGGAGAGAAAAGAACTGGGAAGGAGAATGGAATGACTAGAGTTTGTATATCCATCTGTCATTGCATCACCTTTGACAACAAGGGCAAAGAAAGTGCTGCCAACTGATTACAAAGCGCAAAGTGATCATTCCTTGAAGTATAATGGATCCATTTAGGTTTCTAAGCTGCTGTGGGAACTTGTCCGTTGAAGCCAGCCTTCCTGTTGCTGGTCTTTTAGCACAAAAGGAGCAGGTAGTCAGACTCTTGAATATGGTTATGAGACTTATTAGTCTTGGTAGACTTGAAAGTCTGAATGGTATACAGGGTGCTCTTTATGTTAAATACACACACAGAGAGAAGATGTTCTGAATGCATGTGAAAAAAAACCCCTAAGGCTGAATTGACTAATCAACAGCTACCGGTAAGAACACATTTTAAGGCCTATCCTGTACAGCCTGCAATGCAATTCCAGGTTGCATCAATAAGAGAATAGTGTCTAGATTGAGGGAAGTAATAGTACAATTCTATTCTGCTTTGGTAGGACCTCATCTGTATCCAGTTCTGGGCACTACAACTCAAGAAGGACATTGAGAAACTGGACCATATCCAGAGGACAGTGTCCAAAATGATGAAAGTTCTGAATATCATGCCCTATGAGGAGCGGCTTAGGGAGCTGGGTACATTTAGCCTTAAGGAGGGAAGGTTAAAAGGTGACATGAAAGCCAGGTTTAAATATTTGAAGGGATGACATATTGAGGATGGGGGAGGATTATTTTCTGCTGCTCCAGAGACTAGGACACAGAGCAATGGATTCAAGATATTGGAAAATAGATTCCACTTCAACATTAGGAAGAATCTCTTGAGAGTAAGAGTTATTGGACAATGGAATATGCTGTTTTGGAGAGTGATGGAGTCTCCTTCTTTGGAGGTTTTTAAACAGAGGATGGGGCTGTTAGGAGTGCTTTGATTGTATATTCACCAATGGTGGGGGTTAGACTGCATGGCCCTTGTGCTCTCTTCCAACTCTGTGTCACAGTTTTTATCTGTGTTAGGTTGGCTAGTAGAACTTTATGTTGGGATGTATGTGAAAAAAGGATAAAAAGGGTGTGTGTGAAGTTTGTTACACACACTTGTTACACACATATACATACTAGTTTGTAAGACACTTTGTGGTGAAGTGAGCATTCCAAAAAATCTGGCATGCAGATGCATCTTCAGTGATCCCAGATCAAAGATAAGCTGAATCATCATCTCCCAGTTTATGTCCAAACAACTACTTAGCTACAGTGGTTTTCATGATCACTTATTGTACTGATACTCTGGAAAAAAACTGTTTGCTTGCCTATTGTTTTGCATACATGCACTACTTTATTCTAAATCTATCCCAGCTGGTGCATTTATTAATTATATGAGCTTGTACAAAGAAATTAGATCATACTGATATTTAGTTTCAAGAGGAAAATGCTAGGTTAAAAACATAGGCGGGTGGGAAGTTTTGTCAAAATCTACTTCCATGGTAACCAAACAGCTGCTGTGATTTGTATATGGAAATAGAAGACAATCCCTTTAATCTTATTAACTAAGCCAGGTTGATTTGACAGAGAGCAACATTATTCACATATCCAAATATTACGTGTTAAAGCAAAAACATAACAGTGGATATTTTTCACTTATCTGTAGCATATATCACGTTCCCTTTAATTATTTTGATTACAAGGTAGACCTCTACAAATATTTGCTATGATTATTTTTTGACATTAAGCATTTTAAAAGACTTTGTGCCATGTACCCTGTATCTAATTTCCCTTTGAACAAAAGTACTGATATTGCCCCTTAGCAGTGTGTTAGCACATATTTTAATCCTTAAACAATTGCCTACCGTATAGCCTTCCTTCTCCCTCTACCTGTTTTTGGATTTGCCTTCCTTTCATCTCATGGGATCTAGCATATTCTTGTCTCCTCTGTGGTTTTAATGTTTTGCTTTCATTGGTTAAAATGCCAGTGTAACTTAACTAGCAAAATGTGTCAGAATATCAATAAAAGACTGACATTTCTATTCTCTTTCTACTGAGCATATAGCATAACAATTTAAAGCTGATGGCCCCTTGGAAGCATGATTGGCAAGTCATCTTTCAGTATCTTACAGCTTTTCCTTTCAGATTCCCATATCTGTCTCTCTCTCTGATTTGTGAATAGGCAGCCTCACAATTAGAGTAATGGCAATGAACTCTGTGTGAGGCTGCTCTTCTGCTTGGTTCAAAAGTTACAGGTAGGATGGAATACTACAGCAGCTAGGATGCTCAGTTGGGCACAGAACTATACATATATTATACCTGTGTTGAAAGAACTGCAAGGTTTGACTGTAATCTGTCAAGTGATTTTGTATGTCAATATACAAAATGTTGAAGAACAACAAGGGGAGGTGGGTCAAGCATAGCCTCTATTGGTAGAAAATTCTGAACCTGGGAACAACCACTGAGTGTGTTCATTATTTGTTTTATTTGTGATATTTATATACCAAGAACCAGCATGGTGTAGTGGTTTGAGCACTGGAACTATGATTCTGAAAATGAGAGTCTGAATCCCCTCTCATTAATTAAAACCCACTGATGGACCTTGGTCAAGTCACACTCTTTCAGTCTTGGAGGAAGGCAAAGGCAAAGGCTGCCATAGGCTGGAAATGATTTGAAGACACACAACAACAACAAGATTTGTTGCCACCCAATATTGTAAAATTTCAAAGTGATTTATATTCAAAATACAAAGTATTTACAGTATATAATTTGTATAAAACCGAAGGGGGCGGGGGACAAATGCTGACTCTCCAGGCAGGGCTGTGAAGTCAGTATACCAAACCTTAGGCTCTGACTCTAGCTCCAACTCTTGTATTTTTCTACTGTTTGATTCTTTCTTTTTCATATATGGAAAAGGTCTATTAATTAGTAATAACATGTTTACTGTATTAAAATGGTAGCAAAAAGCATTTCATCACCACCATGTGACTCAATAGGCTGTCTAGATTGATCAAACATAAAATGATTTTATTTGATAGCCTGTGAAGTATAAGTATAAAATGATATACTTACCATATATTTTACAATTATAAGGTTTTTTTTTAAAAATGAAGCCAGAATTGGGGTTGTATTCCTACCAACTCTATGACTCTTGTCACCACAGCCCTCTGTCACAGCTAGGCTGGAACCTTGTATTGTATTGTATTTCACTTCAATTTAGGGGAGAAACAGATCAGCATAAAAGGGCATGCTGTACAGATGACACATGCCCCCAAGATGCCCAGAAACTGGCTTCAAGCCACCTAGCTGTCCAGATGTGGGCTTGCTTCTGGACACTGGTGTTTACATGCCACATGCCTCCAAGACATCTTAATAAAATTAAAGCTCCTAACAGGTAAAATCACATTAGATAAAAACATGAGAATATTTTTTCGCGTAGAAAACCTTTTGCATTTTGCATATACTGTATCCTGTTAGCTCTGAGCATACCTAAATTAACCCATCCTCCTTGATATCATAATTGCTATCAACTCAGCCTCTATGATCCTAACATGGACACCATTATGTTGAACTGAGCAGGTCATTTCAACTAGCTTAGGAGTCACCAAGTTTATTTTTATTCTGGATATGTCAGAGGAGGTGAGGAAGAGCCTGGGTATGAAACAGTAGGATGGATCCTGTCAGTAAACAATTCCATCTACCTGATACATTAAAGCTGTCCTGCTACAGGAATACATCCAGCCACCCCTTGTTACAGCTTTGGAAGACCCAACTTCAAAGTGTCACTTATGCTTATCAAAGATTTGGACTATCCAGGCACATTGACTCTCTGGATTTTGCCCCAGGGAACAAATTTCCAATAAATTAGGAAACCTTTACTTTGTTTAGTTGGATTAGCTTGGTTTGTAGGCAGAGGTGCTGCCTTTGCTAGATCCCTCTTTTCCTTCCCAAATTCTAGTGGCATTGGGAGTGATTGAGGTGACTTTTTCCAATCCCAGAACATCATCAAGAGGAGCAGCATCAAAGCAGCTGTCATGTCTCCATTAGAAAGCCTATGTTCCAGCCCAACAACTTTATTTCTAAGTTCTTGGGTGCGCTTCTGTGTGTGATTGTCAAGAGTGGGTGCAGGTTTTCCCCTTTTAAATAAAATACAATTCATTGAGGATTTGCCTCTGTGATTCTTCTTGCCCCCAACCTTGGTATACAGAGGGATGATCAGGGCTGAGTAACCCAGCCAATACTTTGAGCTATCATTTAATTCCCCAAGGGTGAGCTAACCGTAAAGTGGAGCTCCTGCCCTGCTTACAACCCCATCAACAGATTAGTGGTATAGTGATAAGTTTTGAGATGTAGTCCTTGATTATAACTGTCCTCATGGCACCACTGCCATGGAAATTTCAAATATTTAGGTGGCTGCATCTGTCCACCCCTTCCTCCCCTTTCTGCAAACTGAGTCCAAAGTCCAAAAGTAATTTGTTCCCAGTTAACTCAATCCCTTCCCAATAGGATTGTTTTTTCAGGCTTTCCTAAACTCAGTACATAGCTTGGCTGTACATGTCTTGGTATTCATCTGTGAAATGTTGGTGGGTATGGAAATATCATACAGAAGTACTCCAAACACTTGCTACAATCAGCAAGTGATCCAAGAGTCAGGTGTCTGTAAGGTAAAGTACTGCAGGATAGTCAATTCAGTCTATGTCAGTCACAGGGAATCTAGCAAGAGGAAGTGAGGAACAAAAAGATCAAAAGTCAGTCATTAAGCCAAGTGAGTAATCCAGAGAAACTAAGCCAAATAGGGATAAGACACAGAGTCATCAACTCTAACCAGTCCAAAGGTAGATATAATGACAAGCACTGCCAATTGCTGAGATAGAACAGTTGTAAGTAACAAAAACTCCAGAGGTTTAGCTGGGAGGTTGAAAGGCAGGCCACCACCTGTCCGCCAGGTGCCAAATAAGTCAGTGTTTCCTATTTAACAGATGCTGAGATATACAAAGCCTCTCCATGTCTCTTTTGTAAATTTCAAAGGAAGAGAGTTCATCCCTGACATCTGCCACTTCCTGCTGAGGACACAGCCTCTCAAGTGTTTCAACTGCTAGCTCCTTGGATTCAGAGATGATGTCCTTAAACTGGAGTCATAAATTCCCAGCATTTTGACTCTTCAATGTCCAATTCTTCAGAATCCAGAGGGTGAGTTATGACACTTATCCACTCAGTTCCAAGCTACACCAAAAAAATTTGGATTACAACATTGATAGCTCATGACAAACTATTGTTGCTGGAAAAATGTTTTCATTTCCAGCATCTGTGCACATTGTAACTAAACACAGAGGAAGAAGGGAGTTAAAGGAGGCTATGGGTGAGTGTGGGAGATGATGTCATAGACCCTGCTAATCAAGAAGGCCTGAAGCTTCAACCCATGTGTGGGCACAGTTGCTCAGAGGCCACAGTCATTCCATGCCAGTGATGTATTCAAGTCTTTTAGTCTAAGTCTCAAGTCAAATTTCTAGTCTCTACTTTCGAGTCTCAAGTCAAGTCTCAGGTCCTTGCAAGATACTTTCAGGTCAAGTCTCAAGTCTGGGAGCCAACGTTTAATGTGGGGCATATTTCATTAGGTAATGGGCTTGAGGTCTGCTTGGCAGCCTGTCACCATTGCATGTCAGAGGAGCCTACTAAAGCCTTTCAAAAGCTTTAGAAGGATCCTTCTACCATAAGCCCATTGTCAAATGCATTTGCTGTTCCATTCTGAGAAATGAGACCTGTGCTCTGGGGATGGGTCTTGCCTGATGCTCAAAGCAAATTGTACCTGCAAGTCAGTCACTAAATATACAAGTCTCAAGTCAAGTAGAGTCAGTATAGTTTATCACACAGGCTCCTAGAATGGGCCTGGCACATTACAAAAGGGAGTGTGATGTCAATGGGAGGTGGAATAGAACACAGTTTACCACACAGGAGAATGCCACTGCCGAAGTTCCCATCACGTCCTGTATGCATCCCAGAGGAGGTGATTTTCAGGAACACTTAGAAGTGTTCCTGGAAATCGCCTCTTGGGGAACCCATCCGGAATGCAATGGAAACTTCTGGTCATGGTGGTGGCATTCTCCTGTGTGGTAAACTGTGTTTTATGCCATCTCCCATTCCCATCACATCCCCTTTTGTAACACACCAAGCCCGTTCTAGGGGCCTGTGTGATAAAGTCAAGTGTGTCATTTTTGTCAAGTCAAGTGACTGAAGTGACTCGAGACTGACTTAAATCCAAATCAGTTGACTCAAGTCTGCTGACCACTCCATGCATCTGGAAAAAATGGGCTGCAATGCACACATGCATGTGACAAATAAAACTTAGTCCTTAAGACGCCACAAGGCTGTCAGCTGTTTTTGGTGTAATACCCCAACAGAACTATCCCACTAAAAATAATGGATAATAAAACAATTGATAACATTACAATAATCAATCACAAGAAAAAAACTGGTGAGTATAATTAATAGACAGGATTTGCCTGCATAAACAGATATGTTTTTAAAAGTATATATTTTTAAAAGAATTGTTTATGAATAGGGTCTCTAATATTAGTATGATTTCTAAGATATAAATCACTTTAGAAATGGGTATTCTCATCTTTTGTGTGACTTAATACAATTTAAATGTCACTTAGCACAAGGATGATAAGTTTAGGCACATCAGCCAATATACTAAATTCTTTATGTATGCACTGGTACTTAATGCACTATCTCTATAATTGGCTTAGTGTTTGAGGATTTAATTTCATAGGAAGTGATTACAATGCCTGCTTCCCCCTTGTTCCCTAATTTTTCTGAATAAAGGAGGGAGCAATAAAGTTATTTTCTTTGTTTTTAGCACTTCTAATGTATTATAGCTAGTATACATAACATATACAGTTGGCCCTCCGTTTTCATGGGGGATCCGTTCTGGATCTCCCACAAAAACAGGGGCTCAAGCATATTCAAGCCCCATTGAAAATAGTGGAGGTCGCCTCCCCCCCCCCCATGGATTTTCGAGGTTGTGGATCTCAGATCAATGAGTTAGGAGGGGTGACTGTAGTCAAGAGATATATGTCAATTTAAAATTAGCAGAGGTTTGTAGATAAATTAGAAAGGGGGAAGAATAAATAATAAAACATATTTCATGTAGGGCTCTGACTCCGTAATAAAGACCAGACTTGATTGGTTTAAGACCTGGCATGGTGGAGCCTTCCTGTGATCAGAGAAGCAAGAAGTAGTGGACTGTTACCGCTAAAAAATGATGGCCAACATTTTACATCAGCTACTTATAATACTTAAATATATTTAGGAAACAGTGTATTCTGGCACAGGCCCTTCATACCTGTTTTATTGGGCATTAGCCATGAAGAGAGAAGGGCATGGGAGGAGGATGTTTCCACCATCTCTGGCCAGCCAGTAAAGCTGAAACAATGAGAACCAAAATCCTACAATTTCTTTCTCACAACCTCACTGGCTTGAAGGAGAAGAATGCAAATGGCACATGAAACATGTGTTTTATTATTTATTCTCCCCACACCCTAATCTATCAACATAAATCTACTAATTTTAGTTTGACATATACCTCTTGACTATATATTATTCATAAAAGATATAATACTTTAGAAGTGCTAAAAACAAAGAGCCGAAACAGACTGACACGTTAAGCCACCTTCCAGGTGGCTTGGGAGAACAGTGTTTCCATGCCTTATGCTCTCAAGCCACCTGGACATTTACTTGTGGGTGGCTTCATGAGGCTCTGGCAGTGAGGTGTTTACATGCTGCACACTGCTGGAGTGTCATGAAGCTAGCTTTCGGCCACAGTGCAGGCACAAAGCTGGATTTTTGCCACCCGAAAAAGGCAGATTGAGGTCAAAGCAGATTCAAGGCAGATTGGGGCCACAGACCCCAATCCACCTTCCACTGATCTATTTTGGCCCTAAGTAACTTTATCGCTCTCTCCTTAATCCACATGGAAACTGCCAGCAGAACGGACCTCATTCTGTCTGTGTGGCTGATGCCTTGTAAAGTAGGTGGAGCCGCAGTCACCATCATGGCAATAATACCACGATTGTCACTATGGATCTGCCACGTAATTCATCGGTTAGTCTCATCTTGAATTCTGGCTGACATTTCTTGGGAGAGAATTTTATACAGTGCTGTTTTGTCTTTAAAGATCTAATGTGTTTGGGATAGCTTTATCTGAGGGCTGCTTGTATTGATATGATCTTGCCAGTGTTTTTAAGATTAAAAATGAAAGTAATCTTCTTGTTGTTTTTGTTGTTCATATTCTATAATTGGTTAGATAGATGGTATTATGGAAAGAGCCTTCTCAGTAATGGTCACTTGCTTAAGATGTTCAATAAATAAATAAATAAATAAATAGGCCTTATTGTTAATTCCAACTAAAACAAAACAAAGGAATCAATGGGAAATTCACACTTATGTAAATTACATTGATTCACTGGGTCTACTCATTTGGAACTAGCAGTTAGATTTAGACCATATTAAGATGCGACAGTGTTTAAAATATTGAGCATTTTTTTCAAAGTTCTTGTGGAGATTATTGAGGTCCTTTCACACTACACAGTAATAGCACTGATTCCACTTTAACTGCCACAGAAACTTCCTATGGAATCCTCAGATTTGAGGTTTGGGATGGTATTTAGAATTTTCAGCCAGAGATTTCTAGTACATCACCAAACTGCAGATAACAGGATTCCACAAGATACAGCCCTGGCAGCTAAAGTGGAATCATAGCACTATAAGAGATTTGTGGAGTAGTGTACACAGCAGGAAAACAATTAACCCCCTCCCTGAAAAAAATTTCCTTTGTATCCCTCTGTCCAATATTGCTGTACTTTTTAATCTTGTGTCTACTTCTGAAGAGTTAGAAAGGGTTTCTCTGGCAATTCCATAGAATCCCTCTTCCAAGAGGGAGCCTCAAGTGTTTTTGTTTTCTGTTTTTTTTGTGTAGTTCATAAACAATTAAAAAAAAGGTACCCTGCCCTATAGAATAAAGCTTAGGGACCAAGTAGATCATATCCTCCAACATTGCATAGATGAAAATTGGGACATGTGTGATCAAAATGGAAAAAATGTTATTAATGGGAAAGGACATACAAACTAGGAGGAGAGGTAGCAGCCATTTGCTTTTGTCTGAGCTTGCTGGATACAAGTGGATCACTGAGTTAATTAAGTCAGCAGTGAGGTGAGAAGGCAAAATCTTGCCTTTCACATCTTGCTGTTGTTAATTTCCATCATGTTGACTTCAAGCTATGGCGATCCTATGAATGAGAAATCTCCAAGTGACCCTGTTATCAAATCAATAACACTGTTCAGTCCCTTCAGATTCAGGGCCATGGCTTCCTTGATTGAGGAGCTTACTGCACACACCTTTGTCTCCATTCTGGGCACAGGCAGGGATGTGCGTGACTGACTGAAAATTGCATGCTAAACTGTCAGCAAGCTGTCCCCATGCCATTGCCAGGATGCCCTGGTGGCACAGTGGCTAACTGTCTGTACTGCGACCACATACTGACAAACCATAAGGTTGCGAGTTAAATACCAGCCCAGGGGTCCAAGTTCAACTCAGGCTTGCATCATTCCGAGTTCACAAAATGAGTACCGAGATTGTAATTACCTTACACTTTGTAAACCACTTAGGGAGTGCTTAAGTGCGCTGATAAGCGGTATAGAAATGTACTTGCTATTGCTATCACTGACCCTAACCTGTCCCCAAGCCGGGTGAGGCGTGTGAATTTTGCTCAGCCAGAAAGATCCCAGATAAGCAAGAAAGCTTTTCAGCTGAGCAAAATTCATGCACCTCAGCCTGACTCAGGGATCATTAGGGTTGGTGATGGCGTGGGGACAACATTTTCACTTGGCCACATGCGTCCCCTGCCTGTGCCCAGACAAAAGTGTGTGCAATAAACTCCTGAGTCTATCCACCTGTAATGCAGCTTTCATCTTTTCCTACAACCTTCTACCTTGTGAAGCATTATTGTCTCCTCTAATGAGTCATTTCTTCTCATGATATGTCTAAAGTATCCAGCAGGCTTAGGCAAAAGAAAGCCATTCAAACCCAAAGCTGAATTTTGTAGGGCTTGGGTACTCAATAATCTGCAGTTTGAATACAGTTTGCAGCAACTGCAGTAAGCTTAGGACAACATGAAGTAGTAATAGTAGTAGTAGTAGTAGTGAGAAACTGGGAAATTTTTAAGAAAAATCCACACTTAAGTTTGAAAGCGCGGGAGGACGCAATATGTCCTGAAGCAAAGAAATTCAACCTACTTATATACTGTGATCATTGGCTGAGATTCAAATGTGCATTAAGAAGCTTTTATTCTTTTTAATTATAGAATAATAAACAACAGAGACAAATTCCTTTTGGGTCATCAAGTTTGTTTCCTTACTTGTATTGATTTTTTTTTTGGTAATTTTCTTATAAACTTTTTATTAATTTCCTCTTTCCCTCCCTTTTGATCTCTCTCATTCTTAGAAAAGAAACGAAACATACTTGTCTATAAGAATAAATTGTTCAGAGCCTGGAAAAGTTACATTTTGGAGTTTTTATTGATTTACTTTTAGTTTATCCTGGCATGAGACTCGTGGTTGTATAAAAATGTTTGCAGCTGTAATTAAAAAAACAACAACAAAAAAACATTTTCCAAGTTCTAAAGTTCCTAGTGGATAAACTGGCTTGGGGTGTGTCTGTCTGGAAGTTGTAGTCAAAAAAGTAACATTTCCAAGGTAATATCTATTCCTCTTCATGCCTTCAAAAATAGCATCAGCTAAGGATAGTGAGTTTCTTGGAGGTGTTTCTTGGAAATGTGCCAACCAGGGGGTTACACTGCCTCTGAAAGACTGTGTTTGCATCTTAGGGGTGCACGAAATGGAAGCCCAGACAGATGAAATGGCCAGGAGTACTTATGATAAACTTGGTTGTTACATCAGCTGTAACAGATCTAGAGGTCTAAAGATGCTATCGCATGCATGGGTATCCTCAGGGCTGGACTTCTGCAGTGTTCTGTACACTGGATTGCCTCTTGTCCCAAGCTCAGAAACTCCTATTAATTCAAAACATGGCAGCCAGATTGGTTACTGATGCATCTAGGAGTGAACATAATACATCAGTATTAAAATCACTCAGTTAGTTTGAGGCAGTTAGTTTGAGGCAAGGTACTAAGTGTTGGTTGCTATATTTCAAGCCTTGCCTTTAAAACCTTGTATCCAGATTACTTACTGGATTGCTTTCTCCCCTTTTAATCTATCCTGTCCTCTGAAGGATAGTTACCGCGGTCACCGAAAACTAGGTTGACAATTGCTTCCCAGAGGAAATTTTCTTCATCTGCCCTCAGATTGTGGAATGAGCTGCCAGAGGAGATTGTTAGCTAGATATGCTACCTGAGTTCATAACAGCGTTTAGTTTCATGCAGCATGCCTATCCAGATGATTTTAAAAATATGCATTTTAAAATACAAATTGATTTTTTAAAAGTATGCTTTGGTTTTATATACTATTTTAAATAAGTTGAAGGTCTCCGTCAACAAAATTGCTAACAAACTATGCCACACCCTGCAACTGTACCAGTTTGTCAAGGGAAGTCCTGATTAATCCTCTGTCATAACAATTGCTATTATGTTGCTTTTAAGATTTCTCAATTTATCTCCCCTTCCACTTTTCCCCTTAGTCATCAGCTCACTCCAACTGCTACAAACTGAGTTCAAAATGCAGAAGTAGTTCACACCCAAAGGGCAGAATCTTGCCCTTTCCAGTAGGGTCAGGCAAAAGCAAACTGCTGCCCCCCCCCCAGCTTGTGTGTTCTTCCTCATTAATACCTTTTGCCATCGAGATCACACATGATGTTGTTGGCCCCATGTGTCCTGCTTTTCATTGGTGAAATGTTGGAGGCTTTGTGCATTGATATCCCCATTGAGAGGGTCCTGCTTCTGTTGCTTCAATTCACTCCTTTCATCTCTTCTTGGTGCTCTGACCACCAGCCAGCAGTCCTCCATTATGTAATATTCAGCTTGCTCATTTATTGCTGGCACTTCTCCTCCTCCTTGCCAGCCCAGATTTACATAGGCAGTGCTCTTAAGGAGGGATAGCAGCCACCACCATGAGAGCAGACTGGCAGGAGATACAAGAATAAAGAGGATTAAAAACAGCAAGCCTGGCACCTTAAGCACTAACAATTTCATTATGGCATTTCACTATGATTTCTCTGGGTACCTTGTTCTGTTGCATTTCCCCCTTATTCCTTCCTGTGGCTGAGCTTCCTGTATACGATTTACAGGGAGATCTATAAAAGTAGACTTTAGGTCTCTAGAAGCAAACTGTAACACTCATCCTGGGAACTGGATTTAAATTTCACATTGTTAAAACCTATATGAAGTGGAGACTTTGGTCAATGGGTAAACACTGAAAGACAGAAGAACAGTTCTTTCTGTCAAAACAATTTGGCTGCTCGTTTTGCCTCATAACAGCTTATAGAGGGAATTGAGATTTAGGTTTTTTTTTTAAAATATGAATGTTTGGAATTGAGACCAGCTAACAGATGGTGCAGAATGCATAAAAACTAAGTAAAATCTGGTCAGTATGGAAGCCTTAGAATAGAATTCTAGACTAAATACATTTTTGAACTTGTCTGGCAAAAGGGGACATTGGCTAACAGCTCCTTGACCATACTTTTTTTGAGAGGCTTAAAAAGCTCTGATTCAGGAATTTCCTAAAGGAGAACAAGAGGAAAACTTCAAATAATATGCAAGACATACTTTTATTAGGTTCTGCAGATAATAGGGTGGATGGGGGAATAAGATATGAGAAGGCACTAAGAAAAACAAACCTAAGATTGTGATTTTTTTAAAAAATGAGTTTTACTATTCATTAGTTTTATTTTATTCAGGGTTGCAGACACAAGAAAATCTACATTGAAGTGAAATGGTCTGTCTTTTAAAATTTATAATCGAGTAAGAAAAAAACCCCACGCTCATGGTATATTGTCTTTTTGATTATATAGACAGCCCATAAGTCCAATGAAATAACTCATGACTGCCCATGTTTAGAGGAATGAGTGAGCTATCATTACCGATATAGAGTAGGCTACCACATCATAACTAAGGAGTTTATCACACGAAGGGAATTGGAAGTATAATCCAATGGCAATCTGAATGCAATCATGGGGTTCCGCGGGATTGCGTGAAAGCAGATCACACACATTTTTGGGCAAAAGGAAGTCCTTCCAAACGCAATCATGGGGTTTCGCGTGATTGCGTGAGAAACTATCACACACAATTTTGGGCACTGGGAGGCAATTTCGGGCAGTTCTGAATGCAATGCAGTGTCAATGCACAATCAAGTAAATTTGCTGAACTAGTAAATTTACTCAATTCCGAACTGGCCTCACTTCCATTTCTTTCGAAACTGAGAGAAATTCCTCCCATGTGATAAACCCCAAAATGTATCTCTTTCAATTTCTTCTCACTGTCTTTCAGAAGCAAACATTTATTTCTTCTCCTGGTCTGTTGCCTGTCTTTGTCCACTTTGGCCAGTTGTTGTGGGTTCCTAACAGCTGTCCCCCTGTTGTTATACCCAGGACACTTTTTCAGGCACAATTTAAGATTAGAAAATACCTTCAGTGTCCAATGGTCTTCTGCAGAATATGCAAGATGACTGAACTGTTGGGACTGCTTCCTACATTTCCGTTGTGTCTGGGCTGCTGCTGCAGCTCTTTCATATCATGTGCTCATCATTCTATTCACTTGCTAGGCTTCTTCAGTCACTCGCCTGATCACTGGGTTTTCCCTTTTCCCTGCACTCTTGCTGGTAGGCTCACTTCCTTGCTCAGAGGAAGGCACTTCTTTCTGATGAAGCAGCTCTTGTGTAGGAATCCAACTGAGGCCATCATTTTCTGCATTCCTTTGCAATCTCATGCTGCATTGCCTCTTTTTGGAAGTTGCACTAAAACCCATGTTTAAAGATAATTCAGCACTGTTTCTCGTCACTTCTGTCACTTCACAGACCATGTCTGAAGAAAATTCTTCAACATTGTTTCTCACCACCTCCACCACCTCAGAAACTTGGGGTTGCTCCCTGTTTCTCATGTTTGAAGACAATTTTTTGGCATGGTTTCTCATCACCTCTACCAGCTCAGGAAACATGTTTGAAGATAATTTGGCACTATTTCTCATCATATCCATCATCTAACAGACATGAGGCTGATTTCTACATCTCTGTTGTGTATGGGCTGCTGCTGCAGCTCTTTCAAATCATGGGATCATCATTCCATTTGCTTGCTGGGCTTCCTCAGTTATTCGCTTGTTCGCTGGCTTCTCTTTCTTGTTCCCCTTTATGCTCCCTTGCTTGCTGTAAGGCACAGCCAATTGGGCTTAGCAGTCATTGCTGTTTGTTAGACATCACTGGAAGTAGGGATTTTTGATTTCTTGGGAGTATCAGGTCATGGGATGATGCTCTAGATTGTGAAAGGGTTTGGCGTAAGCTTGTGATTTTCTAAGGCCTTGTGATTTCTTTTTCACATTTATTTATTATTAAACACAGTATATGCATTTTTAAATTGACAGTTTTCATCCTGACTCCTCCCTTCCTTGCTCACCTTGCTTTACTGCAGGAAACAGGGGCCAATCAATAAAATTAAATGCTATTTAAAAATCACATACTTCTATTGCTTTATTTTCACAGAAGAAATACTAGCATAGCTAATTACATTCTGGCTTATCTTCACTAGCCTGGAGCTCTGTAGATAAATTGTTTCTTATTTGGTAGTTGAAACAACAGTATAGTTTCAGTTCTTGTAATATGTAAAAGTATATCTTAATGCCATTGTAAAGTGTACAGAAGTTTGGCTGTGTGACTAAGAGTTCATGGTCCTTGTTTCAATGCCCTTTGTTAATATCTATACTTTTTAATTCTGTTATTTATCTATCAGAAGTATTTTGTATTGTGATTCAGATTATTTTTGAATGCTGTCCTTTCTTGTAGATGGCAACACTTTTCTAAGTTTTGCACATGGGTGAAAAAATAGGCTGCATCTACACTGCAGAATAATGCAGTTTGACTATCTGCCATGGTTCAGTGCTATGGAATTCTGGGATCTGTAGTTGGCTGTGACATCAGAGCTCTGTGATAGAGAAGGCTAAGCATCTCACAAAACTAAAATCCCAGAATTCCATAACATTTAGCCATGGCAGTTAAAGCAGTGCCAAACTGCATTATTTCTGCAGTGCAGATTAGACTGTACGTTCATTTTTGTTCTGGGTGAGGCTATTCCCTATATTTTGCTAGTCCCTTTTAGTATGCGTTCAGACTAATACTCAAGCTATTTTTTTTTTTGGTCTGGTTACAATAGGTTGCCAAAACATGTGAAGAGCTAAGGTAAGGAGACCTGGAAAATTATTATCCACTACTCTCCATATGAGGCTGTTCCACTGTCACTACACTCTTCCCAATGTTTTGGTGGAATCTCTTTTCTTGTAATTTCAATACATTGGTCCATGTTCTGATCAGCAGAAAACAAACTTTCTCCATCTTCTATGTAATGTTACTTTGGGTATATAAATATGACTATCATATCACTTGCATTCTTCTCTAAACAATCCCAGCTCCCCTAGCTGACACTAGCTTGGATTGTAGACCTTTTACCATCTTGCTTGCTCTCCTCTGTACATGTTCCAGCTTACTAATACTCTTAAACTGTGAAATAATAAAAGGGACAAATGTAGCCAATGGGCACAGATATCATACTGATTCCTGACATAGTGGGGGGAAATGTCAATCCATCACATCAGATGTATTAAGAAACACTGGCACAGAGTATATCCATAAAGTGGGAAATCTTTTAGAAAATTGAGGATCCTCACAGAATAGCTTCTACACCAAGACCATTTCAGAAATATTACACATACCTTTTCACCATTATTTTGGCATTCTCTCATGTTCCAATCAGCATCTCGGTAGACTGTGTGCCAGACAGGTCAGTCTAACAAGGTTACTGGATCCCCCACTATTCTGTTCTGCACCTGAGTTGGAGTAATGACTACTACAAACTAACAGTAATGAAAACTTGAGAATAGAGTTTATTTCATTGAAATATGGGAAAATAGGAGCTTGAGGCAGATCATTGGTCCATTTACCATATAATGCCACAAAGAGGCCAGGCCAAGGAATACTGAAAAAAAAAAATCTGTATTGATAATTGTCTTAGAATTTAGCTGACACAGATGCATAGTATTGAATAAACATGGATAAATAATATGAGTATGTAAGTAAGCAGGAGTTACTATGTCAAAGCAACCCTAAAGGTCAGGATTAGCCAAGATCTAGGGTGTAGCTACATGTAGGGTTCTGAACTTCTTTCCTGTAAGAGTAAAGGGTTGTTGATGTAATAATCTAAAGAAATTCCTTGCTTTTGAAGAGTATGTTCCATTATTCTTAACTTGATATAACCAGAAGTATTGCTGGCAAGTGATCAAAACTGCCATATGCCTTTGTTCTTCTCAAAAGTGTCTAAATATTTTGGCACCAGAAGATGAAAATTTTATTTGAATGCTAAGTACTAAAGCAAAATGGATTAGTCTATAGTAAGGGGAATTTGAAATTGCCCAGTGCCAGGGGGTTAATGGAAAGCAGTATGTCATGTATGCTCATTTCTCCTTTTGCTATCTTGGCCAAAACACCTGGGTAATGTGTTCTACATAAATTATAATTCCATCAATATTCTGGAAATCTCAACACTGGTTCTTCAAAGGGACATTTCTGTTGTTAAAGCTAGGCATCTGGTTAAGTATTCCATTCTGATTAGTCTTATCATTGATATTCTGTGTGTGAGAAAAGGGTATACATTGTATTGTGGAAATCATCTGCATTTTTTTTATTGCTTTAGGGGCTTCAGAAATACAGTGATCTGCTACCCATTTTCTCAATGTGACATTTAGGAAACATCCCCATGAGTCTCAAATGGTTCCCTTTAACTAGATTTGCAATATTACTTTCCTAGGAATGCAGAAACGTTTTATCTTAGACTATAAACCAGAAAATTAAAAATGTATTTTCTGCACCTATTTAAGTTCTGCCGGCTTGTCATTCAGTTTCAATTGAAAAAAGGGTTGATGCTATATCCTCACCAACCAGTCATTATGCATTGCTTTACATTTTCAGTGCATGGCTGTTACTTTATCAATGGGGTACATGCATCATTAGGTGACAGTGTGTGGCATTTTGGAAATTTAATATTGAAAAGATGGGAAGAAAAGCAAAATTGACACATATCTTCACAAAGCCAGAAAAAAAGATGCATGAAGTCCATATTTAATTTTAGGCCTAATAAATACGCCTTGTTCTTTGCAGAGATAGCTGGATAGGTGAAACTGCAATGGATGAGAAGGTGATATAGGAGGGAGGTGATCTCTTGGGCAGTGGGGAATGTTTTTAGGCCTTCACAAAAGAGATGTGATACACTTTCCACAGAATGGAACTAAAACAAGCCTTGTCTTACCACTGAAATAAATAACTGAGCATGATTTTCAGACAATTTTTGCCCCCAGGCTATGCAGAACACCCCCTCAATGTGTGAAAACAACAACAACAACAACAACAACAACAACACAAAATACTCCCCAACTGCATAGGCACCCCAGAATCCCATGTTAAATTCAAGTAGCTCTATTTTCCTCTGCAGTCCCTCTGAAAATGATGATAGGAAGTGATGGGATGTCACATCTTATTACTATTTCGAGAGATACTGCAGAGGAAATTTGAGGTATTTAGGATTGTTTGGTGGATGTGGCCAAGGGGACTTGAGGAAATTAGCCCCTGGACCTGATACAGTTGCCTACCCCTGAGATAGAGTGTGGTAGTAATCTCAGAGAGCACAGTTTGCATGTCATGAAATTGCAGCAAAGTTATGTATTTTGTTATTATTATATTTTCATTGCCAAAAATGAAGAGAAGTGCATCAGATATCTCACCTGCGTGGCCATTTGTGGCTCTCCCTGAGACAGGGATGTGTAACATGTATGCCATTCAGAAGTGATCAGTGGTAATTAAAAACCATTGAAGAATTATTTCCCTAACTTCAGTGATAGCTAAATGAGCTCAAATTCATCAACCATGTCCAATATGACCAGTTGGCATATCCAGCATGATCAATCTCAGAACAATATGAATATGTAAGTAACACTTGGATGACCACTTACTACATGCCCCTGTGCTGAACAAGCTACAAAAAGGCCACAGTTTCACTTGACAGCTGTTACACTGCACAAATATATTGAGTTACATCAAGTTGTTAGTTCTAACAAGAGTAGACCCATCACTTTAATGGCAGCTTGGTAAATCAATCCTTATGCAAATTAATTTATTGACTAGGCCTTGTCTTTAGCCATGTCTTTCAAATAACTCTTTTAATCCATTGCTTCATTCCAGAATTGTATCAAACACACATCAGTTCTAAAGCTAAGCATTCTCCAAATAGTGAGAAAAGCAAGTACAGACATATTTTCATACCTTACTTCTCTGTCTTCCCTCACCAAGCACTCAACAAAATTCACAACCACAATAAAAATGGCAGAAGACCTGAACGAGGAGAGTGGGGGAAAATGTGAACTGCAGTACTCTCATACCTGAATTTCATGCAGAACATAAAAATAAAACACAGTATCTCTCAACTGTTTTTATGCAAACAGTTCATAGGTTTTATGACCGTGAAAATCAGTTTCTCTATAAAGGAGAATCAGGATGTTTTAAGTGTATGCCATTTTTCAAAAGTAATTTTGAGATGTTCTCTTATAGATAGCCACCATATTCTGTCACGTCATGTCAGATGTCAAAATCAGAAACCTTGTGAACCAGAGCAAATTAAAACAGAGGCAAGTTCATTTATAATTAATTCTACCTAGGAAGATACTGGTAGTTCATTGACAAAAACAAAGATAAAAATCTGATTGCTTTCATCCACATCAACAGATGAGAGAAATGTCATTTTGGATGACTGGAATAAAGATGATCAAGTGTAAACTTTTTCTTGCTCCAACAGGCTTTCAAAAGTGGACTGGAGCTTTATGGGGAAAAACATCAACATCTAGGAATGAATAAAACCATTAGATACTACTGTAAAGAATTATGATAGAGAATAGAATGAATCCATTGTAGTCTGCCAAAATTCCACAATGGATTGTTGATTGCTCTTCTTGCCATTTATTTGTTACTATACAAAGAAGGATGGATGGATGGAAGGAAGGATAACCCATTTGATAAAGACAAAAATATATTGAGCCCTGGTATTCACTGAGTTCCAGGATCCCTGCGGATGCTCAAGTCCCACTAAATACAATGGCATAGTAAAATGGTGTCCTTATATAATTTTATCATTTTATAATGATAAAATCAAGGCTTGCTTTTTGTAATGTATATATATTTAATATTTTCAAACTGTGGCTTTGTAGTCACAAATAGTGTGACTACAAAAGTGAGGGTGGGGAAAAAAACATTCTATGCATTAATGCATTAAAGGGATCCAAATATGCAAAAAGATGTCCTAGCAAAGTTTATAACCACATGTTCAAATGCTGAAAAATTTCTAATGCCTTAAATCCTTTGAATAATAGGTGAATATTTATGTTCGAGCACAACCCTTTTAGCCATGTGTAAAGACAAGGAGAAACCCATTTCCATTCAATAATAGTCAACTTCCAAGAAACATTGCAGTTCAACAATATTTAGACATCTGCTATATCTTGGGACTCCAGATTCATATCAGTAGAGAATCCACTGCATCCTTTCCCACACAAAACATTCATTTTCTTTCTGTGTTGTGTTATAGGGTGGTAGTTAGAAACATGTGGTGTTTCTGATCCTGTT
The DNA here is from genome assembly GCA_034509955.1 of Urosaurus nigricauda. Classification (NCBI taxonomy): domain Eukaryota; kingdom Metazoa; phylum Chordata; class Lepidosauria; order Squamata; family Phrynosomatidae; genus Urosaurus; species Urosaurus nigricauda. The sequence goes on from JAOEGL010000004.1 coordinate 217,294,613, forward strand.
GGACCTCATATGATTATTACAGTAGAAAGAGTGGAACAAATGAAAGCTTTGTAGAATAGTCAGAGGCAAAAGAATGTGATTGGCTCACATGATCCTTGATCATTGGCCATGCTGACTCAGGCTAATGGGAATTGGTCCAACCAGATCAGGAAGACCACATGTTTCTAACTACCACCCACTGTGGCACTGTGATTCTCTTTGTTTTACCTTTTATTTAATTGCTAAATGAATATTCCAGTTTACATGCAAAAAGGATTTTAGAATTTTAGAAGTTTCATGCAAAAAATATTTTAGAAAGAGAACTCACAGACATACAACTTCCCTGGGTGACCTGAGTATAATTAGGGCAGGAGTAGGCAATTGTGTCTCTCTGAATGCTGTTGGATTCCAGTTCCCATGAGCCTGAATCACCACAGTTAACAATTAGGGATGATGAGAGCTGCTCAAAACCATCTCAAGAGCTTCAGGTTTTCCAGCTCTACATTCAGAGCATTATTGGCTAAAACCTGTACCTTTAAATGGCACCCAAATATAGCAATAACCAAAGTCACTGTTCACCTTCAATATAATATATTTGCATTCGAATCATAGAATCATAGAGTTGGAAAAGACCACAAGGACCATCCAGTCCAACCCCCCTGCCATGCAGGAACTCTCCATCAAAGCATACCCAACAGATGGCCATCCAGCCTCTGCTTAAAGACCTCCAAAGAAGGAAACTCCACCACACTCCGAGAGAGTGTGTTCCACTGTCAAACAGCCCTTACCGTCAGGAAGCTCCTCCTAATGTTGAGGTGGAATCTTTTTTCCTGTAGCTTGCATCCATTGTTCTGGGTCCTAGTCTCTGGAGCAGCAGAAAACAAGCTTGCTCCCTCCTCAATATGCCATCCCTTCAAATATTTAAACAGGGCTATCATATTGCCTCTTAACCTTCTCTTCTCCAGGCTAAACATTCCCAGCTCCCATAAGGTTTTAAGACCCTTCACCATTTTAGTTGCCCTCCTTTGGACATCCTCCAGTGTCTCAACATCTTTTTAAAGTTTTGGTGCCCAGAACTGGACACAATATTCCAGGTGGGGCATGAACAAAGCTGTTACTTTCCTTGATCAGCCTAAAATTGCATTGGCCTTTTTAGCTGCCACATCACACTATTGAATCATGTTCAACTTGTGGTCTACTTAGACTCCTAGATCCCTTTCACACATAGTTTCATTCAGCCAGGTGTTCCCTATCCTGTATCTGTACATTTCATTTTCCTTCCCTAAGTGCAGTACCTTATATTTATCTGTGTTGAATTTCATTTTGTTAGCTTTGGCCCAGATTTCTAGTCTATTCAGGTTATTAGCACTCATTCAATTCAATCCCAGACAAATAGTGGCTTTGCAATTATTTTTTAATTGTCTTCAAAGGCAACCCACACAGAGAAGATTGCCATAGACTAACGAGACTAAGTCAGTGCATTTATGAGCATTGTATAGAGCATAAAATGGAAGGTGAGATGGCTGGGGGGGGGGCATTCTTGGCTTAAATTTTGATTACTTTATAATATGTAGGCCGTAACTTATATTGTTTTTTGAATTGACAGTTATCTTGAAAATGTTCCAAATGGTTGGCCAATACTTGATCAAATAAGGCCTGTTGAAAGTAGGTGTTACATAATGACAGCATTACAGTGATGAACAAAAGTTACTTTGTTGCATAGTTCTTATCTTTGTCTATTTTGACAACTGTCTACACCAAGATTTTTTCAGTAGTTATACTTTAAGCATGGAACTGGAAGAGATGCATAATTAATCACTCTCAATCTCCATGGAAATATTGTGGAGTGACAGCATGAAGATAAAAACCTCTGCTATTGTTGCCTACTGCATAGATTTTCCATAGCTTAATAAGTCATTTCCATTTCCAGCAGTTTCTCATGGGCCTTAAATATGCCTGCTTAAAATACATTTTCAGCAGGAAACTGGAATATATTATACTCCATCAATATAGCCTTGGCTAACTGTTTAGAAATAGAAGCAGATAAAATGCAAGGTGGGAATTTCTGCATAAAGTAGGAAAGAGGGGAACATAAATATGGCATAGCTTATATATTATAATAGCACAGAAGCCTGATCTTCACTCAGATGTCATCTCTGCTGATCATCATATATTACAGTATGGAGCAAAAAAAGGCTGCTAAAAAGATATTAATATTATATTTGTTGAAATGGTAGTTTTGTGTTGCATGCAACTTTACAAGGTGGACTAGGAATTACAAATATATATTTTAAACAATGCTAAGTGTTAAGCTAGAATTTTAGTAATTTATGACAAACATGCCATTTGGTTTGGTGTTCTGATGTGAACTTCTAGTTTTTTAAATGGAACTTTTTTTTTTTTTTTTACTATTCGCTATATTTCTTCACAAGGTAACCAACATACAATATCTTTCTATTTTAAAAACAGAATATTTTAATGGTAGAATTCCACCTGGTCATATTGCACTTGGTTGTTTAAAAAAGCCAAGGGGGGGAGGGGAATGTAAAGTTTTCCTCAAAATGGTATGTGTGGTGGTGATGGTGGTGTTTGAAGAGGAAAATGAAGTACAATAATATATAGCTCTTGAAGAGTTAAATGTGTGTCTGAGAGCAGTTAAATTGTGTTTTAGTGACATAAGGTCTCCTCATATCTTATCCACCTATCTCAATGTCTCTGAGATACAGATTGATAGTCATAGGTATCATTCCACCTCTTCTCTCTCTTTCGCTTTTATTAAGTCCAAAACACAATGTAGAAATAATCCAGTTTGATACGCTTCCCAGAATTCCCTAGCATTGAGCCAGGACAGTTAAAACAGTCTTAAACTGGATTATTTCTGCAGTGTGGGTTGGATCTCAGTTCTACGAAAGTAAAACCAGCTTAGTCCTACTCCACTTCTGTCCCTGGTTAGCTCAGCTTAGCATCCTTAGAGAGCTTTCCTGTATCTACAGTACACGTTGTGTGTGTGGGTTTTTTTTTTTGTAGCCACTGATGTCATTGCTGTAGCTGCAGCACATATGCACATCATATCATGTGTATGCTATTGTATGCTAGGCTGTCACAGACCTCCCAGAGGACTTTCTCAGCTGCCACTCCCAGGCTATGGAATGGCCTGCCGGACGAAATGCGCCATATTACATCTCTCGATTGCTTTAGAAAAGCTATAAAGACGCATCTCTTCTGGCAAGCTTTCCCAGAAACCTCTTAACTCCCAGCTCTTGAATTGGGTCATGCTATTCCCTTACCATACCACTATGTATGATGCTACAAATCAAACTGCCCACAGAATGTTAGTTTTGTTTTGATACTATTCATGTTTTAATTGTTCTTGGTTTTAATTTGCTATTAGGTTAATTTAATTTTAAGGGGTGGGAGGTTAGGTAGAGGGATATTGATATTGTTTTACTTTGCTGTTTTTACTTGCTGTTTTTACTTGTCCTCACAGAGGAGCGGGCTATTTATTGTTGTTGTTGTTGATGTTGTTGTTATTATTATGGCATGAGGAAAAATCTAAATAGCCTATAACTAGTTCAGTTTACTTCTTTTTGATGAAAACTGGGAGAAAAATTAAATGAAAAGAGTGCAATAGTAAAGGAATCTGTTTCTGAAAGTAAATGATTTGTAGTGAATAAATCTACTTCTGTGGAAAACTACATCAAACATGAAAACGATGCTTTTATGCTCTGGCAAAGCATGACTTCATGTCAGCAAGCTCCATTCTAGTGAAAACTGACATATTCACTGGTTACTATAACAGGGAGGATTTCCATCACCTATTTCTACAATTCCATGATAGCAGGAATGGGACATGTATTCCTTGGGAGATGGGAACTAACTGAGAAACAGAATTTCCAAAGCTTCAGCTGCATCCATGTATAACCATCTGCCCCAAGACAAGAAATACAACTTCTTGTCCTGGGGGGCTTCATGGAGTCCTCAGTTGCCCTCTGACATTCTCAATGCCAACAGCATAATCCAGATGAGTTTGTTTGTTTGTTGGAGGGGGAGACTTCCTTTGGCTTCTGAGGTCATTGCTTACACTGCTAAGATAGATAAGGTATTTGGGACAGTAAAGGTTGTGCATCCAAAGGCATGGACAGTTGGAGGGTGAGGATCTTTTCTAGGTACTTCCTACCTGCTCTTCTAAGTCATATCATAGTTGCCATTTTGAGTTATGACTCAGCCATGTTATATAAAATTTATTAATGATTTATTTAATAAAAAGCACACACAGATGTAACTTTAAAGTATGCATGCCTATCTCACCAACATAATTTTGTCAATAATTTTTGAAAATTAAGATGGTGTACGCATGCCTATCTCACCAACAGAATTTTGCCAATTGTTTTTGAAAATTAAGATGGTGAATTTGGTTTTGAGTTGATTATTTTTATCTTAGGAAAAAAATATGAAAATATGATTTGCCTCCTGAGATTCATTTTTGTTCCTTATGCTACTCCTCTCATATGTTTCTTTCCAGGTCAATGAAATATGACAGATTTGCCCCTGCGTTTACTCTTCCTTCTTAACCTTTCATAGCATTTTAAGTATCTCCTGCAAAGATTACCTGAAGTATGTTAGATTGCTTCAACGACCTCTTGACCACTTTTTAGCATTGATTTACCTGACCTGTAATGGAGAGGTGATAACACATTACAAATTTTCCGTATCTCCATTGATCTCTTTGGTTCAAAGGAACTGCTGCCCTGCTTAATGGAAATATGAACTTGTATCACAAAAGGCCAAGTGTGAAATATCTGAGGAATCATTTCTCCTATCATGTCTTCTTAGATTCTTCCTAAAGTTACAAGGGGGAGAGTATCTGTTTCTTTTATGTAGCATGCAAGTCAATGACCTTTACCAACCATGTGCACCTCTTTAACACTGACTTCCTGGCAGTGTGGATTTCTTACTTGATTTGTTATCAGTCAAAATGAGGAGGGAGGGAACCTAACCCATTATTTAATGGATGTTCTGTATATGAGGAATTTATTCAGACCTATTAGGTCATGGAATACATTATTAACATTCTCAGCCAATTATGGAAATATGGTTGCAAATGAATTTTACATGTCAGATCTGAAGTCTTCAGCCTGGTTTACACATTGCCAGACTGCAGAGCTTCTCCATGGTATGCCATTCCTTGCACAACTATGTTGTTTTACAGGCAGAAAAATGTGATGGGCCTGGCTTTGGCTATGCTATAGCACCTTCACTATTGGTAAAGGTCCTGTTATTAGCTGTCCTCAAAACTATTGTTAGCTGCCCTCAAATCAATAAGAGAGACCATATGGATGAGACATCTGCAATACCCACTATCCCGTACTTCTATATTCAAGTCCTGCATGCCCAGGCCTGTAGTTTTCTCTATTGACACTAGCCATCTGGCATGCAATCTTCCTCTCTTTCTGCTGCATTCTACTTTTTCTAGCATCATTGTTTTTTTTTAATGAGTCTTTCCTTCTTATGGTGTGGCCAAAGTATGATAACCTCAATTTAGTCATCCTGACTTCCACGGATAGTTCAGACTTAATCTGTTCTAGGACCCATTTATTTGTCTTTTTGGCCATTCTTGGTATCTACCAGCTTAATATGGGTCACATGACAAAGGAGCCAATAAGAACACTGGAATATCCACTGTGGATCAAACCAACAACATCTTCCAATTTGGTCCCTGTTGGATCAAGAGTGGTTTCTTTGGGTATTAATTCCTTTGAGGAAAAATAGAGACTGGGGCTCCATCTGCATTGCAGAAGTAATCCAGCTTGACACTACTTTAACTGTCGTGACTCAATGCTGTAGTTTGTTGTGGCACCAGAGCTTTCTGACAGAGAAGGTGAAATGTCTCACAAAACTACAATTCTCAAAATTCCATAATATTGAACTTTGGCAGTTAAAGAGGTGTCATATTGCATTTATTTTTGTATTGGAGTTGCAGCCTGAGTCTGTAGGAAGCAGCCCACTTCAGGACAGGCTATGCAGAGAAATTTGTTAAATCTCTAGTAAATCCTACAAGGAGTAACTTTTCATAAAAACAAGAGGTGAAGAAGCAGTGTTAAAGTTATATATTAGAAAAGTTTGCTTACTGAATCTAAATATACATTCTAAATATAGATTTAGGTATTGTGACCTCTGACTAACTACGAGAGTATTTCAGACAGGGGTTGTAATTCAGGGGCTCAACAGATGGGTGACTTTGTGCTGCCTGTCTTTGCCCCAGGTCAGTGCTGCAGCAACTGCACACTGCACACCAACACACTGGCCAAAAGAAGCTGCTTTTGGCAGCTTCTGGAAAGGGCACGATTGGTGTGCTCATGCACCTCAATGATGTATACGCAGAGTGGTGCCATTTGGACACTGTGCTGTGTGTACATTAGCATGGTGGCCCCCATATGAATGGGAGTGAGCCATGATGGTGCTGGCAGCGCCCGGTAGGGCTCAGGAGGGTGCAGATGCTCTGCTACCCAAGCCCTAAAATTGGCTCCAGGTTGGCACAAGGTGCCAGTCGGTACCAGGCCTCGGTCCAAAGAGAAGTGAGTGGATGAATTCTCTGGGTAACATGCAAAAACACACTGCTGCAGCCTCTCCTAGCTTTTGTGTTCTTCCTCATTAATAAGTTTTGCCATCTTGACCACACTCTGAGTTGTTTGGACACATATGTGATATTTTTCATTAATGTAATGTTGTAAGGTACATGGACTGTGTGTCTACTAACAGGAGGACCAGCCTGAAGAGGTATGCTACCAGATTTTTGGCCACCAGATGATGGGTTGTCTATTCTACAATTCAGCATAGAATATTTGTCATCTGAATAAATGCTTGGTGCACAGTCTACTCAAAGGTAAGTACTTTATGATTCTGTAAGAGAGATAAATGCATGTGCTGGATGGATCATGCATACATGGGTTGGAGGGTGGTAGTGAATAAGGGAATGCTTTTTGTATGCTTTATTATTGTATTTATTTATTTATTTGGTTTGTTGTTAACTGCCTCGATCCTCCAATAGGGAGAGGCGGGATAAAAATAAATATAATAATAATAATAATAATAATTAATAATTATTATTTACAAACTGAATTTAATAAGACTTACTCCCAGATATGTATGTACAGTGGGCCCTTGGTATCTGCTGGGGTTTGGTTTCAGCCCCCTGCCCCCATATGGAAACAAAAATCTGAGGATACTCAAGTGTCATTAAATATCATGATATAGTAAAATGGCATCCCTTATATAAAATGGTAAAATCACTCTTGGCTTTTTGTGATTTATTTATTTTTAAAATATTTTCAAGCCATGGATGCTTGAATCCAGGGATAAAGAATCCTTTGAAATGGAGGAACAATTGTATAGGACTCCAGTCTAAATATTGCATTTGAAATGATATGAATTTAATAGTGTGGAACTTTGATTTGATAGTGTTTTTTTTTTTTAAAAAAAAGAATGTATGGCTTTTGTTTTTTAGTTTTCTCCTCTTAGATCAAAGATATGGTGTCCAACAGCTGAATAAAATGAAAATAAAATAAAATGGTCTATAATAAGTAGCAAGAGAACAATTTAAAAATAAAAAATAAATAAAAAAATGCTAAAAGCTTCAAAACAGCACTGATAGAAAGTATATGTCCCATGGCTGATTGCAGCCTGGATTTATATATGATGCCCTAATGGCACATTTAAAAACATTCCTGAATGTTAAATCTTTAAAAAGCAATGTAAAATGACAGGTAGAAAAGATGATAGGGACTGCTCTCCCTTGTGAACTGTATGCTCAAGTGGAGCGGCATTGAAATCAATTGGATTTTCTAATTCCCCTTTGACTTTTTAAAGGATTTTAAAATTATTGCTGTTTCATCTGTTCCTTTTTAATAATATGCATAGTGTAAATACAAAAAAAAATGCTTCTTGGTGTGTTCAGTACTAACTTGGCAATCTTATATATTTGCATAAAGCATATTGCAGAGCATTTTTGTTATTCTTGGTCAGCCAAGATGTAGAAAATAAATTTCTAGATTCATGAGAAAACACATTGTTATATCCAAAGAAATGAACACGTAAGAAATGAGGAAATGTCTGTTACACATGGGAGGGATAGCTTAAACACTGTTGGACTTTGAAAAAGAAACTTGGAAGCCTTCATGGTGGAGGGGAAAGCCAGCATGATGTATTACTTTGAGCACTGGACTGTGACTCTGGAAATCAACGTGCAGTTCCCTGGTCAGCCATGGAAACCCACTAGTTAACTTTGGGTGAGTCAAACATGCTTGTCATCAGAAAATCCTATGATAAGTTTGCCTAAGGGTCACCTTTAGTCACATCACACACCAATAACATGGTGGCTGTGGGCTCTTCTGACATAGATATGTCATTTGTGAAAACTATGCATGGGTGGTGAAGGGTGACTGAAAATTCAGTCTCTGCAAACCATGATGTAAGCTGGCCTGATCTCCCAAGCAAAGGGCTAGTCTACTTGATTAAAATGCTCTTCATTCAAGTTGAATAGAATGTGATCCACATACCACATGTGATTCTCAAAAGGTTGTTTTTTTTGTGGGGCTGGAATTCCTTAAACTCTGCAGAGAAAGACTTCATGTTTTTTTGTTTTGTTTTTTTATCAAAGTATCTGTGAAAATCTGCAGATATGCACATGTGGCCATTTCATCTATCTGCTTCAAACGGATGCAAAGAGATGCAAATTTATGCAGGAAAGTGAAGATAATTAACCATCAGAAAATCCACAGCAATTGATATACTACACTTATGTGTAAATTAGCCCTAATATGCAGACTTGCAGCTCAGACCAAAACTCAGAATAGATTCACAATTACATTGACATGGAAGCCTCCAACTGCCACTGTTGTCATGGCCAGTCCTGCCACTAAACTGTCTAAGGCAGGTACCTCAGACTATTGTGAAAGGGCAGAGGATGGTTATTTACTACAGTATGTTTGTATTTTACTTCCAGTAGAGGAAAGAGGCACTTGTCAAATTTACCACCGCAGGGGACAAAATAAGATATTTGGCCTATGTACCTTGTCCTTTTGAGGGGAGGGGCATACCATTTGCTGTTCTTCCTCAGGCAGCAAAATATCTTGACCTGGTCCTAAAGATTTGAATGTCATTATTATTATTTTTTGTAATTTTGCATTTTAGTACTTGTTCCAAAAGCATTTCTTGTATTTCATTTTTTTAAATTTAATATATTTCTCATCTGCCTTTTCAGACTACCAAAGCAGTCTTCCCAGGATGACTTATGATGTTGCACATTTCATAATGACTACTAGCCATTGACATGTGCTGTGCAATGTTGCTTTAGTTCACAGTGATTGTGTAGTGTAGCTCTTTTTTTGTCAATTGTTGTCAAGTCAACTTTGGGGCTTTCTAGATTTGCAGGAAAGTGTGACATGAAGTTGCCTTTTCCTTAATGCTTAGCAGCTGCACCACAGCCTTTAGATGGAGCTGTGCTGTTCCGCAGTTTTTAAAAAAGAAGCTGGGAAAACCAGCTTCTTCTCCCCTAAAATGAAAAAAAAAAAAAAGCATTTTCATGGCACACTTTCCCTTTTTCTCATCTAAAGGCTAGAGTTTCATGCAGCCATGAACACACTTTTTGCCAATCTAGAAAGCCCCTTTGATTTGTGGTGACCCTGTGAACAAGATATCACCAGCTCATCCTATCATGAACAGCCTAGTTTAAGTCATGCAGACTCAGGGCCCTGAGTCTATTCAACTGTAATGTGGTCTTCCTCTTTTCCTATTTGCCTTCCAGTTTGTCAAGCATTATTGTCTTTTCTAATGAGTCATGTTTTCTCATGATACGTCCAAGGTGCAACAGTCTCAGTTTAGTCATCTTGACTTCTAGATAGAGTTCTGGCTTGATTTTGCTCTGGGACCAATTTATTTGCAGTTTACGGTATCCATAGAACTCTTCTCCAGCATCACATTTCAAATGAGTTGATTTCCTTCACTGTCCAGTTTTCATAGCTATACACAGAAATTGCAATGCGATAGCATGAACCATTGTAATTTTAGTATCCAATGATATATCTTTGCACTTCAGGATCTTGTCTAGTTCTTTCCTAACTGCCCCTCCAAGTCCTACCCTTCTTTTGATATCTTGACTGCAGTGTTCATTCTGCTTAATGACTGATCCAAGGCTTGGGAAATCCCATGCCTTGGGATAAAATATGAACATGAGTTTATATGGAATGAAAACATATGTTAAAATGTGTACAGTTCATCGGCATTATACATGGGTGTACCTTATGTGGATTCTATCATATGCTAGAGATCTGTGCCGGAAGAAGCCTCCATCATTCCAGAAGTGGTAATGGCATGCGCACCCACGGTGTGTGCACCACACGCTGCCACACTCTGCTGTGAGCATGAGCCCCATTACCTTCTATGGGGCTCGAGCATACCTGGAATTCCCCTTATGTGGCGGGTGGTGGTGGTGGTCCGGAATGGATCCCCCACATAAGGGAAGGGTCAACTGTATTTAAATAAAAACAATGAATGTAGAATTTTCTTATCAAATTCCCAAATTAATGATATTGCTAAGAACAGAGTTAAGAATGAACCATTCAAGAATATTTGTTTATCTTAATGGTGGTCATAGTTTTCTGGGTCTTCAGCACAAATGAATGAGGTTCTACTGGGCAAATTAAGTATAATAGCACCCCAAAACAACAACAAATGATAAACTAGTTACATAAGGGGTGAGGAATATATGACTTTCCAAGCCTTTCTGGGATGCAACTCTCATAAGGCCAATGGTTTTTGCCATTGAATTTGCCACCTGAATACAGCCCATGTCCATCTCTGCTTCCAGAGCTGCTCCTCACACCTCTTTTTTGGATCTGGGAGTTTCCAAGTTAAGAAAATGGCTGCTGGAGTGGCTCTGGAAGCAGGGATGGAGGTAAGCTAAATTAACATGCATGCAATAAGCTTCTTATTGTTGTTCATCTCTCAGCAGCACAAAAGCATCCTATTGCTCACTCTGAAACTGGAAGCTGTCCTAATATTATACCAGTGGGTCCAGGGTAAATATTAGGAATCAGTTTGTATAGTTTGTAGAGGTGTGGGTCAGTGGGAATATCATGGGTTAACACAGCTACTTGTCTTTTCTCACCAGTCTGATCTTGTCCTCATTTTTCTATATAATCCAAGTTTTGAATCAAATAAACTAAGCAATAATTGTATTAAAGGCAGAATGTTCATTTAATGTCAAAAATGAAATTAATTTGAAATTCTATGGTATGGTAGTTTCTTTTCTTTCTTTTTTTTCAAAAAGTATAGCTCAGACTAATCTAAACTCTGTTCACATAAATGGAAAACAAAATCAATGACTCTTAGAATTGTAGAGAGGATTTCTGAAAGATCACTGCATTGCATGGGGTCATTTATTGAATACTGAAATCTCATCTCTTTTGTGCATTAGATAAAAGAAATATTCTTTTTCTATGCAGAAGGTGTTTTCAAGGGGTTTAGATGAGACCAAAAGATAAGTACTGTATGTGCCACTGTTCATGAAATATAATTTCTGTTTGCAGAATGGACAGCTTGACAGAAAGGACCTGCATCTGCTCAGCTACAGTAGATTTTTCAGCAGTATCCTAGGCACAGGAAGTGAGGCAGAACTAGTACTGTTCATGTGGCAGCTGATAATCTGGTTTTAGTCAGAATTTTAAAAGAGCTGTCTAATATGCTGACCCTGATCTCTCAAAAAGGTTCAGCACCTTGGACAGTTCTTTTAAAGTCTGGACAATGGATGGCTTCTCTCCTTCCCCATCCCAATGTGCCAGTTATCAGCTGTCATTTCCTCAGTGCAGAGAATTTGCCTGGGATAACAGAGACAAGGAACATTGGTAGCTCTACAATACAGACATGAAGTCAAAACATGAAGTCAATACAAATGGCTTACTCACTCCGAATAAGCCATTTGTATTGATACTCAGTGCGAACATATGTTTTCCCAGGTAGCAAGCACAATGCTATCCCAGTCAGATCAGCTCTAGCTTGGTGACCTCATTTATGAGTAGACAAGACCTCGTTTATGGGTAGACAAGAAAGAGACAAAGCATCTGTCTAGCCAAGTTGGACCTGCACACAACTCAGATTATATAAAACTTGCTTGTCTCTGATATAGGTCTCTAAGATGTCTGGTTGTCCTCTTTCTACCTGGACAAATTTGGTGTTGGATGAGCTGGCTGCCATTTCAGAGACCAAGTAGGAATGTTTGCCATTCTAAGCTCTCTCTATCTCTCTATGTCTGATATGTTTTAATTTCCTCAGCATAGATTGCTTGTTAGTGTTCTTAAAATTAGCTTCCAGGTTTATTTAGACTACATTGGTCACAGAAATGGGGGTATGTGGGTTGGATAAGTCAAGAATATCTCCAGTGGGTGATTTGCCATTTCGCAGACTAGGAGGGAACACTCAGAGCCATGGGACGGCTGTTGAAGATGTGTATGGTCTTTGCGCTGAACTGTACTCAGGTGTGACCTGGAAACAGGGTTGAATGACAGGCCCACCCCTTTCCAAGCAAAACTAGAATTTGCCTTAATTGGCTTTGAACATGCGTCAGGATCAGGATTTTTTTCCAGTGCGGATCATTTTTCCTAAAATTAGAACTTGAATAAGATATGATTCATAGTCTAAGCTGTATATATATATTGTTTGCATCTGTGACCACCATGTTACACAGGATTCTTCTTTCTTATACTAAATTTTCTCTTCACTCAGAATTATTTCTCCAACCCTTAGTCCTCCCACTGACTTCAGTTCCTTTCCTGTTAGGTGTTTTAATATTCTTGGTAGCGTGCTTTTGATGCTGTTATTTATAGATCACTTCAAACCACCCCTTTGTAAACAAGAAGAGAAATAACTTTTATTTACAGACAGAAGTTAAGTTAGCATCTTTTTGGCAGGTGGCACTCAAGGCTTGTTGTTACAATGTGTGCATTAGTTCACTTGTTACAAATTGTCTTAGGTCCAGTTCACTCACTGATTTGGTTTCACCTGAAATTGTGTTTTATTTCTTTAAATACAAGTTCCACTAAAGCCCCTTCATTAGGAGTATAAATCCTATGAAAATCTTGCTCTATTCTCAAGTCACAGTCCCCCAGATCAAGGCAGTTATGAGCACCCTCCCCAAAATGGCTCTTCACTTCTCAAAGAACAGTCAACACATTTCAGGGCTTCTTTTTGTCCTTTTAAATCTGTCTCCCTTACATGGGAGTCTGAATCGCATTAAGACTTATCTCTTCCCTTCTAACTGCACTCCTGGCAGTCCATGACACACTCAACACTCTTAATGGCTCCTCCACCTTTTTATAGCCACTCATCAGGCAGACCCCCATCTTTTTGCCTCTGATTGGCTTTTCTGATCATTCCACTTTGCCACTGTCACTCCACAGCGTCTGTTAATACTTCAGTGGGGAAAATGTTTGCATTTAGATTTTTATTCATGTACTGATCATTGCTATAGTCCTTCTCTGCCACTAAAGCAGCATTTTGAAGTAGTGTAGAATGTTGAAATTAATATTGTAATAGCAATGCAGCGGTCTTTATTTACATGGTAAATGTGCCTGTCAGTGTTTATTAGCATGGCTGGGGGAATCTAGTACTTGTAGTTCAAAAACTTAGTTCTTCCAATCATTGGCTGTGCTATGACAGCTCACTAGAGACTTAGGTCCCAAACACACTGCAGAAATAATCCAGTTTGAGACTGCTTGAACAGTGCTAGGGAGCCCTGGAAGCTGTAGTTTGTTGTGTGGCACCAAAATTCTCTGAAAGAGAAGGCTCAATGTCTCACAGAACTATAGTTCCCAGAAATCTAGTACTGAGCCAGGGCAGTTCAAGCACTCACAAACTGGATTCTTTCTGCAGTGTGTTTTGGACCTTAGTGTCTAGAAGCATTATTCTTCATTTGTCTAGTTACAGAGGACAAACAAGAGTGAGGGAGTTATTGCTTTCTTAGTTGTTTCTCTGCTTCCTAGAACCAGTTGACAGATGATGTTGGCTATAAGATTCTGAATTAGCTTGATTCTTGGTCCAGTTGTGGATGATTCTTAAGTTCTTACATCTTTCATGTCTAACTGTATTCTAGGGGATGTATTATAGGGGATGGTGGCATCTACTTTTAATTCTAAAGATCATTGGGTTTTGCAGAACATAGTTGGATTTGCGTTGAAATCAATATAAATACTAAAACAAAGGTGAAACTAAAATCATCATGACAGCAGTGGATGTAAATTAAAGCCAAACTAAATCAAAATGATTTTTTTAGAAATGAAAACTGAAAACAACAAGAAAAAAATCTAAATATTTTCCCCCACACCCCTCCTATAGATCAACCACTGAACAGGATTGACATTTAGATTAATTATCTAGGTGGATCCAAGGAGCAATTAACATATCCTTACATGATGGAAAAAGTCCCATGGCCTCAGGAAAGCTGTGGCACTCCTAAAAATCAAACACCTTATTAGATTCTGAAATACTTGGTAGTTCCTAAAACTACATCTTAGAGCAGTTTTGAAGATCAACCACCACAATCTAAGTGCATTGCTCTAAGACAGGCGTGGGGAACCTACTGTTCTCCAGGTGATTTTAGCCAGGCTCAGGAGGCTTGGTTGTAGCACATCCTTTTATGGTGACACTACATGTAGCATATGGAGGGCCATAGGTTCTTCACTCCTGTCTTAGACCAATGTACTTAGAAATATCGTGGTGGTTCATCTTCAAAACTGCTTCAAAGAAACATTGACAATCTGTTTTTGAGCATAGGTTTGGCATGTAATCATCCATTATCACTCAGTTGGATGGCCTTCATTGACAGGTGGTCATGAGAAAATTTTGGGAACAATGCCATTAGTGTGCTGAAAACATTAGATCAAGAGTGGTCATAACTAGGCAGAACTAGTGCTTGGATGCAGAGGTGTGGTGGATGAGGGCTCATAAACTGAAACTCAGTACTGGAATGACGCAGAGTTCATGCGTGAATGGTTACCAGAGGTGATGTCGTCCCACCAAAAGACTCCTTCAGGAGTTTGAATTCCCTAAAACAGAGACTGGTGATGAAATGACTTCCTTTTCAGACTTGGGACCCAGCTGAGACTGCACCACTAGATAGAGACAGTTTAGTTTCAGAGTAGAATCCTCTCAGTCTACTGCAATGATAACATCTTAAAGGTACATGTTATGTTGGTGTAAAACTTGTTGAGAATATAATTTCCAAGTTTTTGCCATCTTCACATCTTGTAGTCAGTGGGACAAATGAATCAGTGTGATTAGAATAGGTTAATGGTTTTACGTTACAGGAGGGGGAGATTTTTTTATTGAACATTAGAAGGAACTTCTGGATAGCGAGAAGTTTGGCAATGGGACCAAATTTCTGGTTGTCTTTTCTGGATGTCTTCAAAAAAGAGGCTGGGGATGCTCTAGCTAGAGTTTCTGCACTGAGCAGGGGGCTGGAGGATCTGATGGTCCATAAGGCCTCTTCCAGTGTTATGATTCTACAGTTCTATGATATTGCATAGCAGGGCTCTGAATATGGCATTTCTTCTGACTTTTCTTTGGAATTTTTCTGCCAGCCTTCTCTGCTTCAAGTGCAAGCCCTGACTGGCCCTTGGACTTAATCTGTAGGCCTTACATCTGGGTACTGGCCATCCTGGAATAGGACAAGGTGCAGTACTGGGCATCTTTACCTGTTCTGGATTGAGTTGTATTCCCTCTGAAAGAACAGGGATTCAGTTATGTGCATGTGTGCATGCAGGCAAAGCATGCTCCTAAAAATTTCACTGTCCATGGTGGCCCAAATTACTTCTGTGGCAAAGAGTGCATATCATCAGTTCCAACTGGTATACAACTACAGCCTTTTCTTGAACAGTGATAGATTTAGCACTATGACTCCTGTATTGACATTCTCACTTCTACACTGCTGCGATAAAGGCAGTGTTGGGCTTCTCTTTACATTTTTGCATCTGGTGAAGAAGGCAGTGGTCTGCATGATTATGGAGAAATTTACTAGACATTGTATTAACTGCTTATTAGCTACTGAGTCATCCTGAAGGTCTTACTAAAATAGAAAAGCATAGGAAATTATGGATCAGAATTTTCATTCCTTTATTTCCCACCTAGCTATACTACATGCACATAAGTGAGTGGTGTTTATTTGTTCTCTGAGAAAATATATATACTGGGATCAAACTACTTATTAGTTGAGTACATAGGTGTGTAAGAGGACAGAGTTGCTGAACCTTTACTAGTTCTAAAATATAACTTCTGCAGAACTATTGAACAACTTTTCAACACAACTATTAGATGATTAGACCTTTCTTGTCTTTGCAATAAACTGATATGCAATTTGAAGGACTTTACTAGGTAAAGCAAGGGCAGCTGGGTACTTGAGAAAAGGAGCAGAAATTTCTTGCCAAAAAGCCATAAGTTTTTTAGGGCTCAAAATAAATAGGAAGTGTCCAGAACTGAACTGAAAAATGATAGGCAAATGTAAACAAGAAGCATATATATCTATATCTGTATTTATATCAAAAGCTATTATCTATTTATCTCAACAGCAAGACCTATTTCTCTTTGCCAATACAGACTATCTGACTAAAACCTGAGCATATAACTTCCCAAGACTCTGGATCTATGGTTGTAGATAACATCAATTACCTATTGGTTACTTTAAAGTCTCTAATGAAAATGGCTCCAACCCAAGAGTTCTTCCTTATGGTTTACATTTGGTTTGGCCTTTTCTACATTCAGGGTAATGTTCTCTCCCTGTTCCCCCGCCATATCAGTAAAAGATGAAATTATCCTGGGAGGATATCCAAGTAATTTGACTAAATTGGTTAGATTAGGCTTTGGTCTATGCATTCCAACCCATTTTTCTCCATTTATTATGACTCATCTAGTTTTTCTGCCACAACTCATTATGTTTTATTTTCTATGATTAATTTTATAGCTATGTAATCTACTGGAATTATAAATAATACTCAAGAATCATAGCAGAGAGCACTGTAGATTTGTTGCTGAAGGTAACACATTTCAAGCATCTAAAACAGGTCATGTATTAACTTTTTTTTTGGCTATGGTGAAATACCAGTATTTGAGTTTTGTTTACAAAATGTCACAACTGTAGCAAAGCTCCTGGATTTATATCTATCACTGTGATCCATGTAATTAATTTTGTGCCACAGAGAATGCCTGGGTATTTTGTTCCTTGAACATTCTATGTCAGATTCTCCAAATATTTTGCATCTGTCCTTAAGTGGCATTTGCATTGGATGATGCCTTTCTGTATCTCTGTCATAACTTAACCTGTGGTATCAGAAGATTCAGATACATATATTCCATAGAGACAGCGGCCTCTGAGTCTGAGGGCTGAGGCAGTGGGGGCCTTATTCTCCAGCAGGAGGTGGCAGATTGTCAAAGAGATAAGGAGAGACTGTGTTGATCCCTGTGGCTGTTAAATAGGAGATGCTGACTCATTATGTACCTGGTGTCTTGAGACAGCTGCCTCTAAAATCTCCTAGCAGGCCCTTGCCATCTTTGCTGCTTGCAACCATTCTTTCTTGGTGACTGGTTTTCTTGACCTTGGACTGGCTATGGCTGACAATTGTATTTTACTCCTTGCTGGCTTCATTTAGCTTGACTACTGACTTGCTGTAATGACTTCTAGACTGGTTGATGACCACGGTCTTATTTCTCTATTCATCTTGCTGGATAACCTGTGACTCATCTAGACTGGATTAACCACATGACCGCTCTTGCACTCCAACCATCTGATTCCTGGCTTGCTTGCTTGCTGAATGGAACATAGTACAATTTCCTTTTTCTAGGACAGTGATGAACACACTCCAAAACTTGGAGGACTGCAATGCCCAATTTTCAGCAGCTGTACTGTCAGCCTATCAGCATCTGGGTATAATGTGACTCATTTCTGGTTACCTGTCAACATGTAGATTTGAGTGGTGGTCTGTTTTATGGTGGGAGACCAGCAAGAAACAGCCTTGGCAGGGGATTTTATTTTGCTGTTTTGCAAGTGTTTTTCAACCAACTTTGGGGGTAGGTTGGGATGAAGAACTGCAGAGGGCTTGTGTGCCGATTTTCTCATGCTACCATGGTCATATTACCCCACTTCCCATGGTGCCTGAAAACACCTACATTTTCATCTGCCCTTTAAATGGGGACTGGAAGGGATGATGATTCAGCCCTGGTTTAGTGCAAGGATGAATTTGTTCCTTTCATCTCAGTGACACCCTTTTCCAAGCCTCCTAGTAAGTGTGTGTGGGAGTGGTGTTGCATATGGTTCCAGGAGGACATCAAGGTACTGGTAGTGCAAGCTTTTAATAGGCTTTGTCTGTAGCCAGATATGCAGGCTAGGCTTCAGAATAACCTATGAAAGGCTGCCTCTGTTCACCGCAGGCTCAGTTAGATTTTACTGAGTGCCAGGAATGGAAAAAATATTCTAAAATATTTGATGTTACACACATTTCCCAAGTTTTGGGAAATACTGATGAAGAAAAAACTGGAGCAGCAAGACTCTTTGCAGATCAGAATGTATTCACTGTGAATAGTGTTCTTTTGCATGGAAAATAGCATTTTCTGCACAGAGAGATGCTTCCTACGAAAGAAACCATGATTTCCAGCATGAAAAAAAATTGTGCAGAAAAATAAATCTGTGCTGAAAACTGCACATGGGCTTTTTGTACAGAAAACTGCCTTATTTGAGGAGAAATATCCTTTTTCATGCAAAAATGTATTTTTCTTTTTTCCTCTTTTTTCTTTTTCTCTTAATTATTATTAAAATGAAACACTATATACATAAAATTAAAAAAATTACATAGACAAACATACATATCTATTCTAAACACTATCCTTTACAAATCTAAAATCTAATAAAACAGACATAAAAAGACTTCCTTTCCTTTACTGTGAATATATGTTTTGAAAAATAAAAACTTGTTCCAAGTTAAGTGACCTTCTGATGTTTGTATTAGTCTCATCTTATGTGGTTCATACTTTAAGGTCCAACATTTCCATCTAGACTTTCTATCCTGCTTCTTTTTACCTCTCCAATTGTATTTCAAATTTGTATTGGTTAAGTATGACCTTTTCTATTCCTTTTCATAGTTCCACACTGTATTACACAATCCTAGACATTTTTACAACTTTTTAACTTTGAGTTCAAAAGATAAACATCTTATCCCATAACAGTAACAAAATCTTAAAACATTTTTTAATTTTATTGTACTAGAGCTATTATACTCCCCCACCTCTTCTGTGAGAAATATTCTGTAACCAGAGACCAGTCTTTTTCATATTTGCTTGTGGTTTCATCCCTCAGGAGATTAGTTAATTTATCTAGTTCCATAACATCATATAGCTTTATCAACCATTCCTTTACTGTTGGTTCCTCTTTACTTTTTACTTTCCAGTTTTTTGCCAAGACAGATCTTGCAGCTGTTATCATGTAAAATATAATCTTTCCAAACTTTCCCCCCATTTCCTCACTAACCATCCCTAAAAGTTATGTAATGGGCTCCATACTCATTTTAATACTCAATATTTTTTCTATTTTCAAATGAATTTGTTTCCAATAATTATTTGCACGTGTACAGTTCCAACAAATATGCATTAGGGTACCTTTTTTTCGAGACAGTTTCAGCATTTATAAAGTTTTGAAATATTGTGTTGCACCTCATGGACCATCAATTTTCCAAATTTGGTTTCTTCTTTTTCTGTCTGACATAGTTTTCATCTATTTTAAATTTTTATGAAATCTGCCTGTACAGGAATCAATTACATTTTAAATCTTCTTTTATTGGTTCATCCATTGTTTTCATTCTATATTTCCCTCTGTCCAAAATTAATAGTTCATTATAGGTTATCCCTTCTCCCTCTTTCATTCTTTCTCTTTCATAAAATGCTTTGTTTACTGAGGTCCATTTTGGAATCTTCTGTATAAGGTTAGATCTATATTTATGCCACACTCTCAGTAATGATTTCCAAATGTAAAGATTATTAAATTCTTTGTTTACTTTAATCTTGTCATAAATCAGATATGTATGCCATTGGAAGATCATATCCTTCAATCTGTAGCAATTTTTCATCTTTAATTTTTAATCCAATCTTTGATCCAATCCAAACAACAGGCATGATAATATATTTTTAAGTTCAGGATACCAAGTTAACCCCTAAATCAATTACCTATACTTTTGCTAATTTACTTTTAATCTAGTGAGTTGACTTAATTCTAATGAGAAGGGTTATTTATCTTACTTAATGAAATATCATTGAGAAATTCATATACAATATAAATCAGTCTCACTTATATAATTACTATTCCCAAGTATATTCATTTAGCTCACTACTAGGAGTCATTGTTGTGTAATTTCCAAATTTTTACTTATCTGAGCCTTTCTTTTGTTCTACCACAAATTCTTGTTTTTCCATGTCAGCAGTTCTATTTCCTGAAATTTTACTTCCTTCTCTTGTGTGTTCAGTGACCTTGAAAATGCTGACACCGTAAAAAAATTATATAATATTCTAGTTCACTTCACTCTCTTCTCTTTGATCACTGAACTTTCTCTTCTCCAATCTTAAAATTCTCTGGGCTCTCTCCAACAGCACCTACTCTGCTCTTCCCCTCCTCTGGACCCTCTCCTCTGGACCAGTTAGGGATGGCATCTATCTGGGTGAACTCTTAGTAACACTAAGGAACACCTGCCAGATCTGGAACAGGGTTGTCTTTCTCTAAAGGAAAGACAGCCCAGACTTGTTCCCTTGTTATAGAGAACTCAGAAGTGTTCTTCACAGGTCTGCATCCCACCTTAGGACAACAGAAAGAGAAAGAATATCCATCAATTTGCTTGTCCAGTAAGGAGCGGAGGGGACCGAAGAACTGTACTCAGCCATATCTGTGCTGCTATCATGGATGGCTCACAGATGCCACCAACTATTAATAATTGAAACAAAAATCAATAGCAATTTTGAAAACCTTTACTGCGGATACATTAACTTTCAACAGAAATAACACTCTGATTAAAATATTTATAGGAAGCCCAGACACTCAAGAACAATTAATTAAAAGAGATGCCCTAACCACACTTCAGAGACACAGCAGCTATGGGTTGGAGGCGACATCATACAAAAAGTATTGCCAAAGGTGCTATTTTCCGACTTTAATTGTGGCTTAAAAGACAGGGAGGAGGGAGGAGCCTGAAGCCTTCCAGAGGCTCCCAGCAGTCCCTGCAGGGCCACACCACCGGCAGCAGAGGAAGGGAGGAGCCTGAAGCCTTCCAGAGGCTCCCAGCAGCCCCTGCAGGCCCACACCACCAGCAGCAGAGGAAGGGAGGAGCCTGAAGCCTTCCAGAGGCTCCCAGCAGCCCCTGCAAGCCCATTCCACCGGCAGCAGAGGAAGGGAGGAGCCTGAAGCCTTCCAGAGGCTCCCAGCATCCCTTGCAAGACCATTCCACCGGCAGCAGAGGAAGGGAGGACCCTGAAGCCTTCCAGAGGCTCCCAGCAGCCCCCGCAGGCCCACACCACCAGCAGCAGAGGAAGGGAGGAGCCTGAAGCCTTCAAGAGGAGGAGCCGGGTCATCACAGAGCCTCAATAAGCCCCAGCGTCCTCCTTTTCTGGCGACGGTGCGACGGAACAGCGGGCAGGGACCAGGCCGGACTACCTGGACTCTGTAGGCCCCAAAGCCACCCCCCCCCCGGCAAAGCTCCGCAACATTTTGTACTGGTCTATTGTTACGATTGTTTGCACAGCAGTTATGGGAGTGTGGGGGTTGATTATACCATCTCATAACTCATTTTTCATTTACTACCACATACTTCTGTCCTCTACTAGAGCTAGGACTGGACTGGGTTTAACTGGCTTGTTTTCAACCCTCTTCTGAGCATGGAGCCGGGAATAGCCTGGGGGCTATCATCAAGGTTGTGCGGGTGCAGGGAAGGTATGGCGGCAACAGAGTGAACAGATGTTACAAAAAAAGTAGGGATAGATGTCTGGTATCTATCTCGTCTTCACTTCACTCTGTTTCCCAAGATAAGACGGAGAGCGCACCATCCATTCCACAATCCCTTAACCTGCTCCTTTGCAATGTCAGGTCGGCCAAGAGCAAGACCCATATCATCCACGACCTCCTCGTGGATGAACAGGCTGACCTGGCATGTTTTACCGAGACCTGGCTGGGTGATGCCAGCACTGCTACGTGGGCGCAGGCTCTCCCAGCGGGTTACACGGTCAGTGAGCAGGTAAGGGAAAGTGGGCAGGGGGGCGGAGTGGCTATAGTCCATAAAACCAACCTAACCTTGATCAGGAAACCTGTCCAGAAAACAATCCACATCGAGTGCATGTACCTCAGCTTGAAGTCCAGGGATAGTTTGGGGATTCTGTTAGTCTACTGGCCACCCCGTTGTCTAGCAGACTCCCTATCCGAGCTGACTCAGCTGGTCTCTGAGTTGTTGTTGGAGACACCGAGACTTTTGGTCTTGGGTGACTTCAACATCCCTCTCGAGACCAGCCCTTCTGATCTATCTGGAGCAGCTCGGGAGTTCATGGATACCATGACAGGCATGAACCTATTCCAATTGGTCAACGAGCCGACTCATTGTGCTGGTCATACACTCAATGGGATTTTTAGTATGGAACAGCAACATCCGTGGGCAGAGGTAACTAAAACCTCTGCCTTGTCATGGATGGACCATTTCCTGATCAAGCTGGAGCTAAAAGCCGCTATCCGTTCCCCTGGGGGTGGCGGACCCATTAGATTGGTCTGCCCTCGAAGGCTGATGGAACCAATCGGTTTCCAGAAGGCCTTAGAGGGTTTAATGGTTGGCAGTGCCGGTGATCCGGTTGAAGCCTTGGTCACCACCTGGAACACCGATCTTCCCAAGGCCATCGACGCGATTGCCCCCGAGCGTCCTCTCCAACCCGCTCCTAACCGTAAGCCCTGGTTCACAGAGGAACTTAGGGGGATGAAGTGGGTTGGACAACAACTAGAGCGCAAGTGGCGGAAAACAAGGCTCTTATCTGACAGAACTCGCCATAGGCAGCATCTTCGCGCCTATCGGGAGGCTTTGCGTGCAGCGCGAAGAGCCTTCTGCTCTGCACGCATTGCGTCTGCAGAGTCCTACCCAGCAGAGCTATTTAGGGTGGTGGGGGAGCTAACACAGGTCCCTCCTGTGTCAAATCCTTTACTTGATCCTACGATGGCCTGCTGTGACGTGTTTAATATCTACTTTGCAGATAAAATCTCTCGGATAAGGGCCGACTTAGATGTCAATTTTCCACCAGAACCAATAGATGAGGCGTCCAACAACTCCGTTGATGTCATTTTGCTGGATGAGTTCCAACCTGTGAGTACCGATGACATGGACAAGCTTCTTGGAAGTATGAAAAAGACGACCTGCTCCCTCGATCCCTGTTCATCTTGGCTGGTCGTCCAGGGAGGGGACGCGCTGAGGGTATTCCTTCGGGATACAATCAATGCGTCCCTCAGGAAAGGCTGTTTACCATACTGTCTGAAGAGGCAGCTGTTAAGCCCCTCCTGAAGAAGACTCCTCTTCACCCCCTGGACAGGAACAATTATAGACCAGTGTCCTTGCTCCCTTTTTTGAACAAGGTGATCGAGAGAGCAGTTGCCTCTCAACTCCAGGTTGTCTTGGATGAAACCGATTATCTTGATCCATTTCAAACCAGCTTCAGGACAGGACATGGAGTGGAGACTGCCATGGTCGCTCTGACCGACGACCTCTGCCTGAGTATCGACAGGGGTAGTGTGACCCTGATGGTGCTCTTGGATCTCTTGGCGGCTTTTGATACTGTAGATCACTCCATCCTCTTGAGTCGACTGAGGTAGTGGGGGATCTGGGGCACTGCACTCCAGTGGCTCCGGTCCTATCTCTCTGGGAGATCTCAAAGGGTGAGGCTCGGGGACAGTTGCTCCTCCAAGATTGAGCTTAACTGTGGCATCCCCCAGGGCGCCATCCTGTCCCCGTTGCTATTTAATGTCTACATGAAGCCGCTGGGTGAGATCATTCGGAGGCATGGAGCTCAGTGTCTTCAGTACACTGATGACACTCAGATATACCTCTCCATGACCAGATCATTGGCCTAGACTTCAGATGGCATCTCTCCTCTTAATGACTGTCTTGTAGCAGTAATGGATTGGATGAGGAAAAACAGGCTGAAACTCAATCCAGACAAAACGGAGGTACTAGCTGTTACACGCCTGAAACCAGGTTCGGGAATACATCTTCCGGTCCTAGATGGAGTTACACTCTCCTCGAAGGACCCTGTTCGCAGTCTGGGGGTGCTCCTTGACTCGTCGCTTCACATGACTAGTCAGGTGAATGCGGCAGTCAGGAGTGCCTGTTATCAGCTTCGGCTGATACGCCAGCTGCGCCCCTACCTGGATCAGAGGGACCTGGAAACAGTGGTGCACGCTTTGGTAACTTCACGTTTGGATTTCTGTAACGTGCTCTACATGGGGTTACCCTTGTGCCTAACCCGGAAACTCCAACTAGTTCAAAATATGGCAGCCAGGCTTGTTAGCGGAACACCTAGGAGAGAGCACATTACACCTGTGCTTAAAGATCTCCACTGGCTGTCGATTAGTTTCCGGGCGCAGTACAAGGTGTTGGTTTTAACCTTTAAAGCCCTACATGGCTTGGGTCCATCTCATCTCAGGGACCACCTCTCCCCATATAACCCCCCCCCCCGCATGCTTCGGTCCTCTGGGAGAAATCTGTTGCAGCCCATGAAGACTAGGTTAGCGCAGACCTCCCAGAGGGCTTTTCTGCTTCTGCTCCCAGGCTATGGAATGGCCTGCCGGACGAGATGCGTCTCATTACATCACTAGACTGTTTCAAAACAGCCTTAAAGACGCATCTCTTCCGGCAGGCCTTCCCTGAAACTGTATAATCTACCCAGCTCCTAAAATCTTTCAGCCAATTCCCAACTCCTTATCCCCCCCCCCTCTGTATTTTATTGCTACCCATGCTGTGGCCAGCATTGTGGTTTTTGTGTATTATGTTGTATTGTATTTATATTGTTAGTAATTTAATTTCAAACTTAACTAGTTTAATCCTATTTTAAGGGGGGAGGTTGGGATGGAATTCTTGAATTCTTTTAATCTGTTATCGGTTTTTAAACCTTGTTGTACCCCGCCTCGATTGTTTTACAGAGGGGTGGGTAAGAAATAAATATTATTATTATTATTATTATTATTATTATTATTTCACAAATTTCTTAGAGAATTGCAAGAGAGCAAGAAAGTCCGACTTGATTGGTGTTGTGTTTTTAAAATTTCCAAGTTTGAAGAATCTGAGAAAGTACTCAGAACATGTCATCTGTCTGCAAACTGTTAGTAAATTGCTTGCATTTGCTACTTGACTTTTCATTCTTTCCCCTCCAGCTGATTTGGTAATGCAATCTTACTCTTTCTTTTTTGTTACTGGTGTTGAGTGGAATGCTGCATCTTAAATCTTTATGCCCCTGGATTTAAATCACCAGAGGTTATCCTGATTTCTGTATGGTGAGTCATCTAAATTCAAGCTTCAGAAACTCTTTAGGGTATTGTGTTAATGGGAGAGAGATATGATTTACTTGTGGATCTCATTAGAAAACTGCTGAGGAATTAAGCAAGGGGAGAAAGCATCTTGTTTTATTGAGCTATACTGTTAAAAATCCCAGGAGTTAATTTGCATTTGCTTGATAGAAAATGATATCAAATAGTAGTCCTATACTAATAATTTGCTTTGTGCAGATTAAAACATCAGTTTTACTTAAGCCAAAAATATGCAAGACTCCTTTTTTTAATATAGACATTTTAGAACTGTACTGCAATAAAAGTGAGTTGAAAGCAATATTGCATTATATGAGCTTGTAGAATTACCTTATGCCATTGCACTATTCTGGTTGATAGTGGCTTGGCTCAAGTTCTCTCGTAGAAGCAAACTGTGACTAAGTTGTGAACCTTCCACAAATACAGTTGACCCTCTGTATCCATGAGTGCCAGATGTGTGGATTCAACCAACCGCAGGTTCAAAAGTACTAAATGAATGAGATGAGAAGCTGAAGGGAGACAGAACGTGTGAGGCTGGAGAGCGATTGAGGCTCTATGAAATGGTGGGAATCCAAGCATAATGCTTGGCATAAATCCATTCTTCCCATTTCATAGATTTCCATTCTCATTCCATCCTTGCGCCTCTCTATTTTACACAACAGACTTGATCAGCCACAGAACTTGGTATCCACAGGGAAACATGAAACTAATCCTCCATTGATACAGAGGGTCAGCGGTATTATTTATTGAGGTGGGTTATTAAAATTGTTTCCCCGTCATTTTAATTTACCTTTCATATGCCTTGGCATTTCAAGTGGCAAAAACATAAACCCTGTGGGCCTATTGCTGGGACAATGGGAGAACAAGGAACAAGATCAGCGCTGGTATGATGGTTTTAAAAGAAGTAGCTGTGTTAGATTCCTGCAGCATAAAAAGGAGAAAGGAAGGGGAGAAAAGGGGGAGGGGAGGGATGAAATGTGGCAGCAGCTTTAAGACTGAGTTTTATTTTTGCATGAACTTTCATGGATATAAATCCATTTCTTTGGATGCCTTGTTGAGTGGTATTAAGGCTTCTGGCATAAATCATATTTATACAGATGTGGGAGTGCTTCCAGAGAGGATCCAGAAAATAGCAAACCCTTGTGCTAAATTTTCAAATGATGATGATGGACCTACTTATGCTCAGTCTCTCTCTCTCCCCTCCCCTCCTTGTCAATCAGCTGTAGTTGAATGTATGTATCAGTGTTGGCCACATCCATATTGTCAAAATATCTGCTTTGTTTCTTGGAAGGAAACCCACAATTATACACAGTACCTATTCTTGTTGTCTCTGGATGTATTTATAACTAATGTCCGAAGAAGGAAACCTTTGGAAAAACTTTGAAAAACAGTGAAATAACAAAATCCACTTTAGCTCCTACTGTAGAGGAATCTGCCAGATAGTCTTTGTTTCCTGTGTTCAGGGAGTAGTACCACCATACAGGGTAATAATCATAACATCCCAAGAAACAGGAGAATATATAGCTGTTGCCCTCAGAGGAGATACAAGTTGTTAAATGTTAAAATGTGTCAATTAATACATTCTCCATTCTGTACCAATGTTATAAACAATTTTATTTGGGAGATTTCTATAACAGTAAACCATTTATAAGCATAAAATAGTGGTTGCTAGATAGCTCATTGATTCAAGTAACCTTCTGAGTTCTTGCCCTTTTGCATTTCATTGAAGTCTGATTCATCTCTCTTTCAGTTTCAAGGCTGTTTTGAGTGCTACCTTTTTATGTTTTTTTAATGGTATGAGAAGGAAGCCATGTGGGCCTGTCCCCAGTTGTGTCGCTAGTGTCATAGAATAACCGAATCATAGAATCATAGAGTAGGAAGAGACCAAAAGGGCCATCCAGTCCAATCCCCTGCCATGCAGGAACATACAATCAAAGCACTCCTGACATCCAGCGTCTGTTTAAAAACCTCCAAAGAAGGAGACTCCTTCACACTCCAAGGGACTAGGATTGGTGTCATTTGGTGCAGTGCTCTAATTGGGAACCATTTTGTTTTTCAATATTTTGTAGATTGCACACCACAGGCAGGTCTTTATTTTATTTTACAGTGTTGCCTTCCCTTATGCGAGGCATACATTCTGCACACACACACACACACACACACACACGCATATATGGAAAATATCACATATGCTGGAGCCCTATTGAAAACAATGGGGCTCATGCCTGCGGTGCAGCACAGCGCGTGCACCATTGCCTCTTCTGGTGTGTGGCTTTCAGTGTAAGCTGAAAGCTGCATATGGCGCACCCATGTATGACACGGGCACACTGTACTTTATTTTACTTGATTTTATGTACAATGCTGTGTAACTCTACAGCTCTTTATAAATAAATCTTAATAATAACAACAATCATCATCGTCATCATCATCAGCATCATCATCAGCATCATCATTTTGTCCTAAGTACAGATTTCTCATCAGGACTATCAGTTGTGTTGGGACTTGCATGGCTTTAAGAGCCATCCATAGTTTTTTGTGACCTATGCAGTCAAAGGCTTTGCTATAGTCTATAAAGCACATGCTGATTTTCTTCTGGAATACTTTAGCGTGCTCCATGAACAATTGTATGTTTGCAATGCAGTTCTAAGTGCCTCTTCCTTGCTTACACCTTTGGGATCTCTCTCTTCATAAACGATTGCAGTCTGTGCTGCAATTGCCATTGGGTGAGCTTCAACCTAAGGCAACCATATGGATGAGAGACCTCCAAGATACCATGTTAATAACAGTCCTGCTAAGGTCTTGCAAACCCAGGGCTATCACTTCCTTGGTTCCTTTTTCTTCTTGTAATGTGGTGTTCCTCTTTTTCTTCTTTTGTCACGTAATTATTTACTGTAGTATAATTTCCAGAGTTCTCAGCCAGTTTGGCCAATACTTGGATATTCTTGGTACTGCTGTCAAAGAGCATCTAGGGAACTAAGATCTGAAACCACTGCATCAGAACCATATTTTCCATAACTCACATAGTGCTCTGTCAAATTGAATTGATCATAGTTCAGAGAATGAGACACATTTACTTTCTTTGCATGTGTGAAGGAATCTTCACGTATGCCAAACCATAGCATAGAACAAGACTTCGTAATCCAGACTTTCTGTCAGGACAACAAAACACCAAAAATCATCTTGATCCAGAAAAAAAAATATGGCAAATAAAAAAACCTCCCACAAAAAGGTTTTACCCAGGAAGGTAAAGAATGTATGGTCAAAATAAGCACATTTAATAAAGAATCAATCTTAAGCATGCTTGAATTATTTCATATTTGCTACCACACAAGACATATCAAGATATATCTCATATCGTCAGGCTAACTGCAGTAATGTAGGAATATAAGAAACCAAACTGCACACATTTTGACCCTTTGGGTCTTCCTCAGCAGTAACATAAGAGCTCCTGAATATTAGATTCTATATTAAACTTATATATGGAATGTATATTGTGGAGAAACAGCCCTGATCATACATATAGATGTATATAACAAAATTGAATTTGGAATTGTAGCAGAACCAGACACAGTGACCTAGTTTTAGATCATAATTGTGAATCCATAGACCTTCCTGTGAGGCTTGATGCAAAAGTATAATACATCAAGATAAGTACGGTTTCTCCATGAAGTATACAGCACACAACTTATTCCTGCAGAGATTCTTGAAAATATATGCATACTTAGGCTAGATTAGTGTATATAAGATTGTTTTATTCTCTATAATGTGTGTTTGCATTGATTGTGCTCTATGTTCGTTACCTCTCTGTTTTTTGTCATAGCTTTCTGGGGCATAAGGGTAGTTCTTTGAATGGGTTCTCAAAACAAGTTCTTTGTTTTGTTGGATGAGGGAATCTTTCATTTATATTGGCAAGTTTCTCCACTGTCTCATAGGTCTGCTATGGCACATGTGGGAAGGTCTTCTATGCACATATTGCATGCATGCTAGTACATGTGCATAAAGCTCCTCCATGTGTGTCACTGGTGCATCACAGGATTAGTCCATGTGTCACCTTGACATCTTGCCCATAGGTTGTGAACCTTAAATTATTCTGAGTCAATTTACTTTTAAAGAGCCAAGGGGACATTACTAATTTTATATATACTGTACAGTTGTCCCTCCACATGTACAGGTTCTACATCCATGGATTCAGTCATGCACAGCTTGAAAATGTTCCCAAAATATATACATTCCAAAAAGCAAACCTTGAGTTTGCCATATTATATAAGGGCCAGTATTTTACTATGCTATTGTATTTAATGGGACTTGAGTATCCATGGATTTTAGTATCTATGGGTGGTCCTGGAACCAAACGCCCAAGGACCCATTGTACTTGGCTAGGGGATAGCCAAGGAATATCAGCTGTTGTAGGCCAGTGTTTCCACCTGCTATAGGGGACCATTCTTGTTTTCCAATCTGACAGGGATTAGTACAAAATTTGCATCTTTTAGCTACAATTGTTTATTTCTTTCCTGGAATCTAGCCAGGGACCAGTGGCCAATGGCTAAGGGACCAGTACTGATCCAGGGACCATCCATCACTTTGATTAACATTGCTGTCGGCTATATTCAGAGACAAGCCATCTCTCAATATTCCTTGTCCCAGATCATATGACAGAGTCACTGTAAACCCAGGTCAAATTGAAGGTCCATAACAACAACAAAAATGGCTGCCTCACCCTATGCATGATTTAGTTCTGGGTTAGAGAAAGCAATGCAAACCACATCTGAATATTGTTTGCCTAAGAAATGCCTACAAAATTCATGTGACTTGAAAGTGCATGCACACACACACACACAAACAGAATACTCTAGGCTTTCACCAAGCCCACTAATTTATTCTGTTTTCAGTAACCCTATTTTGGATACATAGCTATCATCATACAACACCCAATTTTGAAACTATATATTTCTTATACGTGCACAATGTGTATAAACAGTCGGCCCACAGTATCCACAGATATTTTTTTAAAATTCATGAATTCAAGCATCTATGGCTTGAAAATATTGAACATATTCAATATATATATATATATATATATATATATGTAAATTCCAAAAGCAAACCTAGTTTTTGCCATTTTATATGACGGACACCGTTCCATTATGCCATTGCATTTAATGGGACTTGAGCATCAACAGATTTTGGCATCCACAGGAGGTCCTGGAACCAAACCCCAGTAGATACCAAGGGTCCAATGTAACTGCTTAGAACAATAAAGCAGCACGGAATCCAGCTTGTCTTTGAACCAAAATTTGTTTCACTTTCATCTTCTTATTTGTTTCACAAGGAAAGTGATCCCAAAGGTGCAGCTTGCTTTAGAACCTTTGTCACTGATTGCTAATGCTTTATGCTTCTGGCTTTTTTGTACACCAGTGCTACCCCCTAATAGACACATGATCATCTTTCAGAACTTAGTATAGCCAGGGTGGATTAAGAATGGCATTCCGGACCTTCGGCATTGGCCTACAGCTGACCTTTGAGCAGAAAGATGGAAAGGGCTCTTGCTATGTTCAGAAATGAAAGCTTATCTTGTGAAGACTTCAGATCAGCTGTCACAACATCATGCATTTAACATAAGTGAAGCTCAGTTGGCCTGAAAAGACCTACTGTAGCATAATTGGAAAAGTGGTGTCAGAACTACAGTACTGTTGGGAACATGAACAAAGCATTTCCTCAGGCCTAGCTGAAGCTACCTCAGTGGGAGTGCTTTCTTTCTTGCTTACTTAAAACAACAACAACAACAATTTACTTGGCACCAAGAAAAGATGCATTAGTGATGTCCAAATGGCAGTCTCAGCTCAATTAAAAGTCCATAAGAACAGTATAGCTTACAGTATTTACAAGCTGCTTTTCAGTTTGAAGGTTGTGAACCATGGTTTAATGGTAGAACAGGTTGGATGGGAGATTTGTTGGAAAGTTTGTTCTAAAACAAAATGCTTTAGGGAGATGAAACAACGGCAAAAGTAATACTAAAGTGCAAACTAATCCTTTCCTATTTTTGGACTATATTTCATGGTTTCTGTCAGGAATTCTAACTTACTGTATTAGCTCCACAGTCAGACTCCCTTTAGGACAGTCCCTTATTTCTGGTACTTGTTGATAAGTAATGTGTTGGAAATATGTAAGTCTCCATATGTTTTTGGCCTGCAACTCCTATTAGCTCAAGCCAGGAAGGTTGAGAGCTCTTGTCTAAAACTATAGGAAGGGTAGCAGGTCTCCCATCTCCATTTAAATGTTTTGTATTTGTTTTGTTATTTTGAGACATCTGTGGGATGACTTTGCACACATTTTTAGAGACTTTGGAGATTGCTTTATAGTCTGCCTGTGTGTATCAGTGTTGCATAATTGTCTCTCTTCAGATAATAAATGCTGAAGGAGGCTGAGCTAACAATCCACTTCCATTGTGCAACCAGTTCCATTATGCAGCCAGCATAACAAGATCCATTTTGACATTAGAACATCTTAGTGGAACGTCGTTTTGTTCTGTTGAAGAGTTATTATCTCCATGACCTGACTGCAGGCTTTTGGAACATCTGTTTGGCCACTATGGGAAACAGGATGTTGGACTAAATGAACCATACATCTGAGCCAGCAGGGCACTCCTTATGGTCTTGAGACTAGCCAAATGCAGAGGAAAAGGATGCAACATATGGCAGGAAGAAGAGCTTTCAAATGGATGTTATCAGAGAACAGAAATTGGAAGCATAATCCAATGGCAGTCCAAACGCAATCATGGGGTTTCATGTCATTGCATGAGAGACTACCACATGCATTTTCGGGCAATGAGAAGTCATTCCGAACACAATTGTGGGGTTTCATGTTATTGCATGAGAAACTATCATATGCAATTTTGGGCAATTTCAGGAAGGGGAGGTTTTTCCAAACGCAATGCAGCATCAATACACAATCACGTAAATTTGCTGAACTAGCGAATTCACTCATTTCCGAACTGGCCTCATTTTCATTTCTTTCGAAATTGAGAGAAATTTCTCCTGTGTGATAATGTCCAACATTTTGTTAAAGTGGAGGAGCACCTCTTCAAGAAATAATTGTGAAAGTATTGGTGTTACAAATCTACTAGATGTCCTGGCATAAATATTATATACCACTATGGGCTGGCTTTCACAGTTCATCCACTGTGTGGATGCTATGGTGGTGAGGTGTGAGTGCAATACTTGAGACCTCTTAATCTGTACATTTAGACTGCCACACATTATAGATATTCTGCATACACATAATCCAAGCATCACAAAACAGGGTTGGATAGATTGCATTGGCAATTTATATATTTGTCCCTTTATATAGATGTCCCTTTGTTCTGAGCAGACATGGCATTCTCTTTGATGTTGAATTGTACAAGCTCAAATGTCCTTGTACCAGAGAATCTATGTAAAGACTCACCATTGTGAAAAGAGACCCTGAGATCCACAAATTTTACTGTGAAATGTCTTGTATATAGCATGAAGGTACAGAAAATGTCCAGCTCAGGAATGCTAATCTGATAAAAGATGATGAAAATCTTCTGTTCTCAGTCTGCCATATTTATGCTTCTGTAGCCCAAAATTGTCTCACTGAAGCACAAGAGGTACTGGCAGATTTGGGAATTAGATCTACAGATTACAGATTACAAAAAAACAACCTACCTCAAAGGAAACATATCCAGGAAAAAATCCAAAACTGCCTAATCAAAATATAGTGGCATGTAATGGTGACCCTGAATGAAAAGGGAAATACGAGAACAGAACAGAATGACTGACTGGGCCTGGAAGACAGGTCTATATAGATATTGAAAAAAAGCATTTGCCCAGGTAGGTCACTTCCTCATTCAAACTGAGGAGCTATGTTTAAATGTCTACCGATATGGGAATGAGAGGTACCAGTGGCTCTGCTAGGTTGGAGAGTACTCTGGGTGTCCCCTGCGCTGTGCTACATTACCCCCTGATGCTCTTCTGCTGTTGTTCTGCTTTCTCATTCTAACATCTCTCACCTTCTTTCCTCTTGCTTTGACATCCTGGATGCTCTTTTTACTTATTCCAAGCATACCAGGTAGTAATAGCAGGAAGTGTTCCTCTCCTTTTTATTTTTCTTGTTTAAAAAATAAAATTGGACAGCCACACATCACACAGTAAAGAGCCTGTTGTCAAGATTCTAACACTATATGTCCGAATCCATATGCATGGTTCTGTCATGTTGGCATGATGGTATGATGATATTAGGGGATGAAGATACAAGGGCATGGTGATATGGTGATTTAATGCTGTATCATATGTTCACTATTGAGACGGGGATATCAATTATGTTAAATCCAAGCCTGGGAAACAAAGGGGAGGGGCAGACGGCCAGTGGCAGAAAGGAGTTGTACTTTTATGACCACAATCTTTCTTCCATGGTCTGAGCTGTGAAACAGGGATAATGATAACACCAGAGGGGAAGGAGGGAAACATGAAGGGCCCTTTGATATGGATCAAAGGGAGCGATCAGGATTGGAAAGAGGGGCTGGAGGATGGGAATGTATTTCTGATGGTCCAAGGGGGGACTTTTTCAGTTATGATATTGGTGGGGAACTTTCTTTCTTAATATCCAGAATAAATCTCTAGTTTCTACCACACTATGATGCTGTCTTGGTTATTGGGAACTGTGTCCTCCAATCCTGACAGTCTACATCTCCATTTCCTCACAATGCCTCTGGGCAAATACAAATGGTGGTGAACAGAGGATTTTGGCACCGCATGGCAGGTCTGCCTAACTAAATATTGCAACAACAACAACACACACATACACAGAGAATGCTCCGTGTTGATGGAGATTGGCACTTTATCCAGATTGTGAAGCATGGTGCTACCTCTGTGTTTCCCAGTTGCCACTGTCTTGTTTCTCCAAAAATAAGACATACAAGCTGTAGCAGGATTTCTAAGCATTTGCACAATATAAGCCATACCTCGAAAATAAGGCATAATGATAGGCACAGCATGGAATGGAAGGGGTAGGGAAGGGAGTGGAAAGATTGGGGCCAATGGTTCTAAAGGAAATGGAGTCACAAGAAATTTGGGATGGAATTCTGGATTTGGAGAGTTATGATGATGTTCCAGAAGAAGACGTCTTAACTATATTTAAATAAATGTTGATTGTTGTACCAAACCTAATAAAAATAAGACATCCCCTGAAAAAAAAGTCCATAGTGTGTCTTCTTGAGAAAAAATAAATATAAGTCAGTGTCTTATTTTTGGGGAAGCACGATATCATTGTCACTTTTGGCAGATACTGGGGGGAGTGGTGATTATAGTGAAGTTGTATGGCTCTAAGATTGTAGGCTACTCAGCATTTCATGCTTTGTAAAAACTCAACCTTCTCAAAGAGAAGGACTTTTCTACAGATGGGCAAAGTGGAACATTTCTGAAGCATATGCATAATTTTCTCTTCCTCCTCCTCGTCCTCGTCCTCCTCCTCCTACTACTGCTACTACTAAATGCATTAGATACAATGAGTTAATGCAGTTGATTCAGACTACATACTAATTTTGCTGTTCAATCTCGTCTGTGTAACTCAGTGAATATTCATGGCTGCACTACTAGTTACCTGGAGGCATAAGACAATGACAATATAAAAAGGGTAGCGGAGACAGGAAAATATCTCTCTGCCCTGTCTTAGGTTTTATTGGATTTATGACCAACTGGAAAGCTTATTGATGTAGCCATTCTCCTAATTGCTTAGGAAATGCCCTTGACTGCACTCTGTATTGCTACTACAATTCATTTTCTCTAATAGGAAATAAATACTCTCAATATCTTTTGAGTGAATTTGTGACTCAGTTGAATCACAATAGAGTTTATTTGCATAACCTAGCTTTTGTTTCCATTTGGGAATTTTTTGTCCTGCAGAATTAATCTCTCATATTAATTGTAAATAAATTATATTAATACTACCTTAGGGCAGTAAATTAAATATTCTGAGCAGAGAATTTGTAGAGACAGACAATTAGAACAGTGATTTCTAATGCATTTTCATTTATTTTCCTCATTAGGAGGTAAAGTTGCTTCCTGAAATAAAACTCAGAAATTTTAAGTCAGTATTTAAAATGGAGTTGTTTGGGATACTACTTACCTTAAGAATAAATATCTCAAAAGTGGACTTTAAAAATCAGATGCATTTGTTTTTGATGAAGATGATTCATACCCCAAAGCAGAAGACAAGGAGAGAAGATGTTAGTTTGTTTGCTGTCGTACTGAGCATATTAAAAATGATAGTTATTATTCAGTCCCATTTGATGGGTTCCTCTCTGAAAACAAGAACAAGTAAACAAAACAAATGCTAAAATAGATACAAAAAGAGAAAGGAGAAGAATGTGTGTGTGAAAATAGGAAGAGAACTTTTAAAACCACTAACCTTTCTCTAATAGCTGGATTACGAAAGTCCTTGGAAAGAATAAAAAATCACTATGGTAGTCTTAATGAACAATACTGGGGTAGATAAACATATTATCTGATTCAGCAATCCTGTTTGAAAAATAGGTGTAGTGAGGTTGAAAAGGTGGGGAGAGAGTGTTGTTGTAGGATCACAGCAATGTAAATGTTATTCTCAAAACTTTGTCAAAAAGTGTACTTAAGCCTTACGGCTTCACACAGCCATTCGAAGTCCCACTACAGACTGTACAGAATCCAATATGGATTCATATGTGGCTGCTTTCTCTCCTGAATAAAAGTGGCCAGTTTAATGTTGAGGTGGAATCTCTTTTTCTGTAATTTCCATTGCTTTGGCCTGGTACAGACAGGCAAAAATAGTTGCTTTCAGGCTGGCTTGAAGGCATGATGTTTAGATAACACATGCTTTGAAGCCAGCAGGAAAATGCCCTCTGGGCGCCTTATGCAGAGAAAAGCCATTTCAAAAAGAAGCAGATTTTTCTCACTTCTTCCTGGCTTGAAGCCATACCATGTGGTCATGACATGAGCACTCCAGCTTCCTTGGGAGGCCGTGGTGCAGTTGGTGGGGTTTCAGTATGGCCTCAGAAAAGGCAGCTTCAAGCCACTTTTTCCTGCCTATCTGTTTCGCCTCTCTGTGTCTGGAACAGCAGAAAATAAGCTTGCTACATCCTCAATATGACATCCCTTCAAATATTTAAACATGGCTATCATGTCACCTCTTAACTGTCTTTTGCCCAGCCACTCATACTCAGCTTCCTAAGCCAATTTCTTTCACCCATTACCTTTTCACATAATGGATGAGATGGATGAAAGTTATGGTACAAAACACATGAAGGCTTGAGAAGGCTACTCAAATGAATATAAAGGAGTTGGAGACAGAACAAGAATACTCTGTTTTTTTAGTGTGTATGTGTGGGGTTCAACTCCCAGAATCACTCTGCCAGGTTATCCACTCCCTTGAAGGCCGAATGGGAGATTCTAGGAGTTGTTCTCCAAAAGTTGTTGTCCCTAGTTCTGGTTGGAGATGGGGATGCTCTATAATTCTTCCTTCTCTAAAGATGGAAATTATTATTATATTATAGAATGTTCACATTGCAAGTGTGTTCATTCAATGGCTGTTTGCTTTCCATCTAACTGGAATGCACAGTGATAGCAAAAGACTGTTGCAATCCTTTTGTAACACAAGTTGCTCCCTCCTCTCCAAATTGGCCACAACACAAATCTTAAATGTTTGCCTAAATGGCATCATGTTTGAGTCTTCCACTGGACAAGGGTTAATTGTTATCCTTGTCTACAGGTACATTTAAAAATGTGTTTCATTAAAGTGATAGGTGCTGGAATGGCTTTACAATTGATTATCGTTTGCTAGAGATGCCATTTGTCACAGAGTTAAACAATGATGGATGATATGAACTGAGAGGCTCACTTGAAAGCACAGAAACTTCACACAAAATATAGATTGGCTTCCATGTGTGGTGTATAGATAGAGCTGTGCAAAGCAGTGAGACATTCTGGTCTCTGTCAATGTGAACTCGTAGCAGATCTTGAAGGTCTGTCTGAACACACTAACAAGAAGGCTTGGGGGACTTTGCTGTTCTTGGAAATATACTGAGTCTTCTCTTTAGGTTTCCTACCCTTGTAACAACTCTGGCTATTCTGCTTTTGAAGTGGACCACATATCATCTCCCTGGTTTTGTTTTTGAAACACAGTGTGCCTTGTTTAGCTTGTTTACAAGGAGAATCATACTTCCAAAAACCTACAGGTAGTGCGAGTGTACCTGTACACAAGGAATAAGTGAAACACTTGCCTTGCTTTAAAGCCGGAATGGGTAATGAAATGGGGGGGGGGGAGGCATCAAATTTTGACCCAGTTCCTATGCCAATGTGCTGCACATGTTTTTCCAGAAACAGAAGTGATACAGTATCACTTCTGGTTTTACTTTCAACCCATTTTTGGAAGATTTGAAGACACCTGATGTGGGAGAGACTTGATGTGGGAAAGCAAAACTGCCATATTTTGAGGCAGCTTTATGTGGTTTTTAGCACAGCAGCCTCATCGACCGAAACCTCATTGACTATTTTGGTGAGAAAACTTTGTCTCAGGTATTAATCTGGGAGGGAGGTGGAGATTTTGGAAGTGTTCTGGGAGGCAAAATTTGGTACTACAGCTTTCCTTTCCCTGCTTTAAAGGGGGAAAACCCTACAGCGCTTTAATTTTTGCTGTAGTAGAAAAATTCTAATGATAAAGTGGCTTAAGATGCCAGTTCTGATGTCCATAAAGTTAGAAGGCTGGCAGGCCTGTCACTAGTCCCATCTTCTGCCAACCTAGCAGTTTGAAAGCATGCAAAGGCAAATAGATAAATAGGTACCATTCTGATGGGAAGGTTACAGTGTGCAGTCAATCTCTGTGTCCACCAGAGTTGACTTCGGACAATTGTAAAGGAACATTTTACTAAGTCTTTGACTTAGTAACAGAGATGAACACCACCTCCTAGAGTTGTTTCTGAGTAGACATTCATGTCAAGGTGATACTTTTGCCTATGCCTTTAGCAAAATTACTGATGGCAGTTGATGGGGGTGCCTCCAGGGGCTTCAGGGTGGTGTCGTTGTACACCCCAAAAAACAATTGCAATAATAATAATAATAATAATAATAATAATATTTATTTGTACCCTGGTCCTTTGAGATCAATCAGGGCGGCTAACAACAATAAAAATACAGTTACATCAAATAAAACAAGCTACATCCTCCCTCCTCAAAAAACTATTAAATCTTTTACATATTAAAACCAATAATTTAAAACAACATCGATACAATTGACAATAAAACAAACAGAGCAGTGCGGCAACATTTTGATTAATTTTTTTCAGGAGATATTAGGCAGTTCTATGAAAAGGGAGGTCCCTGAGGCTGGGGTATCTGTCCTGAGAAGGCCTGCCAGAAGAGATCCATCTTGACAGCCTTTTTAAAGCTGTCTAAAGATGTCAATTGACGGATTTCATCCGGCATGTCATTCCACAATTTGGGGGTGACAACGGAAAAGGCCCTCTGAGAGGTAGCCAAAAGCCTAGATTTTTGAGGCTGCAGCAGATTCCTCCCAGAGGACTGGAGTGTGTGGTCCCTGAGATAGTTTGGACCCAAGCCATTTAGGGCTTTAAAGGTGATAACCAACACCTTGTACTGGACCCAGAAACTGATAGGCAGCCATATGACATAAATGAATATGATTACAAAAACATAATTATAGAAAAGAGGGTTAATTGAATGCTCAGGGCACTAAAACATATTTGTACACAAACTATAGATACAATGTGTGAACATCAAATATGTCTTCTGAGCTATATCTTCTCCCAGATTCACATTTCTTAATCCACTTGCCCATAGCATTTAACATTTTATAAAACATATATTTCCCCCCCCCTTACAATTAGCATGTAACTATCTCTCATAATAACATGTTTTAATGGTTTTTATTAGCATTGTTTTTAATTTCACCATGGTTGTAATTATATGTGTTATGTTGTTGGCAGTGAAATGGGAAGAAGACTAAGGAAGCTACTCAGGCTTTCTTGCTGCTTCTTACATAATAAAAATGACACATTAATTGCATCCATGCATTAATTAACATCATGTTTACTTTGGTTCTTAATTTCAGCAATGAGAAGTGGGAGCAGTGGATAGCATATCTGGATCACATCTGTATTTCTAGATAAGAGGATTGTAGCCTCACATCAGTCAAAACTGTTTGCCATTTATTTTACAATCATAGCTGGTAAATCTTGTTTTCTTTCCACCTTTTTCTTAGAAATAAAGATACCAAGGATAATTGTGGGACTTTTATTCACAACACATTGTTGACCTTTGAAGTGATGTTTGTGGCAGGTATTGTCTCAGCATGAACACTGGCTTAGACTTTCCAGTTTGCTGCATAGGCTTAACAGTTGTTGGAGTTTTGCTATGGCAATCTGTTGCAAGCATATTCTCCTTTAAAAATAATTGAATTGTATTTCATTTCCAAAGAGAACAAGGACACCTTCTGAATGCCTTGAACTTACAAAACGCCTGAAGATAGTGAACAACTGTTGACATAAATCATCATCAAAGCTGTTAATGAAAAACTGAAAATATTAATTCATAAACAAACCACTTACAAGACCAAAACACATTAACTTCAGGTTTATAAGTGGTTCCTTTTGACTGCAGGAACCTTGAGTATAAGCAGTTTCAGTACTGTAAAGCTGTTAGCTTTGGTTTCCATTGCTGGCATCCTGGTAGGAAGTATGATTGGAGTTCTGTTTACAGCAGTGAGTAAATAATTTGATTACTGCTTTTCAGCCTATGGAAGACATTGGCCCGGTACAGAAGGCCAAAAAAGGCCTCCTGTACGGCACGATTAGGGATAGGGAGGGTGCAGCATTCACACCCTCCCTAACCCTACTGCGTATGGATGCCGCCATTTTAAAATTTAAACAATGCTGCACGCACCTGATGACATTTCGCCACGAGAGGGCACCAAGCACACCCTTTCTGTGGTGGAAAAAGGAGCTCGAAAACCGAGCTCCTTTTTGCTGCAGGTCCTTGGCGCGGCCTTTAAACAGCCGCACCAAGGACCCCAAGGGGCCCCTTTCTCCCCTCGGCAGCGCTGAGGAGAGTGGGGTGCAGGGGGCGCCCAGGGCGCCTGCTGCACCCCACTTGCAGGCCGTGGGGAAGCAGCAGTTCGCCACTTCACTGTGGCTTGCAGATGCAGCAAAATGGGGCCTCTGAGGCTACTAGTGAGGCAGCTTTGGCCCATCTCGCTGCTGCTTTTGGAGAGACAGGCCACCCCTTTTGGGTGGTCTGTACTGTCCCAGTGTCAGGCATTGGTTTTTCACTTATAAAATATTCCTTTGCAATTTTCCCTATAAAATATGCTTTTTCAATGGGCACATACTCTTTTCCCCAATGCAGTACCAACAACAGTTGGACCTCCTTATCCACTGATTTTTTTTTTAATTCATGGATTCAGGAATCCACAGCTTGAAAATATTTAAAAATATATACATTCCAATAACCAGACCTTGATTTTGGCATTTTATATAGGGGACACCATTTTATTATGCCACTGTATGTCATGGGCCTTGAGCAACCATAGATTTTCATATCCATGGGGAGTCTTGGAACGGAACTCCAGCTGATACCAAGGGCCCACCGAATGTAATTCCTGTGTTTAGCAAATTAGGCCTACTTAGAAGTGCAACCATCTAAATATACAAAGTGGCCTGGGAAGTTGCTCTTCCATTGGAAATAATGAACCAATTATTGTGGAAAACATAATCTCAAACAATTCTGAAGCTGGGAATAGGAATAAAAAATCCATTAATACCAAGATGTATTACTAAAATGGAGACATTTGTAAGCCTATTAGGAAAACTGCATCCACTATTCAAACTTTTCTTCTTCAAGAAATTCTCCTAACCTAGGGGTGGACAAGCTTCAGGGACAGAGGAGATCTGCCCCCAAGTTGCAGAAATCTATTAAGACAAGTCATGCACTCTCAGCCTTAGAGAAAGCAATGGCAAACCCCTCTGAACAAATCTTGCCAATAAAACCCCAAGACAGGTTGCCTTAGGGTCACCC
Source organism: Urosaurus nigricauda (assembly GCA_034509955.1). NCBI lineage: Eukaryota > Metazoa > Chordata > Lepidosauria > Squamata > Phrynosomatidae > Urosaurus > Urosaurus nigricauda. Next base: position 217,336,286 of record JAOEGL010000004.1, read on the forward strand.
TAAGTCAAAAAGTACTTGACAATGACAACAACAGTGAGACAAAGTTTTAAATTGCTTCTAATTGGAAATTATACATTTTTTAAAAAAATACATTGTTAAATTTGTTGAATGGTTGAATCTGTAAATCCACAGGACATTCTGGATGGTGGATTCCAGGGTTGTAGTTTGAAATGGAACTTATTCCAAGTTCAAGATGTAAAGATCCTGTAGAACAGTGATTCCCAAACTCTGGACTTCACCTCCCAGAAGCCTCTGACATCTTGGTCAATAGCCTTGAATTTTGGGAACTGAAGTCTAAAACACCTGGAAGGCCAAAGTTTGAGAGTCAATGCAGTAGGACAATGGTTCCCAAACTTTAGTCTTTCAGAGATTTTGGACTTCAGCTTCCAGAATTCATGATTATTGGCCAAGCTGGCTAGGGCATCTGGGAGTTGAATTCCAAAACACCTTGAGGATCAAAGTCTGGGAACCACTGCTGTAGGAGAGGTAGAATTTCAGGGAGGTGCCTTGAAATACTGGAGGATGGCCTGGGATCATTCCAATGCAGGCTGTTACTAGTAAAGGCAGCTGCAGCTAGTGTGTGTGGGTAGTTACTGTTTCTTGACAGGGAAAAGCTTTTTTAAATGAAAAAAGTTGCATAGGAGGACAAGATGATCTTGTAACTAGAATATGTGGTCCTGATATTTATATCCACAAGAAAATAGTATTTCTCGTTACATTTAAGATGACTGTTTTCCTTTTTGAAGCAGGAAGCTGAAATTGTAGCGGAAGCCTTTCACCTAAGGCCACCTCATTCTTATCAATTCTGCCTTTTTTCCTGTCAGCCACTGAAAGCACATTGTGAAAGCTGTCACCAAAAATACTTTTACACTGAAAGTATTTCATTTTGCTATGACATGTTACTGACTTGAAGTGTGTTTTACCTCAGCTGAGGAAGAAGGATAGGAAAAAAAATCTTCCACCCATCCTTAGCTATTTTGTAAGTAGTTAGGTTTAGCTATACTGGTCCTGGTGCTTGGTAATGAAATGGGAGTTTTGTGCTGAGATTCAAAGCATTATTACTGGAGGAAGAAGATACTGGGATGTAAATAATATTGTGATTTTTTAATTTCTTTGATGGGGAAGGGCAACTTAAACACTTTCAGGAAAATAGTCTACTATATTCAAAGTTTTTGCATTTCAGGACATCTTTGTCAAACATTTCTATTTCATGTAGTTTTGGAAAAAGAGAATTTTGCTCACAATACACTTTTCTGCACCTAAGTTGTTTTTGTACAAAATTAAATATCTTTCATGAGATTGGGACAACTAAATTCCCCATCCTTGATTTAGGTTGACTCTAGAATTAGAAAGTTTGGAATGATGCTTGTTTTATTTTCTATTTCTCCTTTCCTCATTCCATATCTTGAACTGATACTTATTGGACTGCCACCCATGACATGTCTGATAGATCAGAAAAATGCTGTGGATGTATTATATCTTTATTTCAGTAAGGTTTTCAACAAGGTCCACCATGATAATTTTTTGTGGAGCTTTTGGGCCATGTGGCCATTTTCTGGAAGAGTTCCTTTCTGATATTTTGCCAGCATCTGTGGCTGGCATCTTCAGAGAATGATAGCCTGGAAAAGGATGGAGATATATATCCTGTGTGACCCTGGGAAGGAAGGAGTAATTTGCAAATGTATTGTTCTGTTGCTAAGGAAAGATGAAAGAGGAACAGGAAAGAGGAAACCCTGAGAGTAAACAAGGCTTGGCTACCAGTCCTGAAGGACAGCAAGGTCAAGACTCAACCTATGCAAATGAGTAACAGCCTAAGGACAGGGGATTCCCAGCAGACAATGAGTACCAGTTAGCAGACATTAATTCTTGTTTGCATATCCTCCCACCCTGAGGACTGCCATTAACAACAGAACAATACATTTGCAAATTACTCCTTCCTTCCCAGGGTCACACAGGATATATATCTCCATCCTTTTCCAGGCTATCATTCCATGAAGATGCCAGACACAGATGCTGGCGAAACATCAGAAAGGAACTCTTCTAGAACATGGCCACATAGCCCGAAAGCTCCACAAAAAACTATGGATGCCAGCCATGAAAGCCTTTGACTCCCCCATGATATTTGCCATGATACTCTTGGATGTGTAGTTGGTTGATGAACTACAGTTAAAGAGTGCTTACCAATGGTTCCTCCTCATAACAGAAACAAGTGACAAGTGGGGTGCCATGAAGTTCTGCCCTGTGCCTAGGGTTCAACATTTTTATCAATGACTTGGATGAAGGCATGATCAAATCTGCAGTTGATGTCTCACTGTGACAAGTAATTAATACCTCAGAAGAATCAGGTAATCTAAGCAGACTGAACATCTGAGCCAAACTAACAAAGTTAATTCCAATATGGATGAATGAGTTAGGGAGGAAAAATTAGATACACAAACATAGGATGTATGACACCTGGCTTGACAGCAATATGGACCAAAAAGAACTAGGAGTCTTGGAAGGCCACAAGTTGAGCATGAGTCAGTGGTGTGATATGATGGCAACAAAATGAAAACAAAATAAAACAAACATCAACCAAATGCAATTCCAGGCAGCATAAAAAGAAGTATTATGTACAGTTCAAGAGAAGTAATAATATCCTTCTATTCTGATTTGGTTTGACGTCATTTGGAATCCAGTGCAATATTCTAGGCAGCATAGTTTAAGAAGTACATTGCAAGCTTGGGATACTCCCAATGGAGGATGACAATGAGGGTGAAGGGTCTGGAAACCAAGCCCTATAAGAAATAGTTTGAGGGATCTGGATATATTTAGCATGGAGAATAAATTATTGAAAATTGGTATAATGGTCATCTTCAGATACCTAAAGCTCTGTAGTGAGGATGGAACAGGATTGTTTTCTACTATTCCAGTTGGTAAGACCTAAACTGATGGATTCAAAATGCAAGAAAGGGGAAACCCAACTAAATATTAAGAAAAACTTCCTCATGTAACAACTTTTCAACAGTGGCACAGAATACTTCAGGACATGGTGGGATTTTCTTCACTGGAGATTTTAAAATAGATGACCATTTTTAGAGCTGCTTTACCTGTGAATCCCTGCATTGTCAGGAGGCTGGACAAAATGACTCTTCCAGCTCTATAGTTCTGTGCTTCTATTACATCACTTGCCCAATTATCTACCCCATTGTTACTGCCTTTTTCAGTGGCAGACCTTTGGCCCTCTGCTTTGCAGAAAGTGGGATATGGAAGTGAAAAGGCCACATATACAGCTGATAAGGTAGATGATCAGCAGGTGCAGACAAATTGCAGCCCCCCACAAGCTTATCTAAATATTCTAAAGATGTCAGATCTCACCTGATCTTGGAGGCTAAGCAGGGCCAGTCCTGATTAGTACGTGGATGGGAAGCCACCAACAAACACCAGGTGCTGTATGCTATATTTCAGAGGAAGGAACTAGCGAAATATACCTCTGAGTGTTCCTTGCCTAAGAAAATCCTATGAAATCTATGAGTTGTCCTAAGTCAACAGACACCTTAAAGGCAGATTTACACAAAGAGAGATGTTTTTTGGGACTGCAGCTTCAAGATTTCCTCTGCTATTGGCCAAACTAGTTAGGTCTGATGGGGATGTTTTTGATAACATCTACAAGGCAGTACTTTTCCCATTCTTTTTTCTGCGAGTTTACATGATGTTTTGATAACATTCTGGATCAGTTCTAAGAAGGCTCTTCATACCCTGCATATTTCTTGTATATTTCCCTGCCTGGACTTAACATCAGAATGAAATGATGAGCCATCTGTAACTGAATGTTTAACATAAAGATTATTCCAAACCTGTACATAAAATATATGTAAAAATGAAGAAATATTTATTTTATATCTCTCATGATTCCATTAAGAATGACAACCTTCCTTGAAAGCAATCCAGACATAGAACCAGACTCTGCTATGCCAGTAGAAATTATATACATTCTTAGTAATTGTGAAAGGGTATCCAGGTATAATTCATAACTTTATTTCACTGTGCCAGTAAAAGATGTAAGAATTTTCAGGGGAGAATTATATATTTTTAATGTGTGCCAAAATTATGCAGTTGGAAAGTTACTGTTGATCACTGTTACCATTCAAAGGTCTCCAATGTAGTTAGTCCGTGTTATAGTTACAATTATTCTTTTTTATATACATTATCAATAAGTAAGTCTAAAAGTTCTTTTTAATTCCAGTTTTTAAATATGCTACAAGATAACCATAATACACCACATGCAACTTAGAAAGTGATTGCAATTGCAACAGTTAGTTAAACTGGAAAAATAATGAAAGGATTCCTCGTTATATTACAGTTGTAAAGTAACTTAATTATGTCTTAGCTATTTCAAACTAAGATGTTCACAAATTGTATCTAAGCTCATGAGTGACACATATTTCCTACTTTAGTATCAGAATCTGGTTTTAAACACCACAGAAAGTAACCCCAAGACCTTTTTCTTGTCACCTTAGAGAGGAACAGATCGATTAAACCAACCCAGGTTGAAAATGGGTGTACAGAAGATGCTGAGGAAGTAGTTTGCAGCCAATAATTTACTATGTGAGGCTTGACCTCTCTTTCCTTTCAGCATTGCCCATGAGCAGGCTCTAGTTTCCCTTGATATATTTGTTAGAATTGCCAGCTATATTTTGCTGTGATGTTTATGGTGTTTCAGAGACGGGCCAAAAATAATTTGCTGTAGGTATTTGGTGTGCTAAAGTAAAAGTGAGAACTTTGGCCTTTTGTTCTGATTGGCCATATAAATCACAGGGGCTCTTTTCCTGTTTCCAGAATGAAGGAAATTCTTATAACCAAGAACAAAAAGTGCAAAATCTAAAACTTGGACAACATGTTAGAGGTTTAGAAGGCAGATTGCCTTAATAAAATACGTTAGAAAGTTCCACTGAAAACCCCAAATCTTGTAAGAGTTTTTGTTTAAGAATAGCCTATTAATTCAACCAAAGTGCTTTAGCTTTTATTTGCAGTGATTTTGCTCTCTTTCAGTGCAATGTATCTAACAAAAACCAAATGCAGAAACAAGAGTCTTGGAAATTAAGAACATCGAAAGTGAGTGTGCAAAGTTAGCACACTTATTTATGGTAAATTCAGCATACGTTTTATTTCTGTAATATGTCAGTGCAATGCTACATCTGTAAATTGCCAATATAGAATTTCTGCTAAATAATTAAAACAAACAAACCCTGGGTTGGGCTACTCTTGTGTCTTTAACAGTGTTAAATTTTCAGTAACTGAAATTTTTGATGAACATTATTAATTGCTAATATCTGCACATGAAGCCACAGTTAAAATATACATCTTCAGAGACCAGTTAAGCAGTTTGCATCTTTGTAAATTGAAAGACATATGTGGACAAGATAGTGTTGAGGAATTTCTTAAGGTGCTTGGATATATTATCGACTTCAAAATCCAATGGAAAAGGATTGGAAGACATAATAGAGATGTTGCTTGAGTGTAAAAGTGAGGATTACAGTGATAATGCTATTCTCCACTAGAAACTGTGGGGCATCCTTGACCACTTGAGGAACATATTACCTCATGACTGGTCTCATGGAGATCCTTCTGAATAACCCAAAAATTGATTATATGCCCCAAATCCAGAAAGTTGTGGTAGGAGGCTTCCCCTCTCCCCGCATCTCATAGGTAAGTGAGGATCTCAAGAGTCCCTGAACTACAAACTACACATTTTACACATAGACTTTGGGTGTGTCTGAGTACATAAGGATTTTATCCAAGAAGCCAATGACAAATCAGTCCAGTGTTTCTCAGAAGATGTATTTTCTGAAGTGCAGAGTAACATTTATCAGGAACAAAGAATGTTGATTGCATGATTCAAACAGTGTCATCATATTCAAAGTGGTCACACTGAAATGTTTTCACTTATGTCCTTCTCTAATCTGAACTTTCTTGTAGACTTCCCAGAGGCCTAATTTGATTGTTATGGTGATGGAATGCAGGTGGTCAAACAACTCCAGGTATAGTGCAGTAGATACTTATAGAATGCGAGTGCCTCCTTAGTTATTTCATAGCTTGTCTGCCTTAATTTTTACTAAAAAGACAAGTGCCCCACCAGAAGCACTAAGAACTTGGTAAAACCTCACTGGAGGATTTTGTGTTCTCCTAGGAAATCCTGGAAAGTGACCAATGTGGGCTTGGAGAGTAGAGAGAGATGGTCAACGAGAACAGATCTACTGGGGACCAAATGTATAGCACAACCATAAAACAACTAGGGTGTAATGTGTCAGATACATTAGGGCTAATACACATCTTGGGTCACAGAAAGGGTTCATACTTCTTCTTTAGATAGGCATGTTGTCAGTGTTCTGAAGATGATCTATTGGCTGCTCCAGAGATTTGAAAGGTTACACCAAACCAGCCACATAATGCCCAATACGATTGAGAAATGCAGACTTACTGGAGGGTAGCATAATGGAAGAAAGACAGATGTATATCTGTTATGGTAATGTATGACTGATTTTCATCAGACAAGATTAGGTTAAGGAAGGCAGACCCATGTTCAGCCAGGCCATGTTGAGGGAGGCATAACAGGCTCTGGATTGGATAGCAATAGCAATAGCAATAGCAAGTACATTTCTGTGCCACTTATCTGTACACTTAAGCACTCCCTAAGTGTTTTACAAAGTGTAAATTAATTGCCCCCAACAATCTATGTACTCATTTTAGTGACCTCAGAAGGATGCAAGTCTGAGTTGAGCTTGAGCCCCTGGCTGGTACTGAACTTGCAACCTTATGGTTTGTGATTGAGTGGCTGCAGTAAAGGCATTTAACCACTGCGCCACCAGGGTTCCTCCATATGGCAGAAACCGTCAAATAGCAAATATAACAGACTTTTGCCAACTGCTCAGTTGGCAAAAAGGGAAAGGAGAGCTTAACATACAATTCTGTAGCTCAAAATGCTTAGCTTGCAGCATTAAGTAAAGAAGACATGAAGTGATAGTGTGCCAGGAAAGTGTTATAATTGCATAGGCTGAAACCCAGAAACACAATAGACACAGATAAGAGTAAAATTTCATAGCTTCATAGATATATCACTAATATAGTCAATATATCACTGCACAGAATCCATATGCCTTTCACATAACATGAATTGAATTGAGTTCTTTTGGTCCTTTCAGGACATTGACTGCAGCAAATATTCTAGCCTGAGCTCTGAATAATTAATTTGGTACAGGCAGACATGTCATACCATTTTACAGTCAGTTACATTTTCAACTGCACACAGACCAGACTTTCAGTGTCAAATATGAAAGTGCTTTAGAAACAGAGCTATTGTCAGCTGGGAGTCAGTTGAGGAGACAGACGGGAGTGTAAAAGGTTACACCATTTTATATATTTAACAGAAGGATGAATCCAGCATAGCTGCATCTTTCATAAATCCTTGACCAATCTGTCTTATTAACAATTCTTTCAGATACAGAGCTTCCTGTATTTTGCAGGTTGTTCACTTTCTGGTTTTCTTAGCACTTGGAATACCAGTGATGTATTCAAGTCTTTTACTCCAAGTTTCAAGCCAAGTCTCAAGTCCTTGCAAGATAATTTCAAGTCAAGTCTCAAGTTGAGTCTCAGGTGTGGGAACCAACTAACAGAAAAAATAGGAGGTAGGGTGAGTTTTTCAGAGGGGAACAGCAAACATGTTAGGCAATGGACTTGAATCAGAGGTTGAGGTCTATTCAGGAGCCTGACCCTAGTACACATCACAGGAGCCTTGTAAAGCAAGTCAGTGAGGGAAGGTAAGACTTTGGAGAAATGATTCCGATTCATTTCTGAGAAGAAGGCATAACCTGTAAAGTGGGGAAGGGGAGGGGGGAGAAAAGAGAGTTGGTAAATGAGTTAACCAGGGGAATGTTTGCCTCCTTCTTTTTCTACTGACAAAGCCCAACCCTGCTTACCTCTCCTGTGCCCCTTCTGCCCTCCTCCTCCTTAACTCCCTCTGCTCTCTCACTTGCTGACTGGTCCATCACCAAGTGAAACTGGTTTAATCATTGTAGAACAGGAAGATGAAGATGCTCTCAATGGTCACAATGGGCAGACCCACAAGCTCCTTCAAGGCTTTTGGGGGCTGGGGCAGAGGCGAAGATGAGAGCTATGCTGAGTCCATGGAGCCTCCTTCCCCTTCTGAGAGGAGCCATCTGTCAGCCGCTACCATCACCACTGCCATCTTGGAGTCTTTCTACTTCTTCAGTACTGGGAGGGGACACTTCCTGTGGTGGCACTACTACCTTCTCCTCTGGCACGACACTAAAAAGAACAGTCTCCTTGTACTGGGAAAGTTGGATTCAAGTTGTACTCAAGTTGAGTTTACATCACTCCCTAAGACTAACATCACACATGTTTCCCGTAAGCAACCTTATTGCTCTCATCTTAGTTCTTATCTCTATCTCTTATCTCTGTTAAAAGAGATATTTTCATCTCTCTTGTTAAACTAGTAGTATACTTTTATCTTCCTCAGAGGAGCTAAGAACAATAAAAAGGATCTCTCTCTCTCTCTTTGTTTTCAATAACCCTGTGTGAAGGATTTAATTTTTTTTTTTGTTTCTCTTTGGTTCTGGGTTCTTCTATTAGTTTCACTTCTACCGTAAGCTACCGTAACAGTCTAACCACTTGTATTTTTTTAGGAGTTGGGGAATTTCCAAATTCCAAGTCAATAAAATCGTATTTGCTTATTAGGGAAACTATTTCTCGTTAGTTCTGATGAAAGCCAGCATATACTCCCAATGCCAGAAATCTGGAGGTTGTTTTGGCTATAACTGGTTGATTGGAATCTCTGGATCGCTATAGGTAAAGAATATGAAAAGACTCATCTCTTAAGTCACAACTCATCTCTTAAGCTCATCTCTTGAGCCACCATTGAAATGCTTTTTCTGTGAGATCCTAATCATTGGCTTGAGAGAAGAATCCAGATTGTTCTAACTAACCATAGAGCTTCATGGTATCTTAAGAAACCTTTCCATAGAGAAACTTTCCTATTGTGCAAATTTCCCATACAGTTCCTAAATTAAGTTTATGTGTATAGGATGATGCCTTTCAGTTTGCTATTTTTAGTGGCAAGGTTTCTTATGAAGCCATAGTTATTTGGAGCCAACTGGATGTTTTGACCTTTGTTTCTCTACTCTGTCTATTCAATGGATCTGTCCCATGACTGCTATTCAAATTCTTCCTTTGACCTAGTCCTAATTGATGGGTGATGTGTCTTTAGGTATGCTTTGCCGATCTCTTGAGTGGATCAAGGAGTAAGAACTAGGATAGTAGGCTCTGCTTCAGTGGTATTTCCATGCTTACATCTAAGAAATAGGAATTCTGGGTTAAGTAGTAATCTGTACGATAAATAAATGCCTGTCTGATTTGTTCAAGCCTATACAACAAAAGAATTATCTGAACCCACTTCATAAGCCTTTAAACCTCTGCTTCACATGATAAAACAATGAGTTTATTCTTTGAAATATTCACAAACTGTGTGTGAGAAGGGGGTGAACATGCCCCTCCAGGCTTTGCTGTCGTAGCATCTCCCTCCTCAGGAGGAGACCACCACCGCAGCAAAGGAGAAGGATGAGTACACCCCTCCAGGCTTTGCTGGGGCAGCAGTCTCCTCCATAAAGCCTGGAAGAGTGTCTTTTCCCTTCCAGGCTTTACCATGGCAGCAGCTCCCTCCTCAAGGGTGAAGGAGAATGGTGAGCAGGCCCTTTTGGCCACTGCTGCCCCCATCAGCCCCCCTCTTCCACAATGGGTGATACCCAAGGTGGGGATGCCATTGGTGAGTTCTAAGCTTTTTACAATATTGAACCAGGATGGCCTCCTTGACCAGCAAGTAAGACTTCAAGCATTTTGCTCTGGGACTAGAATGGAAGGTTGGCTGGAGGTTTAGGAGGTCAGCTGGATCCAAAGAATTGTGGCATATGGGGGTCTGAGAAGTGGTGTCACTCAAAATAATTAACTGGTTCTATCATTGTTTTTTGCCTACATGTATAAATATGTCCCATAAATCTCTCTTCACCTGGGAATGTCCACTGCTTCCCTGCTGGTATCCCAGGAGCTGGTGTTACTGCTCCTCCAGCTCTATGTTTGTGTTTCCTCCATCCTCTCAGCAGCAGCTACATTCCATCGTGAGGCATTCAGTGCATCTGCATCTCCAGATCTCCCTTGCAGGCCCAGAAGTTCATCTTTCACCTCTCTGTCCTTATCATCTACTCCAGTCTCTTGTTCCTCCGTTCCTCCACTAATCTCACCAGCCTCCACATCTTAAAAAAAAAAAAAGTAACAACAGGTTTGGGTGAATCAGTGAATGAATGACACTACTGAATCTGGACATACATAGCAAAGATGTGAGAACTTACCATGCTCTGTCTTTACAGGGTTACTGTGCTTTTGCTGGACAAGAATAATGCCCTAAACACTGCTCCATGCACAGCCCTGTTCACTTGGAGAATCTTAGTGCCGATTATTTTAAAGTTAATTATCAGCTCATTGTGAGCTACTTTTAACAGTTTAAAATATTTTTGATGGTTTTGTATTCCTTTATGGGTCCAGGGGAAGGCTAGAAATGATAACCACTGTTTTAAAAAGAAACTTTATAAAAGCCACTTGTTAATGTCATTTTTTTATGATTACCGCTCACGGGATACCCTAGAACTGAGGAATTCTGGAAATTATAATCCCTCAAAGTAAATTTCCCATGGCCTGGTTTAAAAAATGGTAAAATCAGTCATTAAAATCATGAGGGTAATAGTGACCTCTAAAAGTTGATTGAAGACTAAGAGGCAGCTTTTCTTGCATAATTCTGTCCAAGTGTAAAACCATTGGATTATCATGGGGCAGAAGAAAAGTTGTCTTTTCTTCCCACCTGAATTGTTACAGAGCCTGACAGCTGAAGGTCATTAAAGGCAGGATTCTTGTATTGTGTTAAATGCATGAATGAGTAAGACATAGATATAAAAATGGGACATATTTCTGTGCAAGAAGAAATGCGAACTAGTGTTGTGGTGCTGTCTTCAAGTGCCTGAGGAAGCACTCAGTAACAAACAAGGGAAAAACAATCAATTTATTTATGAGATTTTGTCTGAAGTATAGAGGAGGCCAGCCAGTTTTAAACATTTTAATGGTGCCAGTGTGAATGAAGAAAGCATTATTATCACCATTAAAAGAAAATGCTCACTCCCATAAGAATACCAGTACACAGCTTCAAAACACTTCATACAGACATTTTAGAGGAAACAGTATTAGTTCTGCAGCTCAGAAATGAAGAACTGTTATGAAAGAATTGATGAAAAGGTCATAGTTCCTTCAGCAAAGAGAACTCAAATGTCTTCCATTCATTTCTAGGTATTACTATTTGAAATATCAAGACAAGAATGCTGTCTGATATAGGAAATATGATTAGGTAATCTATTTTACTTTGGAATGCTCTTTGAATGTCAAGAATTGCCAATAATTCTGCCACTATGGGAAAGTGGACAGACACCCCCCCCCCCCCGTACACACCGTCCAGAAAGGCCAGCTGGGGCGCAGAGTCAGGGAATAGTATATATATGATACATGCCCTGGCTCTGCCCCAAGGGCACCATGATGCCGTGAACCACTACACATGGTGTGTCCCACCATGATGTTCCTCTGGCGCTGCATACATATGACGCAGCCCCAAAGGAGCACTGCCAAGTCATGGCAACATGGCTATGGTGCCATTTCTAGGGTGCAAAAAGGAGCCGCTTTTTGCAGCTACTTTTTTGTGCCCTAGAAAGGCCAGATAGGGGCCATGGCCTGAGGTTGTCATTGCCCCAGTCTGGCTGAAATGGGGGGAGCTGCATGCCACCCCTTTGGGGCTGTCTCTACAACCCCAGGTAGTGATGTAAAGAATATTCATCAAAATTTGATAAACAGAAGAAATATTTGTTATTCAAAGATTTTGAAAGCTTTTTAAAGAGAAGAAATTATGAGCACTTCTTGATCAATGACTAAGAATTTTGATTTTTAATGTGATGGCCAGGATATAAGTATTTTGCATAAGCAAAGGTACCATTCATATTGGGGTTTTCTAGCAGATGAATGTTGTTTAAACCTCTCCCAAACTTCCTTTTGACATGCTAATAGAGTTTGAAATGCCAGGTAATTAGTGTAAATGTTTCCCTCCCTTGTCTTTTATTTTCATTCAAGAAATCTGTGAAAAATACGTCTTGACAGGGAGAGAAAAAACAACCTTATAAAAGTGGGACTTTTGAAAAGAATATATATTTTTTTAAAAAAAAATCACATCTTGTTCTTGATGGATGAGAATAAAAAAATTGGTTTGTCACAACACTAGCCCCAGTGTAAAGTGCATGAAGTTCCAACAATCAGCATGTTGAAAACTAACAATCTGCAACAACAACAACAACAATATTTATTTGTATTTCCCGCCTCTCCCTATGGATCAAGGTGGGATCACAGCAATAAAAACAATACATAAATACTTTGGAATAGAAGGCCATAAAATACCTTATTATTATACAATAAAATTAAACAGCTTTTGCACTTGTCTACATTCATACCAACAGATCAGAGGTGTAGTGTTTCTTAAGGTCTCTTATAAGAGATCAGATGGATAGGCTCACCGGAAGAGATCCATCTTAAGTGTCTTCTCGAAGGCATCTAAGGTGTTGATAAGACAGCTCTCTTCCAGCAAGCTATTCCAAAGTCTTGGGGTCACAGCAGTAAATGTTATATAAGATGTCGTTTTGGGGTGCTCCAATAAATTCTTCCCTGATGTTCTGAGAGTACGGGGCGGATTGTGTAGGGAGAGGCATTCCCTCAAGTAACTCGGGTGCAAGCCATGTAGGGCTTTAAAGGTAATAACCAACACTTTGTACTGCGCAATCAGGTCTGTATCTCCCATGCTATGTAAAGTAACCCTTTCATTATTAAAGAATAATACTATTTTATGTTCAGCTTTTAATATTATTTTATATTCAGCTTTTAAAATTACATGAGATTGTACATTGGCGTTGTGTAACACAGAGCTCCATAAGTTGAGTTGTGCATTTATTGTGCATTTATTGTGCATTTGTGATATACATCCATTATTATTATTATTATTATTATTATTATTTAGTTTTATTTATAAAGCGCCGTAAATGTACACGGTGCTGTACAAAAACCAATAAAATCAAGTATATGTAAAAAGCCTGCCTATGGTGTACAATCTGGAGGTAAAACAACAAGTTAACAACATGATAAGAAAACAAGTTAAAACAGCAGATATTAAGTACTGAATCAAGCATCAAAACAACCTTGTGTCGAATGGTGAAGTTGCTCAACTGGATGCACAGCCTAATATGCAAATGAATGCACAACCAAATGTGTATTAACAATGCCACCACAAGCACAAGTCTGCTTCCACAATCTTGCTCACTGAACAAAAATGTTGAGCCATTTATTTAGGGGAAGTTACACATGTATTATATATACAAACAGGATGGTTGACCATCAGAACTAGCAGTATACAATACAGTTGTATCTCAATACAGCAAGTACTTATGTATTTATCAGCATCTGAGGGCTTGTCTACATTGACCAGAATACTCTGGGCAGCTTCCAGAGCATCCTGGCCCTGGATCTGACCTGGATCTGACCTGTTAGCACTGTACTCCATTGTGATGTCAAGTGGCTGTTTATACACATGTACTGCTGTGCAATGTCTCCATCACTGGAACAGGTCACTTCCTCTAAGGCAAAAAAATGATGTACCCAGCATTGTTCACATGACCTCAGAGGGAGAGATCCTCACCAGTGGTTGCAGCACTGGGGAGCACAACAGAGCATGTGTGTAAAAATCCACCCAATGTTGCAACAGAGTGCTCTGAATTTTCCTGCAAAATCTGGAAGGAAAGATGAGTTTTTAAAATCCAATTTAGGCAGGGATAGAGTAGATTCAGTGTGTAATTGGCCTTCCCTTGTGAAGACAGTCTGCATTGGAACTGGTTCTGGTTTTGGCTCTGTGTCCTGCAGACAGGTTGCAGTGTGTGCAGGGTGAAACCAAAGTAATTGGCTCACGTTTATTTTCCCCAAGGCCGTCCTGTGAGGATTTTGTCTTAGAGCAAAGTTGGTCCCCAAGCTGAGTAGTGAATGGCAGGGGAGCTATATAAGATCACATGTAAGGAGGCAAGAGGGAGGCTTCAGTAAATATCCATTGCCCCCTTAGGTGCTTCTTTTACCTAGGTCAGTCTTCCAAAAATGACCGTCTGAGATGGCAACCAATCTCTTTTTATTGCCTTTGCGGTCTGGTGTTTCACCTAAGGGTGATTGTGGAAGTGTTACAGGTTGACAGCTGCACCTCAGCTAAACTGACACCAGGTTTTTCCCCTCTTTGTTCACTCCCAGGTCTCAAACATTTAAGTAGGTTTTAGGTCAATAAAGATGGCCCTTGTTCAACCCCAAATGCTGCATCTGGTCACATCATTTCATAGCTGGTCAACAACGTCTATCCTCCCTTATCTTTGGCAATGAACTGTAAAGGAGGAATAGTGTTGACTATCTGTTCCATCCCTGGTTTTGGTTTGGTGTGATGTTGTTTCCAGGGAAGACTTGATCTTGTACCAGTGCCAAAACCAAGACAATGAGACTTGAACTGGAGAAAACAACAGAAGGATGATTCTGTAGGCTTTCAAAAATTTCTGGCTGCATGTGACTTGATTGCATTTATAAATATCTACAGATAACAATTTGTTTCTACATCTTTAAAGTAGGGTGTGTTTGCCTGATCTTTTTGTCAGCTGGAAAACATTCTGTTTCTTCACATTCTTTCCTGATTGTAGCCTCTTGTCTTGACTACAGGTTACACATCAGGACAATCAGATGTTGTGGTGCACCCATTACTTTAAGAGTGATTTATAATTTTTCATAATGTACACATAGGCTTTGTTATCATCTATAAAGCAGAGATTGAGTCATGCTTTGCCTCCTACTTCAAGGAATTGGGATCACAAAGCAATTGTGGCTTAGTGCAAAGAGCAAAGCAGGAATAAAAGAATTCAGAAGCTGGGACAGTGGGATTCATAAGATGGGCCAGAAGGAAAAAAAATCATGCATCCTGGGGATCTCAGAGTGCTTTGAATGGAGCCAAATGAGATGTCTGGATGTGATAGTCTATATAGAACCATCTTGGATGATACCTCAACAACAGGCTGGATCACACTGATAGAGATTTCAGCCTTATTGATTGTTTCACTCATCCTGCTGTGGAAGATTCCTGTGCCTCTGCCAATTTTCACAGGGTCTTGAAGTAGAACATAAGGAAGGATAGCTGTGGTGACATGGTAGGAGAGATTTTATTCTGCAGGGATTTCCAATCTTCTGTGGTTCATCCTGATTGACTTTCCTTTGAACCACTAGGCTCTCTTTTGACTTCTCTTTCTTGTATTGGAATCACAGGAAGGTTGAAAACACAGTCATGATTGGACATGGTTTGAAATTAGGCTGGAGTGAGTGAGGGCTGTAGTTTCTGAAGTTTAGTCCCAACAGAGAAAAGGATGAACATCTGTCTGAATGCCCTTTATCTGTCTGTTCATGTCTCTCTCTCTCTCTCTCTCTCTCCCACACACACGTACAAACATATCTGGGGTGTTATAGAGAGAATATCACTTTTCATTTCTAAGGTGGCTTAGTGGAAGGAAAAGTGCTTTGGATCTCAGTGGAATAATAAATCCCTCATTTCCTCCATCAGGTCATAACTGGCATCTTTATTAGCATTGTAGAATATTTTAAAACCCTGCCCCCTGGTTATAGGCTGCAAGTTCATCTATATTTAAAGGCAGTGAGCATACAGGGATGCTGTGTGTATGCGTGTGTGTGGTTGTGTGTGTGTATTTCAGACACTCGGCAGTCATTTGGCTTATCTGATTTACCCTATGCAATTAATTAAAACTTAATGCCCACTCACATTCATCATTTATCAGACACTCATTTGAATAAGAAAGAAGATCAAATGAAAGACTGTACAATGAGGCAGCATTGGCATTCACTCTAGAAAAGGCTAGCGCTCATTAGGGCCATATTAGGTCATGGTTGCATGAAGGGTACTGAGAAATGTAGGCACATGGGACCGAATAACAAGTTACTTTGAGCAGTTCATGTTATGAGTTGGGAAAAGATGTCTGCCTTTTGAAGATGAAATGATCTGAGTGATGGGTGCAGAGTGTCATCACGTCATTGCCTTCATGGAAATTTATTTATTTATTTATAATATATTCTTGCTCATGAACTGTACATTCAAGGTGATTTGCAAAAGCCCTGGACAGACATTTGTAGAACAAACTGAGAGGGGGAACGTCATAAAGTTAGTCTCCCCTCTTTATAGGCCCAATGTTCTGCATACCTTAGGCACTGACTATATGATTTTTAAAAGTTTAATATATTAAAATATTTATATCCCCCATAGTATAGAATCTCAGAATAACTTCCAAACAAATTCTGTTCTAACACCTTCATTGCAAATTTAAATTATTACAAATTGAATGGTACTTTGAGTATATCTGCTATCTGATCATTGTTATCAGTATGATGACATGGTATATTGTTTATCTTTGTGGTTCACTCTGCTGAAATCCAAATACCATTGTAGGTGATCATATTGTATGCATTTGTTTTGGTTGATCTTAACTATATTCTGCATTTCACATGATGTGGCACCCCAGCCAGTTTAAATATATACTAAAACATAATACAGCTAAAACAAGGTATAATGCAAAGTTTAAAAACAATTATTTTAAAACATTAATTTACAACAATTTAATAGTTGTAGTTACAGTTAAAACACAATAAGGACAATTAAAAATATGCAGGGGTAGCTGTGTTGGTCATTTAACAAATACAAACAAAAATCCATTAGTGACCTCACTGGAATGGCAACAGAGTGGATTGCAAAAGAGGCATCCCTGTTGAGATGCAAATGGACCTTAAATTTCCTGGACTTTGAAAATCTCCCTATTGCTGCATGGCCAGGAGAAGGAGGAGCCTGCCTGCAAAAGATAGCTTCCCCAGCATAAGGAGTGAAACAACATGCAGGCATTTAACATCTCTAATTGTTTTTCCCCCTCCTGTTTGGTTTGTAACATCTTGCCTGATGAATAAGCCAATGGAGCTTCGAAAACTTGCAATTTAAAAAATATGGCATCCATCAAGTGTAGACATTTCTGATGTAGACATTTAATGGTCAGAATCCTATATATATATGTGTATATATATATATATATACACACACAGAGAGAGAGAGAGAGAGAGAGAGAGAGAGAGATCTTTGCCTGCAGGCAAAAAGTAAGTAGAGGGAGCCAAGCTAGTCTCATGAGGGAGCAAATTTAACAGTCTAGGGGCAGCTACTGAAAGGCTCTTTCATTGTCCTCATTTACCACACCTATGATGCTGGTGGGACTGAGAAGAAAAACCTATCTAGTAGATCTTAAAACTCTGGCAGACTTATATTGGGAGATATGGTCAGAATATACAGAAACATTAATTTATTAAGTAAATAATTAAATATAAGCCCTATATTGCAATCTATGTGTATAGATGCTGTGCACATAGATGGGGAAAACATACTTTTTAAAAACCACATCTCCCAAAATTGCCAGGCAGCACATCTAGATTACTTCAGAGATACTTACATTGTAGTCCAATCCCCCCAAGCTCTAGTAGATGACAACTGCATGTTCCACATTGTTGTTGTTGTTTGTGTATGAGCCATTTCTAACTTATGGTGATCTTAGGATAAGTTAACCTATCATGGGTTTTTCTCAGTATGGTTTATTCAGAGGGGGCTTGCCTTTGCTTCCCTCTGAGGATGAGAGAGTGTGACTTGCCCGAGGACACCCAGTGGATTTCTGTGTCTGAGCAGGGATCTAAACTCTGGTCTTCCAGAGTTATAGTGCAACATTTAAACCACTGTGGCACACTAGAACACCTTGGTACTTCCAAAAATCCTACCTTGTTAGTAGTGCAGCCCTCTGAACACAGCCATCTCCATGTTGTCAGAGAGCAGGGAAGGGGCATGAGTAGGGATATGTCCAGCTAACATCCTGCAGCTGGATGTGCCTTCCACAGAGAACTCCAAGACTCCTTGCAAGCTGGAGATTATCACACACAGATGGGATATGGATGGGTTTGATCCCCTGTCCTTATGACATCTGTGATAGCGATCGTGCAAAAGGCTTTCAGATCATAGTGCTGATCCTGTCATTATCCTGTCATTGAAGTGGCATTGCATTAACAGGAACTCCCGTTAATGCAAAATGCTGGGCAGTGCCACTTCAATGATGGGGCAATGACATGACATTGACAGGATCAGGGCGACGTCATCTGAAAGTCTTTTACACGATCACTGTCGCTCACACTTTCCGGATGGAATAATGTTTGGATAAGCATGACATCATCTGAAAGTCTTCCCACTATTGTGCAGAAAGGATGGGACAGGAACGGGACACGTGATAATCTCCTGTGATGATTTCCTCAGCAAATGATGTCCTTATAGCTTGTCCAGCCACAAAAAAACATAGCTGAATGCTTTCCACCCTCTCTCCCATTCCCCAACAACAAGATGAGTTTGGATGGATTTTGGTTGTTGCGTGATTGAAGCAGCATGTTGAAATTCAAATACTTTATCACAAATGTTTTGGAAACTGCTCTTGCTCATCTGTTCTGACATTATAATTTTTTCTCTGAAGAATAATTATTTTATGATAAAATTAAAGTTTTCAGTATTATTAATTGCACAAGCAACCTTATATAATCAAGAGCTTCATGTATTAAACAGAATATATCATTCCCCACTTAGATGTGCCAGACAGAAATCTACAGTGGGTTTTTAACTGCCAGAGCCCAGTGCCCTCCATCAATGTTTAAAATAATTACCTCATATTTCAGTACTACAATACTGTATAGAAAATGACTGATATTTATGTTTTGTGTTATTTGCATCTACTGGCAGGAAAAAGTGCTTAAAGAATATCACATCAGCCACAAAGAGAATTCAGAGTATGGCTGTAGCTCTATGATGGACCATGTGCTTTGGCTTCAGAAGGTGCAATGGACTCTTTCTGGTATCCCTGGTTAGGATTATTAAGGGCCTGTACACACAGCCCCTAAGGGGGGCAGTCTCCAACCACTCCTTTTACAGCGAGATCAGGGCCGTGGCAACCACATGGCACAGCCCCAATCTGGCTTTTCCAGTGAGCAAAAAAGAGCCACAAAAAGCAATTTCTTTTTGCACCCTGGAAAGGGCGCCATAGCTGCAGCACCATGGCTTTATGGCTCCTTCAGCACTGTGTTGTGTGGATGCAGAGCCGAAGAAGCACCGTGATGCCAGATGCTGTGGGGGCAGAGCTGGGGTGTGCATGGTGTAGATGCTATGCCCCAACTCCACCCCTAAGCTGGCCCAAACTGTCGGTGTGCACAGGGCCAAAGTTACACAAATCAGCAATACTGGTCTAGACAAGCAAATTTTCAGACTCTCTTCATAGCAATGCCTAGTGCTACTTTATTGCTTAGTATTCTGAAAATTTATTTCTGATGGGTTTATGCCAAGGATAGTTTTAGATCTGAATATCACACACAATGTGTGGAATGAAAAAGTTCAATCCTACACTGAAATTCTTAGCATTTCCACACTCTTACATTAAAATAAAGTTTAAAAAGTCAGTCTTCTGTTTTTAGACAGTTTACTAAGAATGTTATGAGGCCTATATATATATATATATATATACACACACACACATGTCAATAAGATGAAGTGATGGCATATTATCCCATACAAGTCTGCCTGGGCCCTGAGGTATTTGGGAGAAGCCCTCCACTCAGCCTTCATCCGCACTGCAGAAGTAATCCAGGTTGACACCACTTTAACTGCCATGGCTCAATACTGTGTAATTCTGGAGATTGTAGTTTATTGTGGCACCAGAGCTCTCTGACAGAGAAGGCTAAATGTCTCACAAAACTACAGTTCCAGAATTCATACCATTGAGCCATGCAGTTAAAGCAGTGTTAACCTGGATTATTTCTGCAGTGCAGATGCAGCCTCAGTCCTATTAAATTTATAGCCAGATCAGGTATGGATGCAAGAGAGGGACTTCTTGATGGCTGCTCCAAGGCTCCAGAATTCCCTTCCAAGGGAGGATGAAATGTCCACTCCTTCTTTCTTTCTATCAGCAGGCAATTTTATTTTATTTTATTTTATTTTGCCACTCTGACAGGTTTTCAGGAACTGACTATTTTTAAAGAAAGGGTTTCCAGTAGAGTTCTGTACTACAGTGGACCCTTAGTATCAACTGGGGTTTGGTTCCAGGACACACACATGCACACACACACACACACACGGATATCAAAATCCATGGATGCTCAAGTCCCATTAAATACAATGGCATAGTAAATTTATGTCCCTTATATAAAATGGCAATATCAAGGTTTGCTTCTTGGAATTTATACATTTTAAAAATATTTTTAAGCCATGGATGCTTGAATCCAGGGATATAGAAGGATGGCTGTATTTTGAATAACTGTATTTTCTTTATTCTTTTGAATTGTGTGCAATATTTTTGATAGTTCAATTACATTTCAATGGTAACTTTCTGTATGTTTTTATTTATGCTGTGTTTGTTTTAACTTGAGCTGCCTTGAATCAGTTCTGGAGAAAATGCAGGATATATAAAAAGTGAATAAATGCATGCATGAATGAAGTTCCATTTGGTTCTACAATCCTGATCTCCAGCCAGTAGTTCATGTAGAGAAAAAGCCTTTGCTGAAGCTTTGTTGTACATAATCACTCACCAGAGGCTTTTGGTGATAGAAGTGGTAAGCTGGCTGATAAAATTCTTAACAACCAGCACTGTCACAGTGATGATTTGGGGCATGTGGTGGGGAAGTAAATTCTTGACCATTTCATCCTTCTACATGAGGATAAATAATTATGGTAATTTTCTCACTGCTGCGGGAGAAAACAAATATCCTTCTGCAATATTTTCTCTGTATTTGATCACCCCAAAGTCATGTGGAGGAATTATTCATTGGAGAGAAACTCTCAGTGTTTTGAGAACATGTTTGAAAGAATCTGACATGAATAGTTTGGTTTTCTGTGGCTAAAAGTTTTTTTTTGGGGGGGGGGGGGGGGAGGAAATCACCTGTATAAATGTGTCTGTAAAGGAATTGTCTTTTACTTCACTGTCACCTTTTATTTTGTAGAGAGTTGCAGAGGGTAAAATCAGAATGCATTTCTAAAGTAAACACAATCACTTTGTCTCAGCTTAGAATACATCTAAACAGTAGAAATAATGCAATTTGACACTGCTTTAAGTGTTGTGGATCTATCCTATGGAATCCTGGGATTTGTAGTTTTACAAAGTCTTCTGCCTTTTCCACCAAAGGGTGCTGGTGCCTCATTAAACTATAGTGGGCTCTTGAGATCTTCTGGGATTTGATTCCAGGACTTTCAATGGATAACAAAATCCGTAGAAACTCAAGTGCCATTTATACAATGTAATGGCACATTACATTATTATATGCAATGGCACAGTAAAATGGTATCCCTTCTATAAAGTGGAAAAATCAAGGTTTTTAAAATACTTGCAGACCATGGATGTTTGGATCTGTGGATAAAAAATCCAAGGATACGGAGGGCTGACTGTACAAATCCCAGGATTCTGTAGGATGGAGCCATGGCAGATAATGCAGTGTCAAACATCACTATTTCTACAGTGTAGATGCACCCCTAGCGTGTCTTGTCTCTTGGTGAAGGGAAGAAAGAAACTTGGACAAGTTTTCCCTTTCGGAGAACAAGTGGAAGCCTCATTTCCCAGCACTTATATATACATTGTGCCTATACAGTGGTCCCCCGAGTTACAAATCCCCCGAGGTACGAAAACCCCGGGGTACGAAACCGGCGGGACTGCTAACATATCCCCCGGGATCCGAAAGATCCCCCGGGATACGAAAAAAAACCCGCACGTCCCCTTTAAATTGGCCGCACGGTCCGTTCAAAATAGCGGTCCCCCGGGAAACGAAAGCTTCCGGGTTACGAAGGTAATCCCGGGACGGATTACCTTCGTAACCCGGGGGACCACTGTATACAAATTATAGACACATTGCTAGAACTTTGATTTGAATGCTTTTTATCATGATAAAAATATGGGTTTGTTATACTATGCTTCGAAAGGAAGTAAACTCAAAAGCTGAAAGAAAAACAGTTTCTCTCTCTCTCTCTCTCTGGCTTTTCTTCACTAACGAAAATTCAGGAAAGACTTATCCCACGCTTACTACAAGTGCGTTGATGACTAAAAAGGCCGATCCGAGATAAGCAAGTCCGGTTACAGAAAGCACAGCAGAAAGTCTCCTTGGGTGATGTTTCCAAGTTGTGGTTCTTTCTGCGTTGTCGTTTCTCTTCGAGACTTGTTCGGCGTGAGTTCTCAAAAGAGGCTGCAGCATTGTGGATAGTGCGTCTCCATGCCTCCCGATGTGAGGCCAGGGCAGACCATTGTTGGTGATCAATTTGGCCAAGCTTGAGATGTTGTTTCAGGGAGTCCTTGTATCTCTTCTTTGGGGCGCCCCTCTTTCGCTGACCCGTGGCGAGTTCACCGTAGAGTACTATTTTAGGGAGGCGGTGGTCCTCCATCCTGGAAACATGCCCTGCCCAGCGCAGCTGCGTTTTCAGTAGCATGGCCTCAATGCTGGTGATCTCTGCTTGCTCCAGGACAGCAACATTTGTCACATAGTCAGTCCAGTGTATGTTTAGGATTGTGTGTAGACAGCGCTGATGAAAGTGTTCAAGGAGTCGTAGATGTTGGCGATAGGTGACCCATGATTCAGACCCATAGAGGAGAATGGAGAGTACAATGGCTCTGTACACACTGATTTTTGTGCTTCGCCTCAGGTGTTTGTTACTCCAGACTCTTTTGTGAAGCCTTCCGAATGCACTATATGCCTTTTCTAATCTGTGATCGATCTCTTTGTCAATCTTGGCATCTGAGGAGATAATACTTCCCAGGTAGGTGAACTCCTGTAGGGACTTAAGTACAGATTTGCCGATGGTGACATGGGGGTGATAGTGCTCTTCCTGTGGTGCAGGCTGGTAGAGGACAGGACATCTGGTACAGGATCAGAAAAAGAAGAGGTAGGTAATAGCTAGGACATATTTCTGAAAGTTGTATATGCCTCATTTGGATCTGAAATATCACCAGCCTGTAATGCTCTCAGGCTTTCGGAACAGAGTGTCATTATCCTAACACACTTTTGTCCAGCTTGGAATAGTAACCAAGGCTGCATTCATACTGTAGAAATAGTTCAGTTTGACACTACTTTAACCACCATGGCTCAATGCTGTGGAATTCTGGGAACTGTACTTTGTTGTGGCACTAGAACTTTGCTCTGGTGCCACAACAAACTTCCACACTGCACAGTTATAGTGGAATCCTGGGATTTGCAGTTTAGGGAGAAGGACTTAAAATTCTCAGCCAGAGAGCTCTGTAGCCTCAGCAAATTACAAACTCCAGAATTTCATAACCTGGTACAGTGGAATCACAGTGCTGTAATTGCGTAGTGTGAAAGGGCTCCCAGAGAAGCAGTAGGATACTGGCTGAGGCAAGTGGTGGAAATAAAGTAAATGTGAAAGAGAGTAAAATACATAAAATCTCCTCCTCCTTGCTCCCGACATACACCTCCATAACTGCTGACGAGAGAGAGTATTTTGTTGGTGTGGTGCAGTGGCATACAGTCAAGATGAATAGGGAGGCACAGTCAGTCTGTACACAGCCGTGAATAGATGGGAAATATAGAGTTGTTGATGTGAAGGAATGACATGTTTTGGCATTATTATCAGAACAGGAGGTGGGGAAAGTGTATAAATAAAGCTCTGTAGATTCATGTTATGAATTATATGAAACATGATGGCTAAGATTCTATGTGATGTTCATTGGAAAATATTATGAATGACATTGGTAGATTTTCCAGGAAATCTCTGACTAATTTTTATGCTTTGGTAAAAAAAAAAAAAAAATTCTCAGAATAATTTTGTATTTGCATCTGCACTATGGCCAATCACTCATGCTGAAAGAGCTGCAGGGGATATATTTGGAATTGAGATGGTGTTTGGTATGGGCTCAGTACAAATGAATCAAGCAATATGCAGTAAATTTCATGGACAGTTAAGTTTTAGTTCTGGTGGCATAAATCACAGGTGAGATCATATTATGCACAGCTACAAAGGGAAACTGATGAAACAGTAAAACAAAGTCAGATCTTGTTGCGAGTAGCCAAGCTTCAGTAGAGTGGGAAACACATGAATGAGATAAAGAATGACAAAAGAAAAATGAGTTTTAACTTGTTTCTGAAAATAAAGGCATACGTAGAAGCTGTGAAATCACCTTTCTGACCCACCTGCATATCCTGAGTCTTCAGGAGAACGGAATTAATCTATCAGAATTCCACAGCTGTAGCCAAGCATGCTCACGTAGAGTGCATACACTTGAGAAACTGAGTGATGGGAGATGTATTGTTTTGATCAACTTCTTGTATCATATGGAAAAGAAAGGAAACCATTTAATTTTTTTAATGTAGGGCATTCAAGTATTATTTATTTATTTATTTATTTATTTATTTATCAGGGCATCTTGCAACATTAAAAAACACCATACAGTTAAACACATACAAAAAAAATATATTAAAACAGAATAAAATTACTACAATAATTAAAATAAATTCCACGCTAAAATCAAGTACTTTGAAAATATTAAAATGCTTAAAATACATTAAAACAGTTTAAGAACACCCCATCACATGCCTTAAAAATTTTCTGTTTTAAAGGCCTGTCTAAACAAGTAGGTCTTAGCCTGCTGACAGAAGATAACAAGGAAGGGTTATCCATGTTTTTACCTGAGAGACACCTCTCCAGGAATCTCTAAGTCCTTCAGTGCAACTCTGTGGTCAACATCGGCCAGACATTGACCATAGATTCCTCTGAGACTTCTACCCTAGCTTAGCTGTGGGGACAGAGTCTGCTTCCCAGTCAGCCAGGGCCAAGGCTTCAGTCTCAGAGTCCTGTCCCCAGGCCTAGCATCCAGGATGAAACCTCTGGGCTCCAAAAGCCATGTCCCTGGGCCTGGCCCTGGGTCCGTTGGAACCCTGTTGGCCAGAGGGAGCTGGGACCAGGGCCAGAGCTTGCATTTTGGAGCCTAGAGGCTCTGTCCCAGGAGCTAGACCTGGGATGGGGCTCCAAGACGCAATCGTTGGCCCCAGCCCCGGCTGACTGGGTGGCAGACTCTGCCCCCAAAGCCAAACCAGGCAAAAGCCTTGGAGGAAACAGGTAAAAAGAGAGGAAGGGAAGGATGAGGGAGCGAAGGAAGAGGGGACAGTGGAAAGAAGTAAGGAAAGAGGGAAGGAGGGAAGGAGGGAAGGAGGAGGGAGGGACTTTTGTCCCCAGTGGTGGTGTGGCTGTGTGTGCACTGCCATTTAGGAGAACACGGGCTTGCCATCTGTGGATGGTTATATCCAGGGATGGCAAATCTGCATATAAGGAGAGCCCACTGTATTGATACAATCCATAAATAATCAAATCTGCAAAAGTCAAAGTCACAGATGTGGAGGAACAAGTGTGTCCCTGCCCTTGAGCCAAAAAGACTCCAAGAGAAGTTTATAAATTGTTGATTTGACATTTCTATGCTTATAATCTAAATAAGATATGAGACATAAGAAAAAACGAATGGCAGTGGGGAAGGGGATTAAGTCCAGCAGATACTGCCTATTTTAATGTTAGGGCTAAGGCACAATGGTGCCTGCCTTTTCTTCTTTCTACCTGAGTCCACATCAGTCCCAGGTGGAATGAGGGGAGGGCCTTTCATTTGGCGTCATAGTGCCAACTTAAAGGCTAGGATCTTATAGCATGAGCATAGAGGTAAAAGCTACCTTCAACAGTTTCTTAGGAACTTGTTGTGTTAGGTGAAACCAGTTTCGAAATGCAGATCACATAATGCACAATGGCAAGCAGTAGCATTAGCAACCCTGTGCTTTTTACAGCAGTGGGGCTTTGTGCTACATTGGCAGTCAACTGAATCTCACCAACCATTTGGATCAGAGATATGAGTACTGTACTCAAAATGATCTAAGTTTAAGGGTGTGAAAACACAGACCTTTCATGGATGGCAAAGAGAAAGTGTACATTTAAATTGCAAGGTGGTGATCCACAGAAGATTCAAAATGCTGTAGGGATCTATGAAGGGAAATTCCAGAACAGGATGTTTTGGGGGTTAGAAAAGAAAAAAAGAAAGCTGTGGTGCAGGGCTTTGCTCTGTTTGCCCAGCATCAGTGTAAGGAAAAGAAAAGAAAAGAAAAGAAAAAGAACCAAATTAGCAGCATGTGATTGATGGATGTGAATGTGACCACAGACATCTTATCAGATTGTGGACAAAGTCCCAATTATTTAATTTAGCATTAGATTCCAAAATCTTCCAAAACGTTTTGGGACATTCAGGTTAATTTTACAAAGACATAAACACCACTGTGCCAAAAGAACATCTTGGAGAATGAGTATGTACATTTCACATATAGTAGTGTGTGTTGCAACCAACAGTCAATCAACAGTATTTGCTTATTTATTAGTTATCTATTTGCTCTGTCCTAAGGGCTCAGAGTTGGTTATGCAGCTATTCTTCCTATCTTGGTTTCTCAGTCCAATTCAGTCTTTGGATGCGTTAATGCAGTCAGACTGCAATAACAAAACAGTATTGTGAATTTCTAATTTACCAGTTCACCAGTGCAGACTTCATGAACTCAATGTCTTTCGAAGTAATGGAGTGGAATGCAGGGATGATTCTGTCTTTTGTATTTCTCTCTCTCTCTTGTGTATATGTGCACAAAAGAACCATGAAGAGCCAAACTGCCAAACCAATGTACTCAGCATCATGAGTGTAAATACACAAACTCATATGTACTCCCATGTCAAAAGCATATATACAATCAAAATGAAATGTCTCAGGTTTCTCTGGTTTGAAATTCCATGAACTATTAATTCCTCATTTCTGAACTCACAGAATGAGACATGCTTGAAATACATGCCAGTGTTGTTACTGGTACTGTACTGATGTTCGACCTTTATATTGAGAACATGATTGCATGACTCCTTCTTCTGAGCTTCCCTCTGCAGTAGAAATAGTTTTATAATAGTCCCCAAAAAATCAAAGCAGCAAGCCATTAATAGTTTGCAATTGGCTAAGGCATTGCATACAATACAATTAAAACATTAGTTCGTCCCTCTTTGCTCCAAAAGTTAATAAGTATATTCTAGAACCATTTGCATATGGAATAGGACAACACAAACTCACTTGTGCAATAACATTCATGCCCTGATTCAGAGAAGGTCACACAGTTCAGTAGCTGTGTCTAGCACTGAAACTGGGTTTCTAGTACTAGCATGTTTTTGTGACTTCAGCAATTTTCACAAAAAACAAACAAACAAACAAACAAAAACAACAACCACAAAACACATGTTCAGTCAGTAAATGAAGTGGAAGTGGGGAAGGAGGTCACAGTAGTATCAGATACTTGTACTGTTAGCCTCATTGCACCTATCTGATGGTGCATAGCACAGTGAATAACTCTATACAGTGGGCTCTCTCTGCATTCAGGGAGTATTGTGATAGCACAGACCGAGTCTATATGTATGTAGTCCTTTCTCCACCTTTCACTGAATTCTGCATCCTTCTATATTTTGGTATGAACATATGTACTATTGAGAGCTAGTGTGGCATAGTGGTTTGAATGTTGCACTACAACTCTGGAGACCAGGATTTGATTCCCCGCCTGGCTATGAAATTCTCTGGGTGACCTTCAGCAAGTCACATGTTCTCAGACGGCAATATCAAACTTCCTCTGAACAAAACTTGCTAAGAAACCCCCCATGAAAGATTTGCCTTAGGGTCACTATAAGTCACAATGACTTGAAGGCATACAACAACAAAGCAACAACAATATTAGTAGTTGGAACAATATGGTAGCAGTGACCTGCTGCCTTACTTGTTACCTTCTTATTTGGAAGTCAAGAAGTTATGGGCATTCCCTTAACATCTTTGTTTTCCAAACTTTAAACTATTTGAGTTTAATATAATCACACTTTTGACTGCTCTATCTCCAAAAGCAAGAAAAAGAGGCCTTTTTAACAGTGTCAAGGATACTAACTAAGCCTGAACTGAAAATGCATGGCTTGTGGTGAGCACTAGGACCAATATACTAACTAGGAGCATATTTTCACATTCCTTCACACCCTCCTAAGGCACAAATTGTGTTATGGCTTTGAGCTGGGAGGCACTATGAGTAGACTGTCAAATTTGCATATAAATACCAGGAGCCACTGACCATCTACTTTTTCCTGGAAGAGCATTCGGTGCTTAGTTGAGCATTACTGAAGAAAGAGCACAAAAGAAAATATTTGCTTGTACAAAATATGCTTGTGATTTTACACACACATGTGCCCACACACACACACACACAGACACAAGCTGCTATATTTTAAACAGAAGAACAAATCATCTCAACATAGCGGGGAAGTCTGAGGGCTGTTCAGCCTCTTGTTCAAGTGCTAATGATTGGGAAATGAACAGGAAAACAGACTCTGTCACACACAGCAATTGGTGGCAAATAAAGTAGAATTTCATTTATTTATTAAATTTATATCTCATCTTTCTCCCAGGGTGAGATCCAAGTCGTCCTATTGTAATTTAAAATGAAGTGGGGTGGGTGGGTTGGGGCCAGAAGAAACTATTTAATTAAATGTTAGCTAAATAGCTGATCTAAGATCTCAGTCATTGTCACCTTTCCCAATATGGTGAGATCTGATTTGGCTGTAATATGACTTCACCGTTTCTCCAGTCAGGCAAGGTTGGGAACAAGGAAAGAGATGGTCTGGAAAATCTTCAGTCATGTAAGTGCTTTTTTAAAAAAGTCAAACCTGAGAGAATTCATTTGTTGCGGCATTATAACACACAATCTTTAACATCTACATAGAGTAGCAGAGAAGAGTATCCATATTGCCAGGTGCTTGCCAGATGTCAGAAAAAAATAACAGCACTTTGGCACTCGGCTGTTCTCCAATCCACTCAGAATTTGGCCTTCAACCTCATCATTTATCTGGTTGGGCACCTGATTATTAGTCCATAAACCAATCAAAGGGGTCTCTTATTGCTTTAAATAAGTACACCTAATTAGTAATGTGTTTTGGAATATTATATCAAGAGGTCTTTGGTGCCAAGTTAAAAAATTACTAGAATAAATGAGACAGTTGCACCTCTGTAATTAAAGCCCAGGGGATCTATAACATTATGTCATTTCCCATTTCTTAATGATTTATTTCACCATTACATTCATTATTATATAATTACAGTTACCTGGTTATTAGTATGAATTACATGGTCAAATCCTAGGGGTGTAAGTTGGAGAGGAGGTTCAACATAGAAGATTTTAAAATCATCAGTATCAAAGTTAGATAAGGAAATTTTTCATATTTCAAACTTCTGGTTGGTAATGGTATGGTTGAACAAAACTTAATCCCTGAATATGTGGGTAAATGTATGTCCTTTTGTGGTGTTTTTGTTGTTGTTGTTGTTGTTGTTGTTGTTGTTGTTTCTGCCTTCATATAATTTCTGACTTATGGTGACCCTATTGCGTTTGCTGGGCAAAATTTCCTCCAAGAAGTGCAATTGTCTCTCTACCTATGATGCTGAGAGGGTATGACTTGCCAAATATCACCCAGTGAATTTCTGTGACTGAGCAGGGATTTGAAACTTGGCCTTCCAGAGTTTTAGGCCAGTGCTCAAACCACTACATAGCACTGGCTCCCTAAGATTAGAATACAGCAACATTTTTCCCTGGTAGCAGAGCTTGGAAAAAATATAGGAATATATTTCCCAGAATTAGTCAGCCAACATGGCTATTGGCCAGTTGTACAAAATTATTTATTTACAAAATTTAAAAAAAAATATTATATAAAGAGACTATAGAAGCTATAGTGATTGTTACTATTAAAAATGACTAGTTGTGATTGGTAGTATTGAAAATGCATTAACTTCTTTGAAGAGAATGAAGTAAAAACATCACCACTGTAGTTGGTTATGGACAAGATTCTAGTGGGTTACTTTGAAATTAATTCAGATAAAGCTGTTACATTTGGGGTGTGTGTGTGGGAACTCAGAAAGCAACTTTCACCAATTGCATCATGCAGTTGCACAATGGGCTCAAGAAATTTAATTTGTTCTGTGGATTGTTCGAGGTTCAGAATTATGATAGGTTGGATGTTGGATGTTGTTGGCATACTGGTGGAACTTCTCAAGTGATTGCTTGCCATGTGACCAAATTACAAAGATGTCATAGAGAAACCATAGGTAGAAGAGAGGTTTTTGAGTGCATGTGCTGGTAAAGGTAGATTGCATTCCAGATGGATAAAATCAATCAGAGAAGCCACAGCCATGAGACTCTAGGAGCTGAGCAGGGTGGTTGGGGATAGGGTGACTTGGAGATATCTCATACATAGGGTCACCATTGATCAAGGTCAACTTGAAGGACAACAAAATAACAACAACAAAATATTGATGTGGCTGGCCTATTATTAATGTTCCCTAGTTTGGCCTGCTACCTCTAAAAGGTCTTATTTTTAGTTTATTATGTTAGTAGAACGGGATTGCATAATTCTTTTTATGAATTGGTGGTTTCTCTCTCCCTCCTTCTGTATTTATATATGTTATATGTTCTGATTTGATTTGTTAGACACCATAATTACTCTTTCAAATAAAAATACATTTTGGAAATGAAAGAAAAAATAAACTGAATATTTTGAGATCCTTGGAAGGACAATATACAAATATCATAAATAAGTTAAAATGAATGAGCTGGATTTCAAAAATCATTCTCTATTTTAGAACTGGCTTCACTGAATCCTCTCATCCATTATCATATTATTTTTATTAATGATAGACTTAATAACAACCAATAGGTTGATATCAACATCTAATAGACTTCTTCAGACTTAATGAGGCAAAATAGCTGATGTGTCAGCACAAAACTTGAAAGTACTGTTGCAATTAGGAAAACTGAGTCTTGATTCTAATATAATGACCCTAAGGCTGCAATTTTACACAAACTTACCTGAGAGTACATTTCATTGAATTCGATGGGGCTTATTTCTGAATAGACATATATAGAATCTTAGAGCTGGAAGAGAAGACAAGAGCAATCCACTCCAACCCTTGTCATAAAGGAACTCACAGTCCAAGCATCCCTGACAGCTGTAAAATCTCTTTGGATTATTGATTATAAAATCTCTTTGGATTACTAATGTAACTAATGAAAAAGTATATAGTGTCATCTAGGAAAGTTTATCAAGCTTTTGTCCCACCCGATGGAAATTTAACTCTTATAAATTTAATCCATAGAAAGCATCAAAAGAAAATTCAAAAATATACACAACGTGTGATACAGAAAGTTATGGCTGAATGCATGCAGACATTTTATGATTATTAGTTGCATATTCATAAGGAAGGTATATATTCTCTTATTTTGTTTTGCCATGCAAGAACAAATAATTTCAGCAATTCTCTCCTATTGCATGAGAATAAGAAGGTTTCTGAACAAGTTTCATGCACTGTTTGCAGTTTGGGACTTCATTGGGGAGGAAGCCCCATCTAGTTTGCCCACAATACAGTGATTCCTGCACAAAAATATTTTTTACAGCACACACATGGATTCAAAAGTAAAGTTAGTCCCTTGACATGAACGTCCAGTCATAACCGATTGCAGGGGATGGTGCTCATCTCCATTACTAAGCCAAAGAGCCAGCATTTTTTGAGGACTCCTCTGGTGGTCATGTGGACACTGAATTCTACCGAAGGGGTACCTATTCATCTACTTGCATTTGCATGCTTTCAAACTGCTAGGTTGGCAGAAGCTGGGACTTCTGGTGCTCACCCCATCATGCAGTGCTTGGACCTTAAACGGCCAACCTTCCAATCTTCCAATTGTCAGAACTGGCATCTTAACCACTAAGCCACTGCATCCCTTACACACATGGATTACTTCATAGAAAAAAACACATGGCATGTTCTGGTGTTTTTGTTAAAGAATCGTTGTATTTTGTATAAAGTACAAATTTCCTTTACTCAGACATATTCCCTGTGCATGAAAACCCCACATATATTTGTACACATGAATTGAAGTCCTAAGTGACAAGGATCTCATGGTTGGTAGACCTGGGGGAGTGTTGAGACAAGATCACCCCATCAGAATATGAATCTTGCAAGTATTCTGAAGTTCCCAGAATGATGATGAAGATAGTAGTGATGATGATGATGATGATGATGATGATGATGATGATGATGATTTACTACTCATGATATTATCTTTTCTTTGGTTATCCAACTTGAACACTATTGCTCAAGTAGAATATACATTTAACATATGAAATATTGTTAAATGCCTTCACACAATTCATGATTCTAATTTGGTTCCAGGGCAGAAATTTTGTGCATGTATAGTTGAGAATAATGCCCTCTAATGAATCGAGCCTTCACTCTGCCTTCTTTTTTTATAGAAGAGTTGTCTCTGAACATGAAGATTTCCAGACATGACAGGCTTCAGAGAAGGGCAAGATTCTGATCCTTCCATTCTTCTCCTCGACTGATTCAATTAAATGCAAACTGCTTTTCTACATTCAGCTCAACTTACAACAACTGAAGTAAACCAAAGGGGGGGGGGTGTTGGAGGAGAAATGAGAAACTAGGACATTTTAAATATAGTTGAAAAAGTGGGATGAAAGAGGATTAATCAGGTCTGGTACAAAGTGGTACAAAGTGAAGACAGCCTTAGGCTTTAGGTTCAGGAGCCTTGTCCTTCTCCCAGTTGAGAACGGATAGTTAAGTTCTCTGATCAGTTAGAACCCTGATAAGTTAAGTAGGTTGGTTTTTGCAGCAATTGTCTGTTGCTGAACATTTGTGCATGTAAAAATCTTTGATCAATATACTCAGTTGGACCTGGCACATAATTTGGCACTCTGTATGTATCTAAATCTTTGCTTATTTTATTCAACAAGGCAAGAATGAATAGTTTAAGTAATTTTCTCCCTGCTGCATGAGAACATGACTTTTCTGTGCAATTTTTGAACAATATTCATACTTAGAGAGTTTGCTTATTTCATCTGCGTAAAAATACATGTGTTTTTTTTCATACAGAAAATGAGTTTCAGAGTGGAAATTTTATCTTATTTGTATGGCATTTCAAAAATAGCACATACGCTCCCATTCCTGCAGAGAAGCATGTTTCCCACTCCAAAGGCAATATTTTGATCAGGAAAAATATTGATTTTTTAAAATAGAAAACATATTTTCTTCCCCAAAACACATTATTTACATAGAAAAACTATGTGTATTTTGTACAAATGACATTCCCCCAAATGTAGAGTTGATGTGTGAAGAACCTTGCAATTGTTCTCCTTTGAGGAGTATTGTGTCATGTAGTTCTATAATGGAGTGTGTTGTGACATTCAAAGGCTGGGATACCCTTCTTTCATTGAGAATTCTAAACATTTTGCAGGGATAGGAAACATCATAATTGCATTTCCCTCCCTTGCTTTTTCATAATGACCAAAATCATTTTAAGGGCCAACAAACTTGCTTTGATTTAATTTTGCAACCTATGTCTTTATAGTCACACTCTCCATCATATTTTATACTTCAAATTAAGGCTGCAGTTTTGTACATGCTTTGAATCTAATCTCACTGAATTCATTGAGGCTTATTTCTGAAGAGATATGTATGGGATTATGTCGTGAGTAAATCAGTATGTTGAATTGTGGGGAGAATGACTTCCTATTTAGCTGCATTAAAACATACATTACAAAACAACAGCAAGTGCTCCTAAGATCTAAATAATGACTAGTAATAAAACTGAGGGGAAAATTAAGCGCACCCAGAAACATATGTGGAAATGAAGTGAAAATAATCACTATAAATAGTTGACAAGGTAATGAAAGAAATACAGTGGGATGTCTAAAACTCAGATAACAGTGTGACACATGTATGTATCATTAAAGCTTGTTGTTTATTTAAATCATTTTTGTGATTCTATCTATCGCTTCTTTCTTTTTTTTTCTTTGTAGCTCTGTTTATAGGACAAAACAATCTGTTGTTTCCTGTTATTTGTATGTGCTTAAATGCATTGATTTCCTATTTGTTTGGGTTTTTCCCTTGCCTGAGTCATTTTCCCAAATGTGCCTCTTGGCAGATATTGCATTCTAAAAGGAGATGTACAATTTTGATTCTCATAGATAATTAGCGGATCAAATTTCCAAGACAAATAAGGTTACAGCAGATGACACAAGCCATGGTTTGTCAGGGTACATAATATAAACCACACAGAAATAAAATTCATGAATACTTATCTGCTGAGCACACTATGTAAATGATAACAGTGTGGGAGGCCATTGAGAAGGGCACTGCTTTAATGTATTCTAAACTAATCTGAATGTGCTCTAAATTCACTAAACTTTGCAGCCTTTATAAACCGAGCAGATTGGTTATTGGTATTTGCTCACTGAAGCTTACTCATTTATTCTTGAAATAGGAGCCCATTTCCACTTGTTTTCACAATTACTTGCAAAGGTTCTTTATTGCTCTCAATCTGTGAATATTATATATGTGCCATGCATGTTACCACAATGTTATAATTCTCATACAGATTTCAGAGATTCACAGAGTTGTAGCCCATACTCAGTTGGAAGATCAAATAATTATTTTTGCCATGCTGTTGTGCTTTGGGCACCCTTCTCCATTTTGTTTATGTTAGTAATAATTGCCTTCAAGGACTCATAGGAGAATAAATGATCACTAAATAAAGCTTTACTAATTGATAAGATAATGACTGGAATAGATAGATGTTTGGATTGCCTGAGAAGTCAGTAACGTCATTTTGCCAGTGCATCATAGTTGTTGTGTGGCTTCAACTTGTTTCTAAGGCAAACCTATCATGAGGTTTTCTGGGGCTGAGGATGTGTGACTCAGCTAAGGTCACTCACACAGTGAGTTTCCATGCTCTAACTGGGAACTGAACCCTGGTTCAGAGTCATAGTCCAATGCACAAACTACTACACCACATTGACTCTCCTTTACTTAAATGTTCCATTTTGCTTGGGAAAAAAGATTGGTAGATTGGTATAGATAGGATAAAATGCTCTTGAATATTCTTGCCAAAACCCCATGTTGAAATGCAAAAAACTGTGTGTCTCCCATTTGCAAACTGGCATTACGCCTTCTAAAACAATTTGTGCTATAAATCAATAATGGAAAATTGATTTTTTTCCCCTATTTGCCCGTAAAATTTACTAGTTTGTAGAGCCACAATTTATGCAACGTTGTCTTCTGCTGTGATACCTTATCCCTTAGACAGTTTGTGACAGCCTGAGGAAACAGGCAGAAGGTTGATTGGGGAAAAATTAATGTTGCTCAGTTCCTATGGCACTCTTTAATTTCTTCGAAAGTCTGTGGATGGGACAGACAATGATAATACTGTGAGAGCAGCCATAGATTTAAGGATATCATAGATGAATAAGCAGAATTAAGTGCTCTAGAGAACACAATCAGAAAGTGGATTAAGATTTGGAAGACAGATGAAGGACTTGGCAAGCTGTTGCTGATGAATTGCATGAAAGATGCAGGAAGACCACTTGGCAAGTTTTCATATGCCATCACAATGCCCCTGTCTTTTTTTTTCCTTTTCCATTTTATGTTATATGCTTTTAAGTTGACTTAGACCTATGGCACTCCTTTCCTATGGTTTTCTTGACAATTTTTTTTTAAAAAGAGTTTTGCCTTCCCCTGAGGCTGAGAGAGTGTAACTTGACCAAGGTCATCCAGTGGGTTTCTATGTCTGAGCAGGTATTCAACTTTGATCTCCTGGAGTTTTAGTACAACACTCAAACTAGTATGTAACCACTGTAGATCCCCTTTATTGGGCTATAGTTGTTGCTATAAGTATTCCTGCACAGTGCTTGAAATTTTGGGAGAAAATATTGAGGAGCTCTTAATAAAATCCACAGCCATGATTTTCTCAAATGTCAGCAAGTAATCGTTTTCAGAAAGGGGCCATTATAAAAGAGGATGGAGCTCTTAGTGTGACACACCCACCCACTATAATTTGAGCAATGCTGTTGAAAAATCAAGGGCCCAGTCTTAATCAAATACATCCACTCTCATAAACTCATGCACAACACTTTGAAATCCATGAGTGTTTCTGCATGGAAGCTTATGAACTTGCCAATTTTTCTGGAATTTGCATGATAAATGTAACTTGCTGAGTACTGGAAATATATAACAGGTTGAGATTTGTTAATTAGATTCTTTTTAAAATAATGTCCACAATTTTCTTCAGTCTAATTTTTAGCAAGCTCATTTATAATTAGAGAGATCTAGTATTGCAGTTTATGTCTTAATAATCAAAACTTTAATGACTTCATAAATAAGCTGTGCTTTTACTTTCAACCATCTGGAATGAAACAGTTTTACCCTGGTTATTGAGTAAGAATGTCACGTTTCTGTTGAATTGTGTTTTGAACATAGAATAAATGACCTGTGATGTTTAGCACTCTTGGTTAAAATTCCATTTTTATGGATCAAGAAAAGTGCTCCAACCTGTGTGTTATAGTGACTGATTTATCTAAATAGGAGTTCTGCTACCTAAAGAGTTTTAATGGACTAGTGGGGAAAAAATGACAAATGTTTTATGGCTTTCCAGTCATCAACACAAATTAAACCACATTATTGAGTGCCTTATGCTGCCAGAAGCATATCCGACTTATGATTTTACAGCAGCTGAACTAGCATTAGATTATAATTTTGGCTGCAGTCCTTGAAGAATGTACTCCAGGGTTGTTATTTTGACTTAAATGGAAGTTATCCAAGGTATACTAGTCCAATGGGGTTGAAGTTTCTATAAATATTGCATATTTACAATTTACAAGTAGAAGTCCAAATTGATAAGTTCTAACTTTGCCATATGTGAGTAATTATTACAACACCAGTTTATAATAATCTACTCTGTAGCAAATTGAGTGGATCATTGCCTAAACAAATTGGAATATTATATGGGTATTTATAAAAAATATTTAATAGCCAGCTGCAGTTTTCTGGAGGCCTCTAAATTCAAATTGCTTGTCATTTGCGATAGATGAGTGGGAAAAAAAGCAAGAGCTGTGACCTGACTATAGGCACCTGGAGGGCTTAGAGCTGGGGTGGTCAATATTTTGGGGGCAAAAGTTCAATTCCCCATAACCATCAGGGTATGGGGAATTGAACTCCTGCACTCAGCCACTCCTGCAAACGGTCACAAATTATTATTAATAATAATAATAATAATAATAATAATAATATCCCACCTCTCCCTATGGGAGAGCAGAGCAGGCAGTAAAACTGTAGTTTCCAGAAAAAAGGCAAACATAAGGAAGTGATGGTACACCAAGGTTAGAGAATGTATAGCTCTCCAGATGTTGTTGTAAGGAAGTTCTCATCATCATTTGCCACTGCCTGTTCTGGCTAGGTTCAGAAAAAGTGTTCTTTCCTGAAAAGGGGCCAACATAAGAATGAAGGATGAGCTGCAAATAAATAGATGAACAAGTGGAAAGTAAAACATTGGTTCTGGGTGCATGCTAGGGTGATATTTAAAGGTTAACTATGTGACTAAGTCACTTGGTTATTATTATTATTATTATTATTATTATTATTATATTTTCATATTTTGTAAAAAGAAGTCTTCACAACTATTGTGCTCTGGACTGGTCCAGCGGATGAACATCTGAATTACACCTAAGTCCTGAGGATAGAGTCCCTTTTTACTATTTCACAATAGATAATAATTGTGATATATTACCCCCATCTCTTTTACTACTTTTAACTTCTTTTTCTCTTATACCATATCTGTACAATGGCTATCCATTTATCATTGGCTAAGCAATTTATTCTGCTCTTGGTCCCAAATTTAGTTATGCTCCACATGTGTCAATCTTGGTCTTAACAATCTTCCAGCTCTGTATTGGTCCATAATTTCTTTTTCCTTTTCCTTCCAAAACACTGGTATTTTATTCCATGCCCACTTGCCTCTATATAAACATGATGCTCTTGTTCTTGTTGCTGTGTGCCCTCAAGTTGCTTCCAGCTTATGGCAACCCTAACGTGACCCTATTACAGAGCTTTCTATATAACTACGTAGCTTCTAAACTCATTTGAATGACACTTAGGTACATCCTCTTTCCATGTTGCAATAAATTGAACATTGAGTTACTCCAAATGCCCCCAAACTTGGGTTTCCCAAGAATTGCTGTGGTACACCACACTCTTCAGCTAAAAATCCTTTAGACTGGTCACTAAAAAACTTGTTCATGATGAGATATATGTTGATGAAAATACACAGCAAATGGAATATAAATGAATTAATTGTACTAGAAGGTTTCAAACATTCTTTTGTATCCTCTAGCCTGCTAGGGCACATATCCATTCCTTAACAAGAATGATCACACATATCCCTAGTTAACATGCAGTGAAGCTTCAAATGCTTGCATGAATTATTTTATCCTTTGATGTTGGCCCAAAAAGGGTATAGCTGCTTTGTGGGTTTTATATTTTGTTGTATATGCCTAGCTGTATTATTAAGGATGTAAAATGGTGCAGTACATGTGACTTCTAGGACTGTACATCTGGTCATCCACAACCATGCATGTGGGGTGGTGGTTGTACTACACTCAGGGCTTCTGGTGATATAGCTCAAATTGAATGCCACTTATGTGCCAAGTTCTCTAATTTATGAGAGGACCAGATAGGAAGTATGGTGTTGAGATCTTGTGATATACAAAACATTATTATTATTATTATTATTATTATTATTATTATTATTATCATCCTTTATTTATATAACACTTTAAATTTACAAAGTGCTGTACAGTACATACAATCTTAAATTAGACGGATCCCTGCCCTCAGGCTTACAGTCTAAAAGAGACAAATCAAATGAATTTGTCACACCTATAAATAAGTTTGATCACATCGGACTTTTTTTATATATCAGTGAAAATATTCTGATTTTTTAAAGACTTTCCTTATGGTATTCCTTTTTCTTCATGTATCAATTCTGCCAATGTTGTGTTCACACCAATTATAAGTGTGTATACAATGCCTAAGCTCCATTGTAAGTTCTAGTTATGAACCCATCAGAACATTGAGTGAAGTCCTCCTCTCTGTCCCACCATCTTCTCAGGCACCTTTGGTGGGAACAAGAGAGATGGCCTTTTCAGTGGTTGCTCCCAGGCTCTGGAACTCCCTCCTTATAGAGGCCAGGCTGGCTCCATCCCTGCTTTCATTTCAGTGGCAGATAAAAGCATATTTATGTTGTCAGGCTTTCTCACACTGCATGGGTTCTGTAAGAGTTTTATAAAGAGTTTTTAAATTTTGAATTTGAACTTGTAATGTTTTTAACTTTTTGAAATTGTTTTTTTTAAAAAAAGCTTTGTATTTTTAATGCTTTGTACTGTTTTACCTTGGACTATTTTAAATTTTTTTAGCCAATTTGAGTTCCTGTACCAGGAGGAAGATGGAATATAAATAAATAAATAAATAAATAAATAAATATAATAATAATAGCTGGAGCATAATGTTCCACTTTCACAGTAAATGCTTCCATATTAAGCAGCTAGTAAAGCATAGGGGCTTCTATACAATTCCCACCTGTGGTTCTGTAACTGGTAGGAGAGAAACGAGATTGCTTTCCTGGATCACCAGTGAATGTGCTAGTATATGCTGGAGATCTGAGAGGCTGATGTGTGTTCTCTTACCTTAGTTGTAGAATTCCAGCCAGATGTTATCCAGCTTTGTCTCTGACCTTGTTTACTGAAGGCAGGCTCCAGTGTTTGCAAACTGCTTTTTGCTGGGTGGAGTGGTGGCAACAGCTGCAACATCCTTAAAATTATATACACATAATCTGATGTTGTACACCAAGTTACCTCGTGTATGTCACCAATAGTATTCTGGCCATTGGAACCAGTTAGTCAGTTTTTGATTCTTCCATGCTTTTCTCATTACAAATTACATATATAAAAGTGTGGAGGAAGAAAGAAGAGCCCAGTACAGTGGCAGAAGGTAACACAGAAGATCTTGGAAGGAGAGATGGAGGATGCTATTCTCCAGGTGCCATGGCTGGTTTGACCTGGCCAGTGGATATAAGAGCCATCATAGACCCTGTTCTGCATGCAGAATATCCCAGGTTGAGCCCCTGACATTGCTTATTAATAGTCAAGTCTTGGACCATGTGTCTCAGCACCAGTCATACCAGCCTTTTGCCAGTCTGGCTAGGGCAAGACATGTGGTGATGGCAGATGAATATTTTCTCCTCCCTTCAGTATCTTGATGTGTATTTATTGTTAGCAAATAAAGCTGAAGCCTAGTTGAATTCATCAGAAGCTTTCGGCTCCTCATTCTTGAAACCGTAGATAGAGTTTAGAAAATGGCAGTGCTACTGCTGATCACTTACACAAAATATGATGTCTTATATCTTGCGCCTCATTCTATGTTTGCCCGTTATCATTCAATTTTTTTTAAAGTTTGCATCTTCTCTGTACACATAGTCTCAGGATCAGAGCCTGCTTCTTTAATTTTAATATATGCATGAATGCTAATAAACTGAAACTAGTTTATCAACCAGCAGTGGTGAAGATACAAATAGGTACACACAGTGGAATTGGTGTTCTTGGAACAAAACATTTCAAATTTCTACCCAGAAACTGTATCATGCAATTGTTTCTTATACAAAATTTCTCTGGTGTATATGAGGAAGGAATAGCTACAACTACTTTTATTCGGTTCGGCCACATACCAAATAGATGCGCAGTAAGGTAATCCTATGTCTCACTCAACTGTTGGGCAGCTAATTCCAGTCAAATTCTTGATACATTTGACACAGCATGGTGTTTAGCTTTCATTATTCATTGCTTGTTTACTTGTTTCTAGCATACAGCTACAGATTTGACTATCAAAATATCGTAATTATTGTGAAATCCTTACCAGTGGTTTCAGCTTTCCCAATAGGTGTTATCGCCAGCCTAAGCTTGCTTGGAGTAACTTTAAAATGTTCATGCTGCCTGACCTTTAGCTGTGGAAAAATAATAATAAGGGTAATTCTGTTCTAAAGGTTGCATACTGATCAGTGTAGCAGCTGTTTATGAGAGGGACAATAGCAGCAAGCAATAGTTTTCAAATGGATGAAAAGAATAATGATGGGGTCTGTTAATCCAGTCCTCCCAATTCTCCAAAAACCACTGGATTCAGCAAACTCCAGGGCAACCACAGTGAACCAAAGCTTGTCTTTGTATAATCTTTGTAAGCAAAGCAGCCAACTATGGGTCAGTATGATTTTTCTTGAGATACAAAACTGTCTTGAGAAACTCTAGCAAATGGACTAATGGGGTGGGAAAGGCCCCATTAGCTGATAAGAAAACATGAGAGCAGAATAATTATTTTCTGCTAAGAGGCTGAGAAGGGCATGATAAGATGGTATAGTGGGTGGTAAAGCCATAGCAGTCTCTGTAGCAGCAATGCCTGTTCTTAGAAGATTTTGATGAGGAATGTGTTTATGAGAAGGCAATGGGAAAATGAAGAGGAACCCTGTGGATGTTTCCCACTGATAAAACTGGGGTGAACCAAAAACATGGAAAAAGCTTGGTCTTGTGAGTATGTGCATATCTCTGAGCAATGTAGTAATGTCTGGCTGTATGTCTGAGATCAATATACAAGCCTAAATTCCTGTGTTAGTTCCACTCATTGAATCATTGAGAATCTGATAAATCAATACTTAAATAAATTTTATGGATTTATTACATCTACTTTATTTGGGACTACAAATTAGATTCAGATCAAAAAGGTCCAGAATGGGAGGCTGTGGGCATCTATACTTCTTCCACTTACATTCCACTTCTGACCTCCTTTCTTTCTCTTTTTGCTGTGTTTTGTTAGCTATAGACTCTGGTAGATATAAATCAATCCAGAAAAGTAATTTTCCCAAGATTTGCACCTCCCCCCATTCTTTTCTCTCTCTCTCTTATTGTAGTGACTGGGACCCACCAGTCACTTGGGGGCTTTCTCAGACTACAAAGGGTTAATCTGGGGGGTGGTACATGCTAATGAGACCTTGTAACACATGCTAATGAGTAATTACATCACAGATAACCTATGGCCCTTTAACCAATCAGTGAATTGGACCGGGCCTTTTCAAGAACCTTCTATCTGAAACCTTTAAAAAGCCTTGAACCCATGTGCTCTTTTGTCCGTCTTTTGTCCTCCTTCTTCCTGAAGTCCAGCTGCTGAACCTCTGCCAACAGGGCAGGCTGGGATGTGGTCTGAGCTAGCCAAAAAGGGGCCAGCTCCCACATCCAGACTCCTCAAAGACTGCAAATCCATATCTCTATGTGAGTAGCTTAGAGTTATGTTAGTTAGTGCGATTTAGGCCTTTTATTATGTTTCTTATGGCTTGCTTGAACTGAATGTTTGTGTAACTATGCTCCTGTACCTGCAAGGCAAGGAGGCCTTGCATGAATGAGATACCTCTATGCTCTATTCTTGTGTAATTAGAATAAATCCATTTTCTTGAAATGCATCTGTTTGCTCTCTATTCCTACAACACGTGCCTTAGCTCGGTGGTTGCTTGCTGGTAGCAAGTGGGAAGTGGAAAAGAACTATAACCCCCTTTAGCAAGCCCTAGCGTGTGCTAAAACAGGGGAATTCAGTTGTAATTCGCTAGGTGGTGGCAGCAATAG
This sequence comes from Urosaurus nigricauda, assembly GCA_034509955.1. Taxonomy (NCBI): domain Eukaryota; kingdom Metazoa; phylum Chordata; class Lepidosauria; order Squamata; family Phrynosomatidae; genus Urosaurus; species Urosaurus nigricauda. Next base: position 217,379,169 of record JAOEGL010000004.1, read on the forward strand.
GTTTGGAGGACCTCTAAGGTGCCCATTCCTCTCAGCAGGGAGAGGAAACAGGGACTCAGGGGGCTCTAAGGGGGAAATCCCAAAGAAGATCCCCTGGGGTTAAGGGCCAGGAGCAGGGTGTTGCTGGATTGCTTAACCCCTGGGATCATCACACTTATACTCTCAAACCCAGATTTATGAGTATTAGGGTAAATTGTTAAGGGGTCATGTATAAATGTATATATTTAAAAAAATGAAGTCCTTGGTTTTTTTTTTTTCCCTTTCAGACAATATTGCATAGCACAGTCTCCAAGAATTCTACACCATTTCTGCCAGACACAACATGACTGTTTATTCACTCTAAATGGGTTAGATGTATTTCTTTGGGGGGGGGAGGGGGATTATTTATTATTACTTGCCATAGGAGTCGAGGTAACTGTCAGGTCTAGTGGAAACACAAAGCAGCAGTGGGCAACTACCCAGATCTCCAGTACTATGGCAGAGGCCTGCTAATGAGGCTTTCCCCTTTAAAATGCTGCCATAAAGTCCTGAGCATGCACTGGAGTGCTGGCTTATGCAGAAAGAAATTTCCCACCACATCTCAAAGTGACACTATTTCAAGGGATATTTGTAGGATATTTAAATGGCACCACTACTACTAGTAGTAATAGTAATACTAGTTAACTGTCATCAAGTTGATATGGCAGCCTTATGAATGAGAGACCTCCAAGTCACCCTAGCATCAAAAGCCCTGCTCACGTCTTGCAAATTGAGGGCTGTGGCTTCCTTGATTGGCTATATCCATCTGGAATTGGTCTTTTCCTACTGCCTTCTACCTTACCAAGCATTATTGCCTTTTCTAGTGAGACATATCTTTGGAAGTATATTGGCTTTCAGGGAGAGTTCAGACCTGATTTGCTTTAAGATCCATTTATTTGTCGTTCTAGCATCCATAGACATCTTCTCCAGCACCACATTTCAAAAGAGCTGATTTTCTCCCTATCAGCTTTCTTCCCTGTCCAGCTTTCACAACAATACATAGAAATCAGAAATACAATGGCATGAACAATCCTAACCTTAGTATTCAGTGATATATCTTGACACTACAGAATCTTGTCTAATTATCCACAGCTGCCCTTCTGAGTCCAGTCTTCAGATCTCTTGACTGCAGTCTCCATTTTGATTAATGATTGAGTCAAAGTATGGGGATTTTTAAAAACCATTTCAGTGTTTTCATCATCTACTTAAAAGTTATATAAATCACTGGTAGTGTGAGGCAACCAGCCAATTAGACGGACATTAGGAAAAAAAATCTCCTAGATGGTTGCTGAAGAGAGACCACTGAAGCAGTTGAGAGTAAGAAGGCCTGAGTGAAAGAAAAACCTCAGCTGTTGGCCCGTTTTCTGAGTCAGGGGTTCAGGTTTGGCTAGGTTTGGCTGAAATGATTATTTTGTAGCCTATCTTTTAAGTTTGTGCCTGTAGGACCAGATGTCATCCATTTCTTATTCTTTAATGTTCTTTACTTCATAATAAACCTTTTTCTTCAGTACCCTGCCTCTTTCTTCATTCCTTTTAATGTCCTTAGTTTGGCTAGTGCTTTTCTAATTGTTGGTTACCAGCAGAAGGCCCAGCAATGTCCCAATGCATTCCTGGGGTGTAACAGGTTAACCCTTTGGTGGTGGCAGCAAGTTGTTTTTGGGATTAAGGTGGTCTCATGGAGCCCCATCCAGCTCTGCAGAAGTGGAGTGGGACCACAGAGAACCTTCCATGTTGGCATTGGGCTTCTCTGCTTCTGTCTTGTTGTAATAGGGCTGAAAGGGATGAAAGGATCATTTGGGTTTACATCTTCTGCAACAGGAATACTCAGTGAATTACTCTTTACCATTTTTTTTTACCATTACCTTCTTTTATTCTGTATCCCCTTTTTACCTGTGTTGGTCTATGACCGTAATAAAGATGAACTGAACAGTGAATTACTAGTTCTTGTCCTACATGGCATAAGAGATTTTTTCCCCAGTTTGAGAGCCAAAGTCAATTTCTGGGAAATTCACAGGTTTACATTCCAGTGGTGGGTGGGGTGAAAGGCAGAAAGGTGGGACCAAACTTCCAGAATATTTTAACTTGAAGCTCTTGCTTTCAATACCTAGACCATAGAATCATAGAGAATCATAGAAATTTAGAGTTGGAAGAGACCACAAGGGCCATCCAATCCAACCCCCTGCCATGCAGGAACTCCCAATCAAAGCATCTCCAGCAGATGGCCATCCAGCCTCTGCTTAAAAAACCTCCAAGGAAGGAGACTCCACCACACTCCGAAGGAGTGTGTTCCACTGTTGAACAGCCCTTACTGTCAGGAAGTTCTTCCTAATGTTGAGGTGGAATCTTTTTTCCTGCAGTTTGCATCCATTGGTCCGAGTCCTGTTCTCTGGAGCAGCAGAAAAAGGTTCTAGTCTCTGCAGCAGCAGAAAACAAGCTTGCTCCCTCCTCAATGTGACATCCCTTCAAGTATTTAAACAGGGCGATCATATCACCTCTTAACCTTCTCTTCTCCAGGCTAAACATCCCCAGCTCCCTAAGGCATTCTTCATAGGGCAAGGTTTCCAGACCCTTCACCATTTTAGTCGCCCTCCTTTGAACATGCTCCAGTTTCTCCACATCCTTTTTGAATTGTGATGCACAGACCATAGAAAAGGCATTTCATCATTTTAGAATGGAGGGGGGAAATATTCAAAGCTGGGAAGTCACCAAATAAGGATATCTTTGGGAAAGGATGATAGCCACCTTGGGAGGTCCAGCAGGCAGGATTGGGACTGTAGGAGCATTAGATTTGTCCTTGGAGCCTGAGGTTTTCTCACCCCTGATTTAGCTGGAGATGCCAAGAGACTCTTTTACATGCAAAGCTGCCATTCAGATACAGATCTGTCTCCTCATATAGACTTCATTCAAGTTAAGGACTAGACTACATACTTTGACATTCATTAAGCTAATATAGTTACACCAGGGGTTCCAAAATGCTAATCCTAGGCAAGGGGCTTTGTTGTTAACTGCCTTTAACTCCTGGTGACTGTGTGGATTAAAGACTCATGAGGACCCTGTGGATGAGACCTATCCAAGACTCCCTGTCCTCCACTGCTCTGCTTAGGTCTTGTAAATTCATACCCATGATCTCCTTAATAGAGTCTATCTATTTAGTGTGTGATCTTCCTCTCTTTCTAATTCTCTCCACCTTTCCCAGAATTATTGCATTTTTGAATGATTCATGTGATCATCTAGGCTTCCAGGGGGTTTATTAATACCAAAATCTTTCCTTGCTCAGATACATTCCAGACAAAAAGTTGTTCTCAGTTCTTCTGCAGGAGTGGTGGTGGAGGCATTTCACTGAGATTGTGTCTAAGGAGAGAAGGGTTAAATCTTGCTTTCTCATGTGCTATTTGATGGGTGGATGGATTGATTTATGGAAATATCATCCCACCAAGCCTGGTATTAGATAAAGAAATCACCTAATGCAGCTAGAAGCCACACAATTAACTTAATATGTAGTTTGAGCCACCAACTATGGATTTTGTTGGTTGTGACTCCCTTTATCTATATTCATAATGTATCTTTATCATCTTTATTATAGACAAATATTTTTGTATCAGGAGAATGGAATGAAGATCATTATCTGAATACTAAAATGCTAAATACACCATTCCTATTTTCTTTTTAAAATATGTGATGACAAGCTTTTTATTGGGGTCAGGTTTTAATTTACATTTCTTGTGATTGTCTTCCTGTCTGTGTGCATAATTCATAGCTGCATTACCTGTATTATAGACAAACATCTTCCATCCATTTTTAACTGGCCAATGTAATGAAGATAATGTAACTAAATATTGAACTGTTAAATACCATTTTCATATTTTGGTTTATAAATATCTGATGGCAAACTTTTTAATGAGGTCAGTTCTCAATTCAGATTCTTGTCATTGTCCTCTTTCCACAATCTTGCAATTAATTTTTAACAGTTTTGTAATTTCTCAAATATGCTAATCTGCTCCATTTCTCATTCTCTAAAGTCCTTTGAAAATAAATTCCCTCATCATTGCTTTTGTGAGATGAGGTTAGTTTCACTGTGGTATTCATCTCCAGCACTGGATGTATGACTTATTAATGGTTATGCTTAAGACTGATTCTTCTATTTTATTTTACTTCCCCATCTCATTATAGCAGAACTTTCCCCTTCCCCTTCCTACATTATAATGTCTGAAAAATCTAATATAGTTTATTGTACACTTGTCAGATAGCATATTTTTCTAAATGGTAGTGCACACATTGGGAAGCTTGAGCATGATGCCTTCGGCTGGTCTCCTCCTGGAGTGGATCCATATATTTCAATTTCCATCTCTGTTTGCTCCAAAGGGGGAGCCCATTGGAGGCTAATCTGCAATGCTGTAGTGAGAAAGAGGGCAGTATGACTGTAAACTCCTCATTTCTGCCAAAATCATCACAAACTTACTTAGAGAAACAGGTGACAGTCTGTGAGAGCAAAGAGGATAAAACCAGGGTCAAGGAACTCCAGAAACTGACTGTATGTCCCCCCTGATGGAGTGTAGGACTCTCCAGCCCAATGATACAGGCTGTGACAGGGACTATAGCACTGCATCTGCATCACATAATTACTAACAGTTTATCATGTTACATTATCCTTGGATTTGTAGTTTGGCATGTTATTTTAAATGATGTTCTAGAGAGTTCCAGGGTTATAGCTCAGGGCAGTGCACTTAAGCAATCTAACAGAGAATTCTGAAACAAACTTCAGATCCCAGGATTCTATGAGATGGAGCCATTGTAATTAAAGTGATATCAAACTGCTATGACTGTGCAATGTAGGCAAACTCTTTAGTTTAGTGGCAATGGAACAGCTGCTGAAGCTTGATTGGTCAGAGAAAGCACAACAGTTCCCATACCTTGAATCCAACATTAATCAGGATGGAAAAGTGAAGTCAAGAAATAAGAACACTAGGAATGGGAAGGATAGCTATGAAAGAACTAGAAAAGATCCAAATGAGTTAAGCTATATGACAGAACACTAAATTCAGAATTGTCCAAGCCATTATATTCACCATCACCATGTATGGATGTGAGAACTGGATAGTGAAAAAAGCTGAGAGAAAGAAAATAAACTCATTTGAGATTAGGGTACCATGGATGGCCAAAAAAACAAACAAATGAATTCTTGAACAGATCAAGTGTGAACCCTCTCTTGAAGCCAAGAGAACAAAACCGAGGCTGTCGTACTTTGGCCACATCATGAAAATACATGAATCACTAGGAAAGATAATAATGCAAGGAAGGTAGAGCTTGGCAGTAAGAGTAAAAGACCACATGTCAGACTGAATCTGGTAGGTCATAAGTCTGAGCCTGCAGGATCTGAACAGAGATGTCTTGGAAAAGCCTCATCCACAGGTTTGCCATGAGTTGTGGTCAGCTCAAGGGCAGTTAACAACAAGGGGTACATAATATACTTTCTAATCTTATTTCTTAATATACTTTCTAATCTTATGTCTTTTGTGCTTTTGACAATTTTTGATAACTTGCAGAGTGAATATCTTGTATTTTGAATTGTTTGGTTCCTGATTACAGTCAAGATAGAGAAGATAAGCAATAAGAAAACTGCTAGCCAAAAAAAAAGAAAAAAAAATCACAATGATGGATGACCCTGTTATACCTTGCAATATTGCTCAGCTTAACAAAAACAACTTGCAATAAGAATTATCTTCTCTTTCAGTTACTCCTAATAAAGGAAGGTCTTTTTATTGAGTGCACAACTGTAAAATTATTTCATCAAAGGAGAAAAGTGTTTTTGACCTGCAAAATAGGTGGTAAAAAGAATAAAAAAAGAAAGCAGTTATTTATTTTTGTTAAACGTGTTGAGCATCCAAATAATGATCAGTATTCTTCATATTCCTTTCTTGCAAAAAAGTAGGATGGCTGTGTGCTCATTGCTTTTCTTATTACATGTAAAATAGTGCTTCCTATATGCAGGACAAATAGGATAGCATAATAAGTGAGAGAATATTTTCCTATTTTAGAATCTACAAAAGATGAATTTTCATTTACTTCTGTTGTGTGATTCAATGAGAGACTGACAATCATAACTATGCAAAACCCCTGAAGATGAGGCTTAGGTTGCTAGGTGACTTGCAATGCTAGAACCACAAATATTAACTGCAATCTTATACATGTCTATTCAGAATTAAACTCCATTGAATTCACTGAGGTTTACTCCTAATTCAGGGATTCAGTACTGTAATGTACTTATGTACAAATTGACCTCATTAATACGTTGAGGGAAGATTTCAGGGTAAAAAATAATGGATTCTGATATGACCATGGATAAGTCGAGGGTAAAACTTAGGGGGCTATAACAAAGGATGGAAAGGGGAAAACACCACTTCTGTCCCTCCTTGTCCTTCTCTGGACATCTCCTGACCACCTAGCACTACTTCCTTGGTGCTGGAGGAGAGGTTTTAATATTGGATTGGGAAGAGAAAGAAGTGGAATTAAATGCAGTGTTTCTTTGATGAAAAGAGAAGGCTTTCAAAGGTTTATCACACAAGGGAGCAAACAGGATTTAAACGAGAGTTAAACAGGAATTAAACAGGAAATGTCTTATGTTTAACATAGGACATTTCCTGTTTAATTCCTGTTTAAATCCTATTTGCCCCCTAAAACCTCCTGTCTTGAAGCATGGAGAGTGGGGAAGAGAAGGGCATCATGGGGGTGCTTGTTTCAAGACCTTTCTAATCAGTATTAGTGTATTTACCCACATATAAGTCAGCCCAGGATTTTAGGATCAATTTGGGGGCATAAATTTCATGACTGATAGTCAAGTATATACAAGTATATACAAGACAAATACTGGAAATCAGCCTGTAAGGAGGGGAAGCATGCTGGCCTCACTTTCTCTTTTACCATTTCTGTGGTTCTTCTGACATGGAACATGGCAGTCCACAAAAAGGAGAGCCTCTTCTAAATATGGGGGTTCCCCATGTGATGTATAACCTTGAAAAAAATGGTAATGGTTCCTGATCATGTGGATTTCCCCCACACATCAAGAGTTCCCCAGCACATTACTCCACTTCAGAATATCCCTGCCCAGATGAGGATAGTGATGATGTCTGGATGCAAAACAGTTTGTCAGCTCCACTCTTCAGGTGTTGACTGAAAGCAGCCACTGGAATGCTTGAGTAGGGTTGATCCATATGCAAAATGGGTACTGAATTTCATCCTGAAACTTCATGCCACAAGCAGCCAAATTCTGTGGCTTGGAAAAAAATTCCTTTGGATAGTCCAGCAGAGATTGTCAATGTGTTTTTCATTTTAACTCTGCTTTTTGATTAAAAGCACCAAGTCCTGTCTGATCTTAGATACTAAGGAGGGCCATTCATTTTAGAAGTCGGATGGGATACTACAACAAGCTATATTTCAGAGGCAGGACTTGGCAAACCACCTTTGTGTATTCCTTGCCTAAGAAAACCCTATCAAAAATTTATGGGGTCACCATAAATGGACAAGTGACTTGAAGGCACATAGCATACACACAGAGCATGAAAGCAGATAACTGCCACATTTCAAAGCCTACTGTGGACTACCAAATTCCATAGCAGAACACACTCAAAAAAGCAAACAAACAAATCAAATCAAAACAAAACAAACAACAAATTTAAATATTTGCATAAATGCTATGGAATTAATTTGGCATTCAGGTCATTTGGAAATGAGAAATGAGATAATCACAACCCCCAGAGCAAAGCTGCATTTCTTTTGCTGCCACTGATTTTTATCTTGGTAAAGCTAGCAATGTATGTTGTTCAAAAGAGCCATGATCTTAAGAACTTTCCCATGTTAAGAACTTGGAAAAGCCATTGAACTCTAGCATTGAAATCAGTAGTTTTCTGTTCACATTTTCCAAGAAAAACACTACATGAAAGATTTACAAAAATAACATAACATCCTTTAAAAATCTGTGAAACTGCTACAATTTGCAGTGCAAGATTTCATTACTTAGAAGGCTAAGAAGTAAGGAAAAGGGCATTCTGTATATTCTTTAACACAGCAGTCCAATTGAGCTCAGTGGGTCTTATCTCCAGGTAAGTGGGAATAGAATTGCAGCCTGAAATAATATAATTGATATTGTCAAAGAAAAAAAGACTAAATAAAAGCTATTGTTTTAATATGTTACATAAGAAAAGTACAAAGGAAATATAATTGCTCTATTAGTTTAAAATTATTACTGAGAAAAGCCTAGAGCAAGATAAGATTTTTTTTAAAAAAACAATTTTTTGCCAGAAACCAGAAACAGAAAATAGCATTGTGAAAGTGAACTCAGGGGAGAATGTATATTTCAATAATTAAAAACATCTGGGAAATGTGTGTTATCTTTGCTGTTTATAAGAATAAATCCAATAATGTTTAATTTAAAAAAAACCCTAAGAGACCATGTGGAAAGTAATCTCTTTACTATTAGCAAGTATCATACAAAGGATAAAACATTACATGGGCTTTCCCTCCAAAATACTGACACTGATGTCTCTTGGAATTCAAATTTGATGATGTTTACCCATAACACAAAACATATTCCTTCTTGAGTGCCATTTAGATTTTCTGGAAAAGTGCATGTGTGAGAGCAGAGGCCTAAATACCCTGAAGGCCCCTGATTTTGGAAGCTAACATCCCACCTGATCTTGGAAGCTAAGCAGGATCAGACCTGGTTGGTACCTGGGTGGGGCACTAACAGGGAATACTGGGTTCTGCAGGCTATGTTTCAGAGAAAGACAATGGCCAGCCACTTCTGATTGGGCTATGATGCTGGAGATCAAGATTCAGTTCCCTGCTTTGCCATGCAGACCCACTGGGTGATCTTGGGCAAGTTTTGAGGCCTCCTCCTCCTCCAGAAAATGGACTGTCGCTGCTGCTCCTAGTCCTGAGGTGAAGGTTGTTGAGGCAGCTTTAGATGACATGTCGATGGACTTTTATCAAAGAATTATCCTTTTTTTTTTTGCCACAGAAAGAAGGGCCTGACCACCAAGGAGCATCTCCACAGCCTGCTCCCAGAGTGCATTGCCACAGGAAGAAGGGCCTGACCACCAAGGAGCATCTCCACAGCCTCCTCCCAGAGAAGCCACTTCTCCTTCCATCATCCTCAGCAACTGGGACATTGGGCAAAGGTTTCCAAAGCCACCCCTTCCTTATCCACTAGACCCTTCTTGTTTTGTGGTATTCAGGCAATGTTTTCTAGCACTATTGGATATAATTTTCCTGCTTTTCTCATTGTCACTTTTTCTCCTGTTGTTTATTGGGCACTGCATCCATCCCTTCCCATGGCTCCAATCATCTCTCCCAAACTGATCCCTATCCGACCTCTCCCTATCTCCCAGCTCCCATTTTTCTGCTCACTCTGGAACTGTCGCTCTGCCGCTCCAAAAGCAACAGTAATTCATGATCTTTTTCTTTCTAGATCTTTTAATCTTCTTGCTCTAACTGAAACTTGGCTCCAGGCCCATGATACTGCTACCTCCACTGCCCTCTCTTTTGGTGGTCTTTCTTTCACCCACAAAAGCCGCCCTGAGGGTTGGGGAGGTGGGGTTGGTATCTTATTGTCTAACTCTTGCCAGTTTCAACCCCTTTCTCTTCCCCCTAGCTACTCTTTTTCTTCATTCGAGTCTCATTCTATTAGACTCTTTTCTCCTTTGCAGCTTCGGGTTGCTGTCATTTATCGCCCTCCTGTTTCTGCTAACCAATTCCTTCCAGACTTTGAGTCATGGCTCACCTTTTTTCTCTCAGACTCAGTTCCTTCTCTGATTCTAGGTGACTTTAATATCCACCTTGATGATCCTATGAATCCCTCAACATTTCTCCTTAGCTCTCTCTTAGCTTCTTTTGATCTTCAACCTCATTCCCCCTCTCCTACCCATTCTTCTGGTCACTGCCTTGACCTAGTTCTCGCCACCAAGTGTGTCATTTCTGACTAATTGGCATCTGACTAGCCATTGTCAGATCATCATCTAGTTTCTTTTACTCTTACTTATATCCCACCTCCTTGTCATATTGTTCAACGCACTTTTCGTAATCTTCAGTCTGTTAATTCTGATAATCTCAGTCAGTCCTTGGATACTTCTCTCTCTTCTCTAAATCTTGGGGACTCTGCTGACTCAGCGATGTCTTTATTCAACTCCATTCTTTCTTCAACCCTTGACAGCTTTGCCCTTGTATCTCTTTGCACGTCCTCCTCTATGTCTACGCCTCAGCCCTGGCTCTCTCCCACAGCTAGGTTTCTCTGGTCCTGCTCTTGAGCAGCTGAACACCTTTGGGCCAATTTTATTCATTATAAATTTGTTCTTTTATCTTTCTCACACGCCTTGTCTATGGCAAAACAGAATTACTATAAATCATTGATCTGCGCCAATGAGAGGTGCCCGCAACATTTGTTCTCCTGCTTCAATACACTGCTAAAACCTTCCTCTCCCCCTGTCGTCTCATCATTTTCCCCAATTGACGTCACCATCTACTTCCTCACAAAAGTCACTACTATTCGATCCGAAATTGTTTCTCCTGATTTTCCCCCTACCACTAATCTCCTGGTACCTTCTACTAATAAACTCTCTGTGTTTCCACCTGTTTCTCTGGGTGAACTCTCTACGCTGCTAAATTATTCCAAACCTACAACTTGTTCTCTTGATCCTATCACCTCCCATCTTCTAATCTCTATAACCGCTTCTTTTCTGCCCTCGCTCCTCTATATCTTTAATCTGTCTCTCTCTTTGGGTTCCTTCCCTTCTGACTTCAAACATGCTCTTGTTTCCCCAATTCTGAAGAAACCCTCTCTTGACTCCTCTTCTTTGTCTAACTATCGTCCAATCTCTCTTTTTCCTTTCCTCTCTAAGGTTCTGGAATGGGTAGTTCATTCTCGCTGTCTTGAGTTTCTTGAAGCCAACTCCATCCTGGACCCTTTTCAGTCTGGTTTCTGCCCACGGCACTCTAACAAGACAGCCCTCACCAAGACCTCAAATGATCTCTTGCAGGCCAAGGCGAATGGACTCTACTCTATTCTCATTCTAGATTTGTCTCTTGCTTGACTTACTTTCTGACCTTGGGTTCTCCGACTCTGTTCTCAACTGGTTTAAATCTTACTTGTCAGATCTTTTGCAGTGGTCACAGGTGGTCAGACTTCCTCCTCTGTTCCCTTATCTGTTAGAGTTCCTCAAGGCTCTCTCCTGGGTCCCCTTTTGTTCTCTCTTGATAAGCTCATCAGTTCTTTTGATTTCTTCTATCATCTGTATGCCGATGACACTCAGCTCTATCTTTCCACCCCTGACCTTTCGCCGGGGCTTGAACAGCAAGTCTCCTCTTGTCTGGCTGCCATCTCTCAGTGGATGCAGCATCGGCGCTTGAAACTCAACATGTCTAAGACAGAGCTCCTCATCTTCCCACCTAACCCCTCCCTTCAATACTCCTTTTCTGTTTCTGTTGATGGTAATTCTATTCAACCGGTTCAGCAAGCCCGCAGTCTTGGTTTCATCTTTGACTCCTCTGTTGTTTATTCCCCAGATTCAGGTCACCACCAAGACCTGTAGATTCTCTCTTTACAACATTGCTAAAATCCATCCATTCCTCTCAGCCTCCACTGCCAAGACTCTGGTCCATGCCCTAGTGGTTTCACAACTAGATTATTGTAACCTTCTTCTGACAGGACTTCCTCTCTCTCACCTCCATCCTTTAATCTCTGTCCAGAACTCAGCTGCACGTATTATCACATCCGCTTGCCGCTTTGACCATGTTTCTCCTCTTTTATCCTCCCTTCACTGGCTCCCCTTCCCCCTCCACATCCAGTACAAGCTTTTGTTATTGACTTTCAAGGCCCTCCACAGACTGGCCTCTCCTTACTTGTCTGAACTTCTTTCTCCTCACACTTCTTCTCATACCCTCTGTTCTGGTAGTCAAGGTCTCCTGTCCCAGCCATGGATTTCCACTGCCCTGTCCTGGATTCATCCCTTCTCACTTGCTGCCCCACACTGTTTAGGGAATGTTTAGGGAAGCATTCCCAGGACTGTGCTATCTGCCCCAGGATGCCTCCTTATAACTATGTATTAAGAAGCCGTGCCCTCCCTCCAGTCCATCTGCCTTGGTCCTGGTCCCTCTCCTAAGAGGGAGAGAAGAACCACTGGACCTCATCCCCTTCCCACCACCTTCCCCTCTTCCTTTTGTGTTGTCTCTTTTAGACTGTAAGCCTTAGGGCAGGGATCTGTCTAATTTATGATTGTATGTACAGCACTGTGTAAATTTACAGCATAATAATAATAATAATAATAATGATGTCATACATGATCAGCCCTAGAAATCCCTAAGGGAAAAATAACAACAACAAGATCCAATGAGGAATATAATCTCTTCTTTGTCACCTAGTATCATGTAAAAGATAAAACACTTAAAGGAATTTTCTTTTAATAAGACCATATTGATACTGATGTTTCCATAACATTAATAAAATGCTAATAATTAAGAAAGACAAATGGAATAATGGTTAGATTGGTGGAGGATGTGATTACATAATTGATGACACTCTTCTATCCATATCCAGCACAGCTCACTAACCTGACAATTGCACTGTTTTCACTAGTGAAGAAAAACAACTAGTGAAGGAAGTATAATACAGAACAATTCAAGTTAGAACTCCTTTGATTTTTAGCTTGTGAATCAGGTTGGTCTCATTCCTAGCTCTTTCATCACTTTGTGGAGATCTTACTTGCACGAACGCAGCAAAAGAGGAAGAGAGCTGCTATGTGAAGGAAAGAGCTGTTCTTTAGGGCTTCAGTAGGTCACAATACCCTTTAAATAGGAACTAAAAAAGTGTCAACCTAGCATCAGTCTGGTGTATTGGCTGAACAAGGAGAATGCTGGCTGCTATTTCTGGAGAAGTTTCAGAGAAGTTAGTCTGTTAAGTCACGACCTAAGGCCCATCTTATTAACTTTCTTTGCATTATTTGGGGGAATAGACTTGAGTCTTGTTTATTTATCTATATTCCTGTGAAGTCATTGAGTTCTGAACTAAGCCACATCTATGCAGAGGTGTTTTTGAGAAAGCAATTGTTTCTGCTTCAGTCCCCTGCTGTTTACAAAAATGTTTATCCAGCTACCTATATATATCTCCAGTGGAAGTGAACTGAACAGCCTACATTTCTTGATTGCCTAACAAAAGAGCTAGGTCCTGAACGTGTTATCAGCATCACCTTGAAGGGTCTATTTGTGTCTCAAAAGGAATATTTTAACTTGTGTCATTTTTGCACTGGAGATGCTCTGGACTCTTAGGCTTGTCAACCTTAATGGAAGCTTTTAAACGGATCCATTCAAAACCAAGACTTCTTAACATTACTTTTAAAAACTCTTTTTGGTTCATGCTCCAATGCACCATTGTTTTATTGATTCTACTTGTCAGATAACTCATCATTACTTCCAGAAGAACTCAGTCATAGATATGTCAGGTTTTTTTTTTGTTTTTTTTACTCTAGGAAAAGCTGTAATATCCTTTATCCTTGAGGAGAAAATGATAAGGTGAATCTGTATTCATAGCAGGGTCATGTGAATCTCATCTATTCTGTTCCTTAACTAGTTTGGAGATTTTCATAACCAAGTCTTCTGTTGTACCCTTTTCCAATGACCTGGTGTGAATTTCTATTAAGTTCTGCTCCACTTATAAATTTATGCTTTTATTTAAAAGTAAACCATTTATAGGATTTTATGGGGAAGATTTAACTGGAAACTCTCTCTCTCTCTCTCTCTCTCTCTCTCTCTCTCTCTCTCTCTCTGTGTGTGTGTCCACACACATATGATAGAAACAAATTATGTATACAGGGGTGTGAATCATGAACCCTCTAGCAGCTTTTGGACTGTAACTCCTATCATTCCACACCATTAGCTAGGCTGCCTAAGGCTACAGGCACTGGAATTTGAAAAATATCTGGAACATCCCACACTTCCTTCTCTGGTTAGCAATGCAAGCATATCTGATCAGAATTATATAAGTTTTTTGTCGGGGGGGGAGGGGAGAAGATAGCTCCCCCAACGTAAATAAAAATATTTGATTTTGTGCATCCATCCACTTTTCACTGTTTTTGGTCTGCCTTTTTTGGGGGGAGGGGGAAGCAAATCCCATTTCACCACAGATGGTACAATGACAGAATATGAAAACTAGCACTAAGTATGTCCCCATGTAAATTGATCTATATCCCAACATGTGAGTCTCCTCAATAACTTTCAGAGGCAAGGATTCTGTTTCTTTGAATGTAACTGAAATAAGAATGTGTTTCAATAGGTATTTTTCATAAGGTATAAAACACTTGCCATCAGTACCAATTATCAGGCCGTTATGGACCATTAACCAGCAATCTGCATAACAAGGAGTGGTTGACAGCTGGGAAATAGCATAACAGTAAAGATGAGTCCAATAACATTCAAACAATTATACCTTTATTGGGCCAACCAATATGCATAATTACATGTTGCAAGCTTTTGAAGTCACACTGGCTTCTTCATCAGGCAAACAGGAGAAAAAAATTGAAGATGTTAGTCACAGGCCTGCATTTTCTGTTTCTGCAGTTGGTAGGGAGCACTATCTGCAGGCTGGCACTTCCCTTTTTGGCCATGCGGTCACTTGTAGATTTGCAAAATCAAAGAAATTTAATGTCCATTTGCAATTCAAAGAAGATGTTTTCTTGGAATCCAGCAAGGTATCATTGTTTGGATGTTATTGGATTTGCTATATGGCCAACACAGCTACCCCAGATGTAATAAAGATGAGTGTACCTAATCATGTATGACGTAATTCAAAGATACAGCCATGTTAGTCTGTAGAATCAGTATGTAGAGAGATCTTGCAGCACCTTTGAGACTAACTGAAAGAAAGAAGTTGGCAGCATGAGTTTTTGTAGACTTCAGTCCACTTCCTCAGATGCTTATATGATATTGTCTGTGATGTATGACTGTATGTATGCTCAAGTATGCTTGAGGGACTTGAGAAAATATAATCAGAAAGAGAATGCACAACATTTCAAATGCAAACTAGAACCAGACTAGATGAACACATTCCTCTCCTAATCTCAATTTGGGGAAGGATGCACTTGATTTTGGATACTGTGTTTAAGAGCTGCTATCAGAAAAAAATGTTTATATTTCTTGTTCTCTTTAGTTGACTACTATTTCTTGTTATTTCTATTATTGATTGTCATATGCTATTTTTATTACTTTTTAGGAAAATTATATTAGAACAGAAGAGGAAGAGAAAGAAGATTAAAACAAATCTGCATATGTAATGAAAAAAACTGGAAAGACAAATATTTACCATCAGTCAATTTGTTAGAAGATCTTACAGCAGTAGCCATGCATGAATGTGTTACTTTGCTGATGCCAGATCCAAATAAATCTCTCTCTGGACATATGGACCTGAACTGTAGTGATAGTCTCAGCTATAATAGATTCATTGCACTAATTGTTAAATCATGATTTATTGCTCATGTAAAGAAAACACAAGCTAAGAGAGTCTGCAGCAGCTTGTTTTGGACTGAGCCTACCAAGAAGTGAAAGATCCTGCCCTCTCTGCCCCATTCCTCTCTGCTCCACCCCACTTAGTTGGTTGAGTGCAAACTATTTTTGCACTTGGAACTCAGTTTTCAGCAAATGGAGTAAACTGATGGGGGTAAAGTGGGGGATAAAAAAGAAACAGACATTTTAAAAGCAGCTGAAAAACTAGGATAACAGAGGATTAGTTAGGTCTGTCCCTGCCAAATTGGGTCAGTCTGAGGGTACAGTATCTGCATCTTCTCCATTCTATAGAAGGGATTAAAATGTTTGCAATAAAGACAGACTTTCAAGTGGGCCTGCTACTTTTGAAATTCCATAATCCTTGCTCAAATATCATTCATAATTGTATCTATGGATTTCTATAAATACTAAAAATACTTATTTTATTCATTACTTATGTATTACATTTAGCAACCTGTCTTTCTCCTGGTAAGGAACTCAAAGCACCTTTACCCTCACCTCCAATTCTTTAAGTTAAAGCTATAATTGTAAATGTACAAAAGTTATTTAAAAAAAAAATAATTAAACAGAGAAATCTAATAAAAGAGCAGAGAGTTAAGACATACATTTAAGATATAATTAAATGATAAAAAGATAAAATCACAGCACAATGGATTCAGACCACCTTTCTGCCTCATAATTTGAACA